>CM029544.1:21637276-22237276 GCA_017141395.1 Laodelphax striatellus | reverse complement strand
TACGGATTCTCAATCCAGGGAAATCAAGGTAAGTATACTTCCAAGTTCTCAGTACTTTGAATATTCCTTGGAGATATCTCTTCAACCATGTTAGTAATGAATTGAATCTTGAAAGAAAAACTATCATTTCCTGTTCTGTTTCCAGTACTTCATGAATTCTTTTATTAAATTGATAAAATTTCAAACGACCTCTAAGCGCTTCTTGTCAGCATTAGTAGTTCAAAGACTTCAATTTGGGTTCCTCTATGATTACCTGACATCTGAAAAACATAGTTATCGATTGTTTTGGAATTTACTGTTGTTTTTTTCAGGCGAGTCTAATCGGTGAGATTAGAAAAGAGACGGTGCCTACCACTCCTGTTGTAACGGTGACCGGCTCCTCTAAATACAATTTATGAGCTTCAAAATCTTTTCCCGGTGGTTCGGAACACACCTAAAGCTGTAGGTCCATCTATCTTCCATCATCATCATCCTTACCATTACCCACTCACAAGCCTAGAGCTTATGTGGACGTCATCCCCACAGAAAAAATCCATGTGTTTTCTTAGATGTTCACGTTCAGTTTGCTGAGGCATCAAGACTGATAATTAATTATTTCATTACCGCTTTTTTAAAGTATGAAATTGTATAAGAATTAATCCATTATGATGCAGCAATATTCATTTGCATATTGGCTATTGGTATAATATTATACTCTTTGAACATGCTAGAAAGATGTAATGACATTGATTCATTCCCATTCCAGATACCATAGCAAAGTGAACGAGCTATAATACCGTTGCACAAAAGCTTATTAAATAAGTAAAATTATGTATAAGTAGAATTAAATATGAAGCTTAGTGTCGGTTACCTTTAACCGTGATAGTTGTAATGGGTTTATTTTTGTTTAACAGATGATAATTAGCTATTTTACTTTTGATGAGGTACAATCTGGCATTACTGTAATTTGATCTATAGCTGATTCTTCTTTTAAGGAAAAAGAGAAACTAGGATCATTTCATTGTTATCTATTTGAATCATGATTGACTTGAATATTATCATATTCTTGATAGATTCTGTTCATTGAAAAAAATTAACACTTAAGACCTGATTTACCATTCCGAGATCTGGTACAATATGAGTAAACTAAAAATGTGAGTTTACAGGAATTATTGGAATGCAGGTAAATGAATAAAACAAATTTTGTCTATTCCATATTTAATGTGTGATAGACAAAAGTTGTTTTATTCATTCACCTTAATATGGAGAAGTTCCACAACATTTCTGAAACAAGTGTGTGTTTTATTGAAATTCATTTCTCGTTGATCAATTTCTAACAGTTCAATCAAAAATATATGCAATCGAAAATATTGACGTCTTATGGCAAGATTACTAGACAAAAGTTTAAGCCATCGTTGGTATAAGATGCAAAGTGGAGGGGGAACGCCAGCGTGACGTCACTTGAATCACAAAATCTAGACAGTAACTTGACTTCGTATACCGTTCACTCAACTCTGCTTTGAATAAATCGTCGTTTAACCCTCTTAGAATTGAGTTAGAATTTTCAAATTCACAGTACTTGAAGCGAATGAATCACTGATTCTAATGGTGTAATCAAATATACCGATTTCAAGTTTATTCAACTCCTATGAGAAGAAAAAGTAAACAGATTTTCACACATCTGAAAACGTGACATGAAAAAGTTAGTAAGCGAGGAATTTTCACATTTCTATGGTAGGCAAGTTTTGTAAGCGGGAAAGTTGTAGATAAAAAGATGAATTTTATTTTTCATTTGAACATTTTTTCTCTACGACCAGCCGTTCTCCTGATATTGTCGGCGGAACGTAGGCGAAACCACCAAAGGCAAACCATCGATTTGCTACTATACATGGTCATAATTTACTCAAAGTAGCCTAATCATATACGGTACTCACAAAGAACGAAGAAGTAAGCATTGATGATTAATCATAATATAATTGATTGAATAATGATTTCATGATTAATTTATCCACAGTGAATTAAGTCTAATAAATACAATTATTATTAAACTACCGTAATAATAAGATGGTATATTAACTGACAATCGGAAGGCAGCATGCGTCAGTTGATTCACTTCAATTTTTGTGTTGCACAGGAATTATTTCACTCTAATAACTTACAAAGCAGTTAAGTAGAAGTAGAAGTAAAATTATATTTTACTTCTATTTCGATTTCGGTAGCACAAAAGATAGTAGCATGATATCTACACCTACGTGAAATAATAATGTGTTCATCATTTACTTAACTACATCTGAAAAAAGTCTGCAAATTTATATTTAAAGCTTTGATGAATTTGAAAACTGAATTTTTTTCCTCTTGTTTCTTCGTTCTTCACTTTCCATTCTTTGTTTCTCATTCATGTAATTAAGTCTAATTTAATGTTCTCGTACGAGCAAATTTCTTCTGTCATTCACTTGGGGGAATGTTTTCTTTAGAATTTTTAGCTTTTAATCACCCTACTGTTGTTTGAAACTGTATTCCCATTAATCCTCATGAATATGTCATTCGCTTGATGTATTATTCTCGAAAATTCATCAGTAGGACATGTTAAACCCCCTTCTACTCAGAGATTCAATCCAATCACTGTTGAAGTACATAGATTCTTTGAACTGGGCATCAGTCTCTTTATGAATAAAAATAAAAATGAAAAGAAAGTCTCTTTATAAAATAAAAATATCCTGCAACATATTTTAGGGCTTCTTCTTCTTCTTCTTCTTCTTCTTCTTCTTCTTCTTCTCGATAAAACCGATGAATTGCAATCATAAACCGATGAATAGCAATCATAATTTGCACTGAGAACGTGCTGGACTGGGGCATTTGGACTGAAGTTGTGATTCAGCGTACGTCATCGATGCAGTCCCCCCACTCCAACGGCTTGTGGACTGAAATAGCATAAGCGATGGTTGAACCTTTTGTCTAGTAATCTTGGTCTTATGGTATATTGATTGATCAAATTTGTGCCTCACAGACCCCATACCAACAAACCACTTCAATTTTAATATCTCCTTTAATCCAGAAATATAATGGCAGTTGCCTCTTGTTTGATATAGTACATTCTCGTGAATGTAGATGCCAACTATCAACTTGCAGCGTTATAGTAAACAGCTCTCCCACGTGATTGCTTGCTCTCTTGTAATCTCTCCACTGAAGCAGTACAGCCAAGTTGTATGCAAGCTTGAGCCAGTTGAGAAGCAATTACAACCAATGCTGAGGAAGCTGCGATTTCGAACTTGTTGGATTTAGCTTGTCATTATTGAGGTTTCATTCATCCAATACCGGAAGCAATCTTGGCAGTCCAATATCAAGGAAAGGCACTGATTTTGGAAGTTTAAACAGGCTGTCATCTTGTCACAAGAACCACTCTGCCATCCCTGTTCAGAACTTTGCCTGGAAATGACGTTCATAATGATGAATTATACTTCTCCAGTCGAATGAAGACTGTCTGATGGCATGCTCTGGATGCAAATATGACCCAAACTTTCAATGATCACTCCATGTGAATCTTCTTAGTACTCGAAATTGGTTCTAATTGGACCAATCTTATTAAATAAGATTGGAAATAGTTCAGAAAAAGAAGTGGTTGATACTCTTCAACAAAATAATATCAAATCATCTATAAGTGGGTGATAACTTTTACGTGTTTTAAAACTTACTTACGTGTTATTAAACTTTTTCGTGTTTAACAATTTGTGGTGGGGTGAGAATATACAAGAGTTGGTGATACGAATTTCGCCTTGAATGTTTTGAAGAGATGAAAATAGTTATTATGGTGAAGTTAATTATCGAAATAACACATCTTAGGCAGTTCGTACGCCGGAGCAATAAGCAATGAGCAACTAGCAACATATGGATCATATGATTGTCTACTCTATACAAACCAATAGTTCAAGCCACACCGAAACAGCTGCTTTAGGTGTGCATTGGACTATTTGTTTCTATAGAGTAGATGATCATATGATCCAAATGTTGCTTATTGCCTATTGCTTATTGCTCCGGTGTACGAGCTGCCTAACAGAAAATCAATCATCCAAGATGAAAATAATAGATTTTCAATCATTGGGAAGATTTTAATTAGCTAAACGATTCAGTTCAATGGTATTTTCTTACCAGATTGAATCAATGGATTTTCTCCATGTTTTTCAACAAATTAAATAAAGATCTTCTTTTTTCGGCCCATTTCAATATTCACTTCATTCTATCAAATACAATATACTCAATTTGTTTATTGGATTGTCTGTTATGATTGGTATATTAGTACTGTCTTAGGTATGATTCTATTGAATCCTTCTTCGAAAATATAGTTTTATAAGATATCAAGAAACGTTTTAATTAATTTCAAATTGAATCGTATTAATTAAGGTTGTCCTTCCAAATTTATTCTCAATTGAATATTTTTTCAAGATTGTTATTCTAATTTGAAGGTTGAGTGGTAAAGAGGACTCTAGTCCTAACTTAGACTAATGAAGAATATTGATATTTAATTCTCATTTGTTGATGGCATGAGCCATGAAGATTGAAATTTTTATTTATTTCTTAATGCACAACTAAATGTAATGAACTACCGTATCTTGTTTTTGTTTCATCTGTAACTATATAATACTTGAAGAGTGTATTTTTCAATTGATGAAATAAATTCGTTTATCTATCTATTTATCATTCCATTTCCATTTCAATTCTGTTATTAAATCATGACAAAGTGTACAGACATGGTCAGTTGAGACCAGTGAGAGCATCCATAGATTTTCCCAGCAAGCCCCTATGTCTCAAAAGTAATCCAAGATAAACCAACGTCGAAACCATAATAATTGATTCCACATGTGGTCAGTGAGGGAGCAAAAAATTATACACTTTGACACAACTCCCAGTTGGCTTTTGTTGATAGAATCATAGTAGAACAACACTGGCAAGCCACGGACGGTGAGCGATTTTAATTTTGTTTCTACAGCCTAAATATTGATTGTGAGCTGCAGGGTTCTGGCTCTTCCGCTTTTGAAAACACCGGTTTTTCCCAGACGTATAAACGCTTCATTCCATTCTCATGGCTTTGTCAAAGTCGACTCAAATCCTGTGGTAAATTCCTATTCAACACCCGTTCGTTTCGACAGTGTTTGATGAAGCGTAGAATGAGAGGGTTTATAACCGTTTAATGACCACAAAGATTGATGCTGGAAGCAATCAGTGGTTAATTTGTAACCTGCTTCTGTAATAGATTGTTTCCAGTATAGAAAATACCATATCTAATTAATATGAAATAAACTGTATTAGCCAAAATAAACAGTACTAAAAACTAGTACCAGTACTGAAAATATTACCATCTCAGTACTGTTTATTTTGGCTAATACTGTAATATTATTATTTCAATTCTGTTTGAAAATTATTTAAAATTTATTATTTTAGTCTGTTATTCAAAGTATTATTTAATATTATTATTATACAGAGTGTTTCAGAACTCCCTACCAATACTCTAGGGCATTGTTCCTGGGTATTGGTAGGGAGTTCTGAAACACCCTGTATAATTTATTCAATTATGCATAACCATTCAAAGTACATACGAATCAGCGTTTGCTAAAAAGGCCTTTAAGTCACTTCAAATACTTTTCGAGACAAATGAACAAAACTATTCTTAGGTAACTGGGATAATTTTGAAAATACTACCACACCATCGACATAATAACATGATGAGGAGATTCTTTAGGATGAAAGTAACAGCCCAGTTAACTAGTAACAATTTTTATAATTAATTTTGTGTTGCTAACTGAGATAATATTGAAAAAAAAACCACATTATAGACATCATAGCATGATCTGAAGATTTTTAGGATAAAAGTACCAGCCCGGCTAACTAAAAACAGTTTCTCATCATTCATCTCGAAGATTGGTTGATAACTTGAACCCTTTCAGCATATTAAAACAGAGAACAGATTAGTAAGAGATTAGATTGGATTAGATTAGAGATTAGTAAGTATCATGGAGAGTACAGCTTCTCTATGATATTGAGCTGAATCAAATAATATTGTATTTGGTCACACACTATCCACAGCAGGAAAATGATCGAAATTTATTGTTATCCAGAGTGAATTCGACTACAAAAATACATTCGAATACATTTGTAATGTATTAATACAGGAATTGAATAACCGGAAAATTTGTTGAAATAAGAAGTGGTGTAAAAATTGAAAACAGAGAGCAGAATTGTCCAGTAGATTGTAAGATGTTCCGAAATAACCGTACAGCGCGCGAGATTTATACAACAGATAAAAGCAAATAGCAAAGGAATGAATTTATGTACAGTGTATCATGCTTCCTTGTTTAGAGGGAAAGAGATAGGCCAAGCGAGCTCTCTTCTTTTCACTATGAAATATAATATGAAGAATATCAACTTTTCTTGCCGTAACAAAAATATATCTATGTTGTAGTCTCTACTCATCTCTCAACTAATTTCGCTTGTTTTCTTACATTTTCCAGGAGAAACCCAATTCTAATTTTTCTCAGGCTCAACATACTACGAAGATCATTAATAAAGAGAAAATTACAATACTGCGACGTCCGTGTTGTGAATATCAGTCATTGTCATCTTGTTATCACTACTTATTTTCCTCTCACTTTCATCCGCCATTTTCTTTATTATTAATCTTCCTTCTCCTTCTTCTCCTTCTTCTTCCTCCTACTTACATTCAATACTTGAGTATTCATTTAAAATGAGAAAATAACATGGAATACTAACAAATAACTTCATTTTCTATATATCTTTTATTCAATTTTTAGCTAAGCCAACCTCATCACTTTTCAATCAGTGGATCATGAACAAGAATTGAATCAAATTCAAATTCAAATAAATAAACACAAGAAAAAAACATAAACGAAATATCATGAATAGACTCCATGAAATATAAATCAGCATTTATATTTCTCATATATAATCGTTTTAGATTTCATCCCAGGTCAGAATATCGTTCATCATTTTCAAATAGTAAAGTATTCCAGTTATCATCTTCATCTTTTCATATAGAACAAAGAGAAGATTTGTTCTTTAGTTTTTTCACCATAGAGAAGAAACAGGAGTTACCTGTGATTATTCTGATCTGTTATCTACGGTTTCACATATTGCTTCATTTGTTATTGTAATCAATTTACTCAATTGAAATTCTTATTTTTGGATTTTTCCTTGCGGGTGCTTCACTCTCTAAATTGTGAATTGTATTTTATGTAAACTTTTGAATAAATTTGAATTCGAAACAAATTTTATAACACAAGTCAACTCAGGATGCCAGGTTTAAACGGGAATAGAGTTTGAAAATACAAACAAGTCAGCACAATCCACAATGACTACAATAATTATTTTCTCATTATAATAATTGAAAGTATCATTCTATAAAACAAAAATTCACAATAATCTCATTTCTGTGCTGCATTATGCATGTTACACTGAAGGGACGAAGCCCACGGTAGTCAGAGAGTAGAGAAAAAGAACTATAGAAGAGTTCTCCTTCTTAGTTATGATGAAACAATATTCTGACCTGGAATGTAATCTTAAACGATTATATGAGAAATATAAATGCAGATTCAATTCATGTTCATGATCCTCTGATAGAAAAATGATGAGGTTGGCTTAGCCCAAGATTGAATAAACTCTTCTAGAAGAGTACTTCTTCTAGAATGATTGAGAAAAAATGTCAATTGAAACTGTCAAATTGAGAAATTGACAATTCCACTTTATTGGACACTTATAGATTTTAGAATACTTCTATTCTCTCTGGGGATAGTGCGCCCAACATTCCAATTCAACAATGCTCCTTACAAATGTAACTGTAACAGAAGTAGATTATTACACAGTCACCCACATACATCTGATAAAATACTGTAGTTACCATAAGACTTTTCGTGTAGTAATGAAGGTTATCATTTAATTATAGCAAATAGCACAATGTAGTGGAGAACTTTATTATAGTACTTATTCATAGAAATTAAAAACGTATTCTCATTCATAGAAGATTATACATATTAATAATTATGTATATGTATGATACGTCACTGCATATTGTGTATTAATAAATATGTAGTGTGACATCTATAACATCTATAAGGAGTTGCACAAAAATACAGTTGCATTTGACCACCGTAAAATGTACGTCATTGCATTCGTGTGCTATTCGTTCATTGGTTCTCGTTGGATTGCTTATAATTTTACGACAGTCAAATTGGTTTTTGTGCTACTGGCTTCAAGTATTTTCATTCGTTACCATCAGACTATATTCTTTTGTACACCATGTGCGATAATCCATCTCTGGAAGTTGATGAAAAAAAGTCCACGCGAGTTTCGAAAGGAACTTATTTAATATGAGTCAGTACGTGGAGAAGACGAAGTAGACTATTCAATTATCGGAAAATATTGGTCACACATTCACCGAAAGTCACTGCTCGAAAAGGCAAGAAGCAAAAATCCACCGAGCACAAAACTATCCCGCCACCATTCGAGTAGAAAACAAGGTTTGAGCAGAAAACAAGATCGGCACACACTGTAGAGAAAGTGAAAAGGATATAATCCGGAGTTGTTCACGGCAATAAATTACAAGAAGTAAGAAGAAAACAGAAAAAGGACACCAAAATCGGAATTTCGAGAGGGTGGCGGGTGGTGGGGTGGGGATGATTCTACTCTGGCGAGCTCCTTTTCCAAAGAAGCAAATTTTTTCTATCGCAACCAAAAAGCTCAGATATCAGCCTCTACCGTCACACAAGAATTGTGGTGTTTTGGTGGTGTCAACACAAAACACCCATCTTCAAATATAAATAGAAATAGGAATGTTTTCTGTTACTGAAAAATAAGTAGTAACCCATAGAAATATCGATAATAATGAAGAGCGAATTGAAGAACGAATAATAAAGAACAACAATAATGAAGAATCAATTTGGTCCTGTTTAAGTAACGACTTGTATTTCACTGTAAATAAGTAATGCTATTACTTACATTATTGGACACAATTGGGATGCATTTCACTCCTGATGAGGAACTTCAATAGCATTAATTATTTACAGTGAAATACAAGTCGTTACTTTAACAGAATTTTCTACAAGTATTTCGTCATGGAAAACAACATTGAAATCAATTTGGATTTTTATCAATACAAATCAAAAGATCATCTTCCTTAGGTCATATTAAAGTTTCATCGTATTATTGTTAAAATTAATATAAATCATAAGCAAAGAATAAGAATAAGACAATGTAGAATAATATATTCTGTATAGATATGATATGTATTCTATATTATGAATATATTCTAAAATATATGACTATATATATTCCATATTATCTATATTCTATAGATTATAGGTATGATCTATATATTCTATTTAGATAAATAGATATGCTATAATAGAATATAGAATAAGCCATTTCTAAGTAGTCAACTATTGACGAAGCCTATTACTATTCACTAGTAGTGTGTATCACTACGATCAGCTCTATCACTAAATATATTGTATATCATTATTCAAATTTGATTCCAACTAGTTATTTTTAAGTCTGATCCACAATATCATGCGGTGATGATCAAAACTGACGAAAAACTCTCACGATGTTTGGAATAATAACTTCCCTTGAACCAGCTTTGTTCATTCTACTTACAGGGGCGGATTAAGAGGGGGGGGCGGGGGGGCGACCGCCCCCCCGTCTGCTGCAATGATTGAAAATGTTGCTGTCCAATTACTTATCAAAAACTAATATGTATAGTTTCAGTAGTTTTATTATTATCAAAGTAGAGATACGTTAGTATTATTTTGTAACAAAAATGAGGATTTAAATGGTTATATTTAAAAGGAACGTAGAAAACATTGCTTCTACTCAACGTCGGCAGTGCCGGTCCAAGGAGGTTTTTTGGTACATGCGAGCCGTGGATTTGGCGCAAATATATAGAGCAGCGGTGCCAGGCCATCCAAAATTTTAAAAATATTCATACACTATTTATTCTCAAATCAAAAATATTTATTTAGCATTGTACGATAGAACATGAACAGTGTCAATATAAATGAAACAAAAACAAATTTTTGCTGGAAAACAATTATCTATCAATATTGATAGTTCAAATTTATTTATAGAACAATTATTGATGGTTCAAATTTAAACAATAGCTCCTAAAATATTCTAATTGCAGTCGCAATATTACTGTCTTCTTGATTACGAAAAAAAGTACCAATGAGCAGTCACTCACTAATATTAAAAACCTCTTCAATTCAAGTTCAGATGCCGTCCCTTCCTTTTGTCTGATGCTCGTTGGTAGTATGGTAGGCTCCCATACATAAGAGGGTCTTTTGGTGAAAAACCTCTATCCATAAATGCTGAGTACCATGAAATTATTAACATATTATTTCGAATCCATAAGTTGGCTTCAAATCTCAATGTATCCAGATGGACTATTGAGGCTGTTTGTTTCATACTGAGGTTTTGTATTAAGGTTGACAGGTTGTTACATACTTTTCATCAGTGTGCGTGTTTTCATTTTAAAATTTGCTCATCTCATGTTAACTTGAACTTTTGATGTGATTTACACTGGAAAAATACTTAATTTTATAAAAATATCACATAATTTTAGTATTTATGTAAGAAAAACGTTGTAGCTTTAGAGCCTAGATTTTCGGTTTTTCACTCTTAATTGTTCAAAATTTTCCCGGGGGAGGCCCCCCGGACCCCCGCCCCCATGCCTGGGGGGTATGGAATACCCCCCAGACCCCCCGGAACTGACCTTCCTAGACCGCCCCCCCCAAAACACAGACCTTAATCCGCCCCTGTCTACTTACAAAACGAATTCAACAGGTGATATAAAATGACCATCACAGTTTTATTTGCAAAGCGCATTGGTTACTTTTGGAATACTGGGGTGACCTAACTATGACAAACGATGACAACGATGATTGTAACTTAACGATGCAATTCAAGCTAAGTCATTAATCTTTATCCATCTAATACAGTGATGACAGAATACAACGATTTATTGGATATTAGGAAGCTTTTTCTAGAGATTTTGAAATTTTAAGACCAATACATCGATGTTTCAGTTAAAATAATAGATGTTTTTATGTCAATGTTTTTTCAATATCGATTTTCACTGCTTGATACATCAATATAATTGAAACTCCAATGATTTGAGAAATTTTGCATCTCAACAGATGAAGTATGATTGGAAATGAATATGGATAATACTGTATAAGAATATTGGCTATCTTGAGAATAATAAATCGGAATCATTGAAGGCTGATTTCAAATATCAATCTGATTTTCAAATCTGGTTCTTCTCAAATCTCAATGAAACAATAGCTCCACTCAGAGATAATTCGATTCAAGATGTTATTGGTACAAGAGGTACTTCATCACCATCACTTTCATCTAATTGAGAGAGCTTCATGAAGATTGAATTTGTAGGGTTCGTTCATAAGAGAATCTTTTCTGCCTATTTTTTCAGGAGATTCCAACATCAAACTTCGCCTGCAGTAGGGAGATCATTCGGATTTCTCATGCGGAATAATGGCAAATCTATTGGATCAACTCCAGTTCTGAGACTCGAAATGATTATGATATTGGGACCGCTTTCTCTCATTTCACTGCACTTCAAATATAGGAGGAAACCGCCGCTTTTTTCAAAACTCAGGATGAAGGACATCTTAGAAGGATTCATCCATTCAAAATCATCCAGCCGAGTTTGAATGTAAACCTTGAAAAAGTCGTGGAGCATTTCCTGCAGAGTTTGTTCAGAAACGTTCCAAGAATATAGAAGGAAGCATCAAGAAGAGCATAATGATGAGAGCTTAGTTTGTGAGTCATTCAAATGATTCCTTCATATCTTCAATGAGTAGTTGAATTCTGATCTATTGAAATTATCAGAGACGAAAATCATTATTCCACACACTCTTAAAAAAATAAATCATTACACTTTTCATAAGTGATCAATCTGGATATTTTTTGAATTAACATTGCCTTGAGTAATGTGATTTTTTTGCTAGGGATGATGCCCAGATAATCTCTAAGCTTGTGCGTGGGTAATGAGGAGGATGATAATGATGAGAGATGAATGTGAATAAGTAGTGCAAACATTTTGCTTGCACAAATGTAGGTCACTTCAATTTCAGATGTATCATAATAATTTTTTTTATTAAAGATTAATCGACAGTAAGATTACAGCGAAATTGATCCTCGTATGACAATTTTCGAAGAATCCAATTATCACGATATAGCTAACAGAGTTTTTTCTATCTCGCTCGAATTTTTCCAAGAAGCAGATAATTTTCCTGAACTGGTTACGGGATGCACCTTACTTGTTACGGATAATCTGATAATTTCGGAAGGTGATCCACACGGTGTTTTGTACAGCCTATTTTTTGCCAACTTTTTTCGTAGAGCCTTATAATCTACAGGACAGGACACACAGGGAATCTAATTATTTGCCAGAGCAGTGAGTGTTGCAGGCTGTTAACGATGCTTGACTCAATTGTTCCGGTGTTATAAATGTCTCTACATGTCTGACCACCTACAAGCATGGGCTCACATATAAATACACACTAGGTGGAAGGCTGTGCTGATTGAGCTGTCTCGTGGAGGCAAAAACAACATGTGAACTGTTAGGCGGGTAAGGTCACCCTACACGACAGGTAACTCGATGTGACATGTGCATGAGCGTTTCCAGGGGGAAACCGATTGAAGGGGATTGACGTGGGGGGTGAAGGGGGTGAAAAAGATCGATCGTTTACGTGAGAGAAGCTGAAGCTGATTTTTTCCCTTTTACCAATAACTTGCAGCTGGAAAGTATTGCAAGCGTATAAACCGCTTTGGCTGCTGTATGAGGTGTCTCCAAACGAAATGCAGCAATTTCCATTCCTCACACAAAGCAGTTTACTAACACACACATACCGCCAACTCATATTCCGAGAGAAGTTCTCCTCGAGAACAACTCCAATCATCACGCACCTGTACCCTAGCTCCTCACCACAGCATCTCTTAACACTTTATCTCTACTTAGAATGGTGTGAGTAACTCAACTGTTAGGCAAGTTGAGTGAGCTAGAAAATTATCATAGACAGATATCTTCCATCTTTTTCCATGATGTATACTACTTTTGAAAACTATCACACCTTGACTGTTTATATAATTATTATATATATATAAACATGTTCTTTGAAAAAGTCAAGGTGTGATAGTTCTTAAAAGTGGTATACATCATGGAAAAGATAATATATATACATATAGATAAAGATAATATATATATGGAGTGGTTCGTAGCCGAGGCGGCTAAGGCGTCAGACTGATTAAGTTATCAGCAGTCAGATAAAATCCATTGGGCCAGGGTTCGAGCCTGGTTGACGGAAGGATTTTTGACAAATACGGCCACTCCCGTCTTTCGGAGGAGATGTTAAGCTGTCGGTCCCGACTGCCTAAAAAGTAGTTGTCATATCTCATTATCACCCCACTCATTACCCACGCACAAGCCTAGAGCTCATGTGGGCATGTATTGATTGATTTTCATCAGTGCCTTTAAAAAACACAATTTATTATGATATACTTGATATTACAATATTGCTTCAACGAATCGAAATAGCATGAATAATTTGATACCCACTTCCATTAAAAGGTATTAAAAGTACATCAGCATTATTATTGGATGAAAAACATTAAGCGAATAGAGTTTTTGATATTTGAGGATGGAAAATTTCAGTACTGGTATTGAATTCGTTAATGGAACAAATTGTTCCCAACAATTTCCGGGAAAGTATCTGAAATGTATTGTTCATATCATACATTTAAAAAAAAACTTTTAAAATCCAAAGCAGGAGAACAGCTTTCACAGTAGATTGAAAACTGAATAACATATTTTTTCCTTTGATATTTTTCAATTTTTGAAAGGATTAAATTTGCCTCTTTCAGCCCGTCCCACTCTCGGTTCTACTCATTTCCCAAAAATAATTCTCCTAATACTTTAATGGAAACGGGGACTCTGGAATATACAATGGCAGTTGTTGGATTGAAAGCTTTTCTCATGGAAGCATAACAATCGTTCGAAAAAATTCAACTCCAATTTCCCATTCAACCTACTCCGAGATTTTTCAATTTTCATGTGGATACCTCAGTAAAAATTCATGAAAGCATGGGCAACAACAATGAACATCAAGTAACTGACTCATGTCATAAGGATTGTATGTAAATTACAACATGTAACTCGTTGTGTAAAAATAACAATACAGAATTTTGTAATGTAACTTTCGACAAACATAAGGCTGAGATGAATGATATTTCGTATCTGATAGTATCACGGGTCAAAATGTTTTGTAAAAATACTAGTAAAATGTTTCGCTGGTTTGCCAGGTATTTGTTTTATACAAAATACTTATAACTTATTTATGGATGGAATTAACAAATAACGCATTATCAGATTGCTAAATTTTGAAAAACAATATCCAAGAGAAAGTTCAGTGTAGCTCGTATATCTCATTAGCTACATTTATAATGAAGCTGTTCTGAAGAGCATCAGATAGGCTACTAATTTCCCTTATTCACTTCAAAAACGCCATACATGAATTACAGTGCATGTGAGAGATCTTCATCCACTCGGGATACATTCATAATTACTCCACTGTGCTTATTAAGAGAATTAATGAGGGAGAATCTGACTTTGAAAAGCTAGACTCGAGAACATCTAGTAAATTCATTCCTGAAAATAATTCGAGATGAATATACATGTAGTAGAAATTTATTCTTATAACGTTTCAGGCTATATGTCGAGAAATTATCAGAGGTATTTCTGAATCGGAACTTCATCAACCAGTTGAAAGGATAATGAGAACCAGAGGCGTAATTTAACAGGCGTTAGCCCAACATTCATTCCTTTTC
Organism: Laodelphax striatellus; assembly: GCA_017141395.1. Taxonomy (NCBI): domain Eukaryota; kingdom Metazoa; phylum Arthropoda; class Insecta; order Hemiptera; family Delphacidae; genus Laodelphax; species Laodelphax striatellus. The sequence continues at coordinate 22,222,390 of CM029544.1, read as the reverse complement.
CAAAATTTACTCGAAAATTTCAAAAGTCAGGTTTTGTCCAAAACCTTTGGATCACATACACAATTTAATCCAAAAAGGTGACAACAAGTATATTAGTAGATGAGCATTTCCATCATCCATCAATCATGCATTACAAATTTCTCATTTAAGATTGATGGTGCCAGTTCACTTAATATCCTTATACGGATTGAAATGAAATGATAATATCCTTTATTAGGTAGAGTTAGGACAAGAGAGGAGTCCTCAACACTGTTCAAAATTCAATACTGTATCTTATTAGTTGAGGTAGTTAGTATTCGATCGTTCGATCAATACCATTTCCTTAAAACGATAAAATTCATTATTTATGAGCTAGAATATCACTGAGAGCTGCTTGCGTTTGTGATTCAGTGGAATGTAGCTAGTGTATATTCGAAGTGACTCACAGCAAACTTGGGTATAATGTTCATTCACTAGCTCCCGTATAAGGCTATAAATAGCTACTACGACGTTTACAAATTCACTATACTACGTTACTGATTTTCTCACACTTATATAACCTTTCGATCATATTTTACAAAAAATAAAAAAATCCATGAGGTGTCACTGTAACGGCTGTTCAACTAATGGTTTCCAAAAACACATTGCTCTCGAATAAATACATACAAAAAATAAAATATTCTTCATGAGGTGTCACTGTAACGGCTGTTCATATGGTTCAACTTATGGCTTCCAAAAACATATTGCTCTCGAATAAATACATTATTCATTATTAAACTCAATATACTTCACTCGCCACTCTTTGCTGACTTATTCATTATCATCTATGAGCCTTAATACTCATCATCAACTATTACAATATGTCAATAATACATCATTATACTGTAAGATATGACGAACAATTATAGAAAAGACAATCAATTATAAATAATGGAGCTTCAATTCAGTATTCATATTCAACAAAAATCAATGTTACAGTTGAGCATCCTCTTGGGCCTAATAAAACTATGAGGCAATCCTTATCATACATTTATAGTATTTCTTCATAGATTACAATGCCATTTCTATTGATTTGTAGATTCATAGATATCCGAAAAGATTAATAGGATCTCTATTATAGAGAAATCGATCCCAATGATAGAGGGAACCATGATGAATATTGGAAAGTAGTCAATCACTGTTTTAAACTATATTCGTTTCAATTGAATTATTGATATTGAGATCAAAAAATTTTCAAAACCATGAGAGATTGTTCATCATTGAATGTTAATCTCAAGATTAGCCGCGAGGAAAGAACTGAACTGGATTATTGTTGATAGATGAACTTGTTAATAGTGGGAGAGTTGAGAACCTTTCAACTTCTACAGTCTCAGAGAGATATTGCTCTTTTAAAGATGCTTTTTAGATAGAGCATCCTCATGGGCCTAATGAAACTATGAGGCAAATTATGACGCAATCAAATTAATATTATCTTCCAGTTAGGATGAATATATCTCGTATAACTGGAGTTCTCGTTAATTAAATGATACTGTATCCGAAATTAATTGAGGCAGTTTCAAAGCCTAATGCTTGAATTCAGTGATGAACTTTATTCGTGACAAAAACTTCTTTTGATACTCGCACCAACGCCCTTCTCTAAAAGAAAGATTTAGTCTAACAGCTGATGCCAGTGGGGAAATTTGGTAAAGAAGTCTGGAGTACATTGTGGCTAATGGAATATCAGCCAAAATTATTATTTTTTGCTGACACATTCACAGTCTAATATTTCGAAAGCTGAGAGTAGCGTTGTTTCATGGATCATTGGACTACCAAGTTCGTGGTTCTTTCTCTTCTCCTAATCTTCCCTAATCATCGACCTTACTCTCACACACTCTTTTAAGCTCATTCACTTTTCCACTCTTTTCTTCTCTCACACATTTTCTTACTCTTTTTTCCTTTCTCTTTCAGTCTCTTTCTTTCACATTGCATTCTCTCTACCCCATCCTCTTTATACCCTCTTCTCATTCTACAATATTGTTTCCCCTTCTCAGAAACACATAAGATTTATCTCTCCCTCTCACTATCTCTCTCTCCCTCTCACACTCTCTCTCTCTCTCTCTCTCTCTCTCTCTCTGTCTCTCACCCTCTCTTTCCCACCAGTTGTTTGTGTCTTTGTGCAAATATTTTCTATTTCCTTATCGTCTCTCTTTTTTTATCTTCTTCTCGTTCACTCTCTCAAATCCAATTATTTCTTCTATTACTCTCTATCATTCTTCGTCACCCTTTTTCTTCTGTTTCTCATGCATTCTCTCTTCTCTTTCATTTGAACTCTGAACTTTCTCTTTCATTTTCCATCCTCTCTCCACTATCGCTTTCTTTCATTCTTCCTCGCACTCTTTCCCATTTCTTTCTTCTTCTTTCATTTTTCCATCAACTTTATTTCTATCTTTCTCTTCCCATCCTTCATCCACTACCAAGCTCTCTCATTCTCCATCTTACTCTGTTTCATTGTTTCTTTCAATTACTCTCACTATTTCTTCCTCATTTAATTATCTCCCCCTATCCCCATTCCCCCTCTTCCTCACACACACACACACACTCTCTCTCATTTTCACCTCACTTGTACTCTTATGAAACGATCTTCTTTCTCAAAAAACACATAATTGCAATGTTAATAACGGGTTATCATAAAACAATGATGCGGCTTCTAAAGAATTGTGCGATTTTCTGACAAACATTTGACGCGAATCAGTTCATGATTCCTGTCTAATTTAGTTTGTTTGGCTTCAACACTGGTTTCTATAAAAATTCAATCTTCGCACCATTCTTTTATGATAACCCTGTATATACAACTAATCATTCGACAATTGAACTCATACTAATAAATTAAAATAATTCTAAGAAACACAATAAGAAACGTTTGAAATACTGTTGATTACGACGATGACGTGGCTGATGTTAATGATGAGGATGGAGTTTTGAAATTTGAAATTAGGCAACCTTGAGCAAGAAGAGCAACGATGTTGCCCCGAAATTTCCATATTATCCTCGTGACTCTGCGCACTGCTCATAAGAAGACGGGAAGCGAAATTATACGCCCAGGAAACAGCAGCGGTGAGCAGCCTATTCCGAGTACGATTTCTGTCATCCCATGGCTGTAGACTGCAGGGGAGTACTCCTTTCATTGCTTATCAACCATGACGAATACTGGGCTGGATGGTAGCCGAATACCGAGCTCATTATTAAAAGGCTCCCAGACTCACAAAGAAAAAGTAGCATTGATAAGTCTCAGCTATTCGCATGATTCTGTGAAGAGACAATGTTGCTTTCTCTGTTGTTTTATTACTTTTAATTACTATTTGACTTTTTATCTTTTGTAAGAGCGTCAACATGACAATGTTGCTTTCTTTGTTGTTCTATTACTTCATGATGTAATTGAGAGTTATGATTTTTATCTTCTATAAATGAGGCTTACAAATTCTCTGAGAAAAAGTAGGATTGATGAATCTCAGCTATTCGGATGATTATCTGAAGTGACATTGCTTTGCTGTTTGCGATGAATATTTGAGGATATTTTCTTTGATAATTCATGAAAAATTTTCTCATTCTAGAGGTATGCCATCCTGTTATTGAATGAACATCATAATATGTTACATAGCTTTCTCTTTTATAGCGAAAATAAACGTACAAAACTTTAGTAAGTGCAAAAATACGAAATACATACAAAATACTACTGAACATCAAGATTTTATCAGAATATCAAGCTAGGTAATTATGGAGAGAAGAGATATTGAGTTTTTTTTTTAAATTCATTGAGGTGTGATTTCATACAACTCTTTCCTATCTTTACCCACAACATTAAAACATCATTTTAAAATTATCATCAGTTACGATTCCGGGTCAAAAACTGTTATTCCATTAAACTACTCCATATATTCACTTTGAAATTGATTTATGAGATTGTGTTTTCTGTTAACCATGTCAGCATTGATCAAAATTTTGTTTTAATAGTAATAAATACTTGTTATCTGATGATGAGATGGCTGATTTTCCTATAACGAGAGGCAAGAGAACTTACTGCTGTGCAGTATGAAATCAAATCTATAATGAGAGACAGCAGTCCAACTTTGAGACAGTTTAAACCACCCTTTATTCTCTTTCCCCGCTCTCTTTTTACTCGTTCAATTACATTCATTTCGAGTTCTAGCTTTCGGGGTTTATTGGAAACATCTAAAGAAATTTAAATAAATGGGGAAGAGACTGGAGTTTCTTGACCATAGCGATATTTAAAAAAAAATTGTCTTGTTACCACTTCTTCATTCAATATTTATTGCATCATAATAAATTCTAGTCTTCATTAACCTTCAAATTAGTTTTTCCTCCGACGCATTATAATTCTATATTTTATAATACAATCGACCTGATTTTCTCAATTCTCTGTTTTTTCTTTTGTAGAGATACTCTCAACATTTCTTATTGAATCCTTGATAAAAACTGGAAATTATTTTGTAAGAGACTGAAGTCTCAGTTCTATTCCATTGTATGTACCAGTGTTCCAGTCAATTTTATTTCATTTAGTACATCTTTCACAGTAAGGTGTATTGCAGAACGTTCAATAGAATACAATATTGCGGGGTTCAACCACGTATTTTTCATATAACAGACCCTTTAACCCGTTCCATGGAAATGTACAGATTGATATTGTAAGTATTCGCAATAAGCTCTATTTGAGTAAATGACCCTATCAATCAAATCGAATCATTTTTCGCATAATAAATAATACAATATTCCATAATATACACAGTTTATTAACAATGGTACAATAAAAGTACAAAACATTCTCAAAGCATTCTCTTCAAATTCCAACTTTTAACTATAATTTTTTACTTACTTTTATACTTTATACTATACATTTTTGACTTCGTTGAAAGTAGAACTTGTACTAGAGTAGTGCCCGGTTATTCAGTCGTTCAATAACTTTCTTTTTGCATTTGAAAACACATGGTTATTGATTCAATAGTGCTATTGTACTGTCCGAAATATGAAAGAAGAATAAATTTATTTCTATATTTATTTATTTATTTATTTATAAACTGTATATTGAGCGACTGAAAACCGGGCATAGTACTTGCATTAGTAGAGTATCCTTTTGTGAAATTATCTTTAGTTGTTTAATGATTTGTAACAGACGGAAAGAGAAGCTCATTTAGTGCAGCATGATTGTTTAATTTTATGAGTAACGAGTATAATAAGTGCCGCATTTCGTTGAGAGTGTTGTTATGTAGGTCATAACAGCAAACATGCTGGAACAAATAAATTTCCCACACGAGAAAAACACATCAAGTCAGCTGACTTCATCTTTGTGGCTGAGATAAAAATCCGCCTGCAACTGAATCAAATGCAACGTGAAATGGGGAGTAATCTTTTTTCAGGGTTTCTTTGAGGAAAAGTTGCGCTCGGACGAAAGATGAAGATTGATGAAGTGTCTAAACAAACCATCTGTACAACTTTCTTCCCCTTCATGCTCTAACAGCAGCAGGGAACAGGGACTTATTACCCCAGTCAACATTAATCCAATTTTTTAAACTCTCGCTTTAGTAAGTCTTCCAAGTCCGGCTAGAATATGATCTTCATAATATTCTTCCCAGCAAAAATTCAGGATGTAAGCATTTTCTCTCCATTTGATACACAATATTTTCATTAGTGTGATTATAAAGTTAAATGTATGTTGAAAGATCTTCCTCTCTCACATTTCAAACACAATATTTCTATTATTAAACAACAGAAAAGAAACCTAGAAGTATGTTCCGAAGGGTGGAGTGATTAAAACGTAGTGACTACTCAGTAGTTACCACTGTGTAGTGATAGCGTTAGTTCAAATCGGAGTGATTAAACAAACGCTTCCACTAAGGAGTTGTAACTAAACCGGTCCGGAAAATTCGGAGTTATAGCTATGGGTAGCTATAACTCCACTTTTTAATCACACCACCCAAAATCTACCAAACAGCAAAAATACGGTACATCAACCCCTTACACTAAACTTACCCTTCAAGTTTTAGAACTAGTTGGAACAAGGTAGTCTCAATTTTTTTAACACCTCATTTATTGTTCATTAGTCTCTGGAGAATGTTCACATAACACTCTAGTAGTGGTTTCCTCTTATGAGGGATAATTCCTTCCATATAGAACTAGCGTTTCTAAAACTTATTGCATGGAAGATGGATCAGATTTCTAATAGGATAGTGAGTATGAAGAACCAAGAGGAGTGAGAATTATATTTTATTGTCATTTGTGAATACAGCTGTTGGAAGAGTCCGTTTTTCGTATTCATTGTGTCCAGTATAAATTGAAACTATTTATCAGCTCACTGTATATTCATGAATGATATAAATGTAAGAACTTACATTACTATTTATTAGTACAGTACTTACATTTATCTGTCAAGTCCGGATATAAAGTTTCTGAAGTTGATAAAGGCAGCTGAATAAAACTGAAGGAGTAGCTGAATAAAACTGAATAAAGATGGGGCTCAGTGCCTTTAAACACGAACTTAATCAAAAAATGTGAGTACTACTGAAAAAGTGTAAGTTCGAACATTCTCACATACAAAGATATCAAATATTTCAAAACAATTCAGGTGAGATTGAAATTTTTGAAGACTGGCAACTTGATCCACCTTCCTCTCTGTAGTTTGCAATTACCTTTATGTTATCAAATGAACTGAACAAATATGAATCAACACTCACAATACCAAAATTTTCTTATAAACTGATTTGGTTCATCACTCTGTTCTGACTCACACAACTATTTTCGTCTTAGCAGACTGTCCAGGCTATTACAGGAATTATAAGCAATATTGTGGAGGCAATCTCGTCAGAATCACTCCTTGATTCCGTTGTTGAGCCTGGCGACTATAGCCCTATTTGCATGACAGTATAGCCTAGCCATGAGCCATCCTGGGGTTAGGGTGGGATTTCCAAATGATCCCTAATGTAGTGGCTTGTCGATGCATGCATGTATCCATTCACTAATCTATAGTTCATTCGCCTTCAGGGACTATTCCTCACTCCACCAACAACAGAGTCCTCTAACACCTATTCACACTCTATAGTGATCCGTGGGGACCCTTAAAACATTACTTAAACATTAGCACAACATGATCTCAACACTATTTCAATGTTATCACTAACGTTTTACAATAATTACTTTTTAACAATGATTACTAAGGTATCAGGATGATCGCCATTGATTTAAGTGATTATATTCATTTCAAGAAATTAAGGTCCATGATTTTTATTTATTCTTCAAGGAGAACAAACTGTTTAATTTCATTTACAGTAAACTGTTCAACTGAGTGGCCACAGCCGAGTGGGTTAAGTGCTGGCTTTGTAACCTAGAGGTCCCGGGTTCAAACCCAGGTCAGACCGTGAGATTTTAGCTCGAGCAACTCCTAGTGTTTCGGAGGACACGCTAAGTCGTCAAAAAACAGTCGTTAAGTCACGTCAGAGACCCTGAACTGATCTGGAGTAACCTGAAAACTCTGACACCAGACCTGAGCACCAGGCCAGGTTACACGGAATTATTATTATAACTGTTCAAAAACTGTTATACTTGTTCTATTTCAACGAATAAAATTATGCAGAGGATATTCACTCCTACAGCTGATAGCTATTCAAGCACTATATCACATAGCATATTAATGTAAGTAAACTCAATGTATTCCAAGAAACTTGACAAATTTAATATATTGAAAGCTTAAAAGTGATTATACTAATCGATTGGCAATGATGATATTATTTTTTGAAATAATGTTTATTAAAAAGAGAAAATATACACAGAATATGAATTATATAATTATAACATTCTTTGCTATGCAAAAAAATTATAGATTGATAAACAGATTTGATAGATTCATAGATGAAACAGATTTAGGCTAGGCATACACCGGTTAGTCAAGACAAGACAAGACGAGATTAGTCACGTTTAGTCACAGTAATTCACATAGCTGCTTATGAAGCAGCACACACCGATGCAATGACTTATTGGTGTGTGTTGCTTCATAAGCAACTATGTGAAGTACTGTGACTAAACGTGACTAATCTCGTCTTGTCTTGTCTTGACTAACCGGTGTACGCCTAGCCTTAAAAGATTTAATTGATAGATGCTAGACATTTAGACAGTTGACAGTATTTTAACATGAGTAATGTAGTGGAATGCTACAGACTTCTTAACTCGAACTCTAATGAAATGAGAAAGGATGAAATATGAATCGTTTCCATCTCCACCTTCTAATCAACTGTATAGGGCTGCATCAACACCGTGGTAACAATTTGCCCAGAAGCGTGCGGTAATTGAGTTTGATGAGTAACTGAGTCTTTTTTCTGGGAAATTCGCTTTATTTAATACTCTTTTCTCCGGCAAACAATATTTTCAATGCATGAGATGCAATCAAATTATTCGAGTAAAGTATCATCGAGATAAAATGTTTCTCGGAAATATTCTGTTTCGCTTTCGATATTTTCATCTCGTTTGGTGTTTAGCAGCGTGACGTTGACTTGAATCTTCGAGAATTTCTGATGGCAAGAAAACTTATTTCCAGCCTGATGCAGCATGAATCATTTAAGAGTTACTGAGCGGAAAAAATTCTGTTGCACAAAGTGAAAAGTTTCATATAAATGAGGAAAAAGAAGAAAAGTTGCGCGAGGAGGATGACGCATGACTCGAAATAACTCATAACTCGCAGTAAATCTGACAGATACGATGCTACGTTCTTTTCCAACTTGAAAAAAGGGACAGAGTATGTACGACTAAATGAGAACATGGATGCTCTTAGCACATGATGGAATAGTGCGACGAGAAAAATATTCACAAAGAAATTTTCTCGTTGTCTTGCCATTATAGAGGCGCGGAATAGCCCAATTTTCTCAGACTTCAGTTACGCCATTTCGTTGCTGGTACCTTCCTCTTTCCACAGTCATTGGGAAACTTGAGCCTATTTTCAATTTTTGAGATTATTTTCATAGCCTCTACATCTTATGCTCGTAGTTATATTTATAAGTAGTTATACCTTCATCCTGTTGAAGCTCTTGTTTATAAACTCTAGCTCTATTTGAAGATCTACCTTCAGCTCTACCCTATAGCCACATTGGCATCATAGGAAGCTAATTGACTGGTATGCAAACACACATTGGCATCATGGGAATTGAATTCCCATTCAATTGTATTGGAAATGTCATCCAAATCTCTTATAAAATATTACGATATCTGCACTATAAAGTTAATCTCTTAATAAAAAACAAAACGACATTATATGTTGTATAAGATCTTCAAATTCCACCTTCTCTTATTAATTATATCAATACTAAATCGCATGCATGTCTGGAATATTTATGCATGAGTATCACAGAGCTCTGCTACGGGGAATTTAGTATTCGAGAAATAAATTCGCATTTATCTGGAATAGAATATAGTAGGTATGCTAATGATCAGGAGGGAGTGGGGATTTTGTCGACTTCGAACAAAATGGTCTTAAATAAGAACATTGTTAAGTTCAGTTTCCCCTTTTAAGGATGGAGGTCTTACCTTGTTGCAAGAAGATTTCTCTCGGCACGTGGGCCTATTAACGTCAGTAGCAGTGTTTCTGGTGGTACCCCTCTTACTCTAGATTCCTCATCCACTCTTAAAACATACTCTTTCTCTCACTCCCTCTCTCTCTCTCTCTTTTTCTCAATAGAAGAGTGAACTAACCTGCATAACTGCTACAGGCTTTGCTTCAAATCTAGAATTTTCTGTAATATATTTCCACTTATTGTATCTTTATTCTAATTACAGTAGCCTATATCTTGGAAAATCTTCCAAGCAGAAGCAAAATAAGGAAATAAATAAATAATTCATTCATTGAAGTGCGATGTGTGATCTTCAATGTTCCAATGTCTTCTTACATCCCTATTATTTATCTCTTCACTTTTCTACTTTTGGATAATAATCTTCTGTTACTTGAAATCCACTTTTCTCTATCCTTGGAGTTAGTTTCAGTCATTTCCCACTTCAATTAACTAAAATGTCTAGAACAAACTCTTAACTTTTGACCAAGTGTCCGGCTGTGATATTCAAACATCCAAGTAATATTAAAACTTATGAACTTATATCATATGTTTTAATATGTGATAGTTAATGATATTCTAGTATTCTCTTTACTTGAATTTGTCACTTCATCGAGTTGAAATCCATTAACGATGATACTCAAGTGTTCATTTCATAATTATTTTATTACGAGGGATTGGTAATTTGATAAAGTTTGAAAAAAACAGTGCTTAAAATGTAATAATGGCTACTTATTTGCTCTACCACGGAAGTAAAACGGTATGTCTTTATAAAACGGTATGTTTTCATAAACTTGAAGTGAGGTTTCAAATCAATTTCAATTATAACTCTGGTTTCCACTTAGAAATTAGAAGTGCACTCATGTTTAGGGCGAGAGTCATCATCGGTCCATCATTTGTGTGTCTGTGATTGGGAGAAATTCGTGTGGTTCAGGGAGAATGAGAGATAGTTGAAGAGAGAGAATAGATTAGATTTGGTTGGATTAGATTAGGTTAGATTAGAGAGAGAGAGAGAGAGAGAGAGAGAGAAATGAAATAATAGAGAGAGTGACAGAGAGAGACAGAAAGAAAATAAGATAGAGAGGAAAAGTAAGAGAGAGCGAGTTAAAGATAGGAGAGGAGAGGTAGATTGGGAGAAATGAACAGAGATAGAGGCAGATATAGACAGACAGAGAGATATAGAGAAAGATAGAGAGAGATGGAGAGAGAAAGAGAGAAATTGAAAGAGATAGAGAGAGATTAGATTTGATTAGATTAGATTATTTACTTTATTCATGTAGAATACAACATAGTGTCAGCTTAAATACTATATCAAAATACAGAAGTTATTTCATTGAACGTTCTCTAGTGTAATAAAAGTAATTACAATATTAATTAAATAGAAGAGATAAGTTGAGGGAGCTTACTAATAAAATGATAATATACAATGAACGTCATTTAGGATAAAAGTAATTACAGTATTCATTAAGTACAAAAGATAATTTAAGGGAGCTAATTAAATAAAATTTTATTTATACTAGTAAATTTAATTTAGAGCTCACTAATAAAATGATATATAATATCCAGGTACATCTATTCAGTTTGGCGGACCGCGTGCAACTTCCATTCAACTGAATTTCTGTATATACTGTATATATCGAGTAAAATAACAGTTATTCGCCATCCGCCAGACTAAACGAACACCATTATATTCAATATTCGATTCGACTAAAGAAAAAATAAACTATGAAAATTTATTTGATGATATGGATTAACAGATATGAGATTCAATATGCTAACGGTATTATGATAGTTTTGTATCTACATGAAACGGCGGAGTTTGGAGATATAAATGTCCATTCTTGGAGAAGGATGTACAAGGACATCCTTCCCATTAATACTCAACCGCACGCACACTCAACTCAAAGAGAGAGAGTGACTGAGAGAGAGAAGGAAAATAATTTAGAGAGGAAGAGTAAGAGAGAGTGAGTGAAAGATAGAGAGTGAGAGAGATAGAGAGATTGATTGTTTGATTGATTTATTATTTGTACTAGGTCTGAGGAGACCCATTGCACAAAAAAACAATACAAAAGACATCTTGAAAGTAATTACATACATAATAAACAACGTAAAAAATATAATGATTAAATAGCATCACATCAGTCAACAATTTTATTTGGAAACTTAATTAAAGATACTTAATGACTGATGGCTGTACTTTGAAAAATTGTTTAATTTCATTCTTTCTTCTTTATAATTTCCATTCCTGTGCTTTTGTACTCCCGAGCAGAGCTCGGTCCCCCGATATTGAAATATTATTACAGTAGAGAGATAGAGAGATGAGAGAGAGTGAGAGAGAGATGAAGACAGATAGAGACAGAGTGTGTCAGAGATAGATTATGAGATGAACAGAGGTAGAGTGAGTTAGAGAGAGGAGAATCAGTGAGAAAGAGGCCGTGCTCTTGAAAGGGGAATGGTACTTGTATTGCGTACTGGGGGAAACTCGATTATATCGGTGTTCAGCGAACATAGCCTGTATAGGCCGTCACAGCCTACTCATTCCATATACTCATGGATGATAGGACAAAGGATGTTTGTCTCTCTAAACGGCTTGTGGTTATTGAGAGTGCATTCCAGGCATACGTTCATAACAAATGGAATAGCCTCTATACGCTGGATGAATTGGTTACATTAGGCCTACTACTTGTGTAAGAATCAAACCCTTTTCCGGGTATTGTATCGAGTGAATACTCCTCACTAATCCCAAGAGTGATATTGAAGCTCAAGTAATCATTGTCATTCGAAACTGACAAGGATATTACACACTGTACAGTGAATCGTATGCAAATTTTGTATTGTGTATCCATTTCTGAATCAGTATAGTGTGCACATGTTGTCTATATTACATTTTGATTGCATATCAAAGTACTAGTTGTGTATACCTGTATCTGACCCAGCATATTGTGCATATATGTGTGTGTATTGTGTATTTAGTAGGCCTACTTCGATTATGTCAAAGTAGGCTATGAATTCCGCTTGAAATGAGTAAATTTTTGGAACAGTACTAAGGGTTATTCTTCAATGAATGGGTCAAGTATTCCACTTTATATAAGTACATTTCATGTACTTATTATGATTTAATGATTGCAATATCCCATTTCCTTCTATCTACATTTCAATTCGTTTGGAACTCCTTCCTATGATTTATTCTTCAATAATTGGGTGGGTTACGTGGAAGAGGCCTCTGTCCAAAGCACTTATGTAATGTACAAAATCGAAAAAAGAGAAAGATCTAGATTGGTGTAGATTGGTCTAGATTTGATGGTTCCCAAACTGGGGTACACGTACGACTGGTAGCCTATTCTGTCAAGTCAAGACCATGACAGGTGTGACAGGAACTTTGCTAGACACCAAATGTTCTTAAAAGTTTTCAAGATGACTTACAATTTGAGATAAAGCTTTGCTTTTTTTATCGCATGGCTTTTATTGGTGGGGAGACCCTTACGGGTAGTTTAATTGTGAAGAAAATACAGCAGATCTCTAACAGAAAATATTATTTTCTTTACAAGGAACTTTACCCCTCAATCACTTCTATCATAGAGTATCGGAAATTTCAAAGTCACTATAGTAATGAAGGATTTCCTCTAAGATTTTCCCAAATTTGAAAGGAATCTGTTACTCATTATGTGATTCAGCATGATCATATTATTATTTGGAGCATCTCAAATTTTAAAAATATTCATGCTGCTCATGTTTCATTCTTTATTTGGTTTGTTTTTTTTTTTCATTTTATTTATCTATGCATTTTTTTGCTGTTAAATGTATAATAACATGTACTTAAAGTACAATATCACTTAAAAGTGTTCATATTCCTTTGTGAATTGTAAGTTATCTCATGAATGTAATCCTCTTTTCTCAAAGTGATAGGATTTCGCCGTTCTTCAAAAGGATCACATCTCATTATTCATCAAACATACGAAGGAATCATCTCAATTCAATTTCGATAATGAACTCATCCAATTATAATTAATATGTCTTCCACAAGATGCTCGCTCCACTATCAGAGACATAAGTTACCTCCACCTAAACATCAATTCATCAGCAGCATGCACGTTGGAATAAGGGCTTTAATTAATATTCAGTTCAGCTAATGATGCATGTCATTTCTCAAATGTCTGTATTGTGTTATAAGGGAGTCAGTGGACTTGACAGCAACTCCTCCTTCTATTCGAATACTATGAAACGCAACTTCAATCAAATGCGATGATTCAATTAACACTGGGACGGACAGAGATAAGGGAATCGTCTTATTTTCTGGTATGATACTCAGTATACTGCAGAAGCGTAGTCACTTGCACTGTGACAGATCGATTTTGAAGCCTATGCATCACAGTGTAATAGATATAAATGAATACGTGATCTGGTGTTAGAGTAATGTTAGTGTAGTAAGAAAGAAACTATAAAGAGAATGGGATTAATTTTTTCAATATGAAATATACAATACAATATTACAATTCAACCTCAGTGTATTTCAAAAAATTCTCAGTGCTCTTGTATACTGTAGTGGTAGGTAACACAATATTATTATTTTTCATATTTAATTTGAAATGAAGAATGTCTGAATAGTCTGACAAAGCCTATTTATTTGGATGTAATTACAAGATTTTCTCCCAATAAAACTGTATCCAGAACAAGCTCAAATAGAAATTTATGCCAATTAATTATACATTGGCAAAAGTTGAGTCAATCTAGCAATAAATTGTGGATGACTGCATTTTAAAAATGGTAGCTTGGATGAAGTAAAGGTGGTAGTTATTGACACTTCTCGTTATTACCGGCAAGAGAGTTTTTTCATATTAATTTAATCTACCTTCAGCTTCACTTTGTGGATTCCCATACAGTTATTAAGTTGTACAGTTATTAAGCTGTACTATATAGTTATATAGTGTGCTGAGACTATTAATTTTTAAGTTGAGTTATTGATACCAGAGTATGAATAGTTTCACCATTGAAGTTCTATTATAAATTTATCAATCGAATTTTCAATCTCCATCTACTAAATCGTTTTTATTATGCATTAAGCCAATGCAGACATTCTTGTTTTTGTTAGTATTTGTCAAAGGTTTTGTCGGACGGAACACTACTCCTTCAGGTGTAGGCTATGCCCCCAAACTGCCTAATCCCAAAACTACGTGAGACATTCATAGCTGTCCGATGAATCGCTACTCGGACGAAACGCTACAACACCGAAAGGAAGGGTTGTTTGAATTTGGAATGGTTTATTTGAATTTGAATTACTATAAAAATTTATTTCATGATCTCAAAATCATTTCAAATGATCTTGATTATTAAAATGAATCAAAAACAAAAAACTATATGACCTAAACAATTGATCGCATTGAAGTATATTTTTGTTTGTAGGATATTTCACGACTGGATATGACTGTAATCAATTAAACAGAAAGACATATAGATCAGTTATCTATTTTATGGACTTTCAATATCACAATAGAGTGTTGTAGTTGATGAAGAGATGAAGAGCAAAATATATTGACCATGAGACTCTAAAACTCTGAATATTGTTGTACATTATTATTTGATAGAAAAAATCGAATACTTTGTGTCACAGGCCTTTTTTTCAATCTATTATCCGTTATTGTGACCAATAGTTTCATAGATGAAGCCAGGGTTCATTTCCAATAAAAACGAATATCGTGTCTACACCAGATACTAGCTATTTAGCCATGTGCTGTGATATGGTCGAATAAAACGATTCTGTTTGGATCAATGCGATCAACAATTTTAGAACGAAAAGAGCTATTTTTAGACTGGAACACTCACTCGAAGCTACATTGTTCGTGAAAGGCCATTGCAAATACTATTTTTTCATTATGATTTCTGTCCAATGAACACTTCATGATTGATGCGGATCTAGTCTCCCTGGACAAAATTAAACTACATGAAACAATATTTCAAAATAACAAACCATGTGCTATTGTGAAAATACAGTACTAGTTTGAGTTTCTCTCTGAGAATATGAATTATTTGTGAGCTCAATATAATTATCATGATTCATGAATGAGCAGAAAACCTGTGTTTGTTCGCTTTAAATTAAACTAGACCAACAGCAGTTGACAATAGAATAAACTAATAAATAAATATCATTGCGCTAGACCGCTTGAGCACTATCGTACAGGAATTTAGAGTCAAAACAGATCAAACTTGATAGTGTACTAGTGTATCTTATATACTGGTGTATCTCTTTTATCTAGTGTAGTGTTTCTAGTTAACTGATGTATCTCTTATATCCAGCGTACTATAATACTAGGTTATCTAGTGTAATGGAGCATGATTTTAGTGTTAATTCGATACTCCATATATCATGTTCAATGCGAAATGTATTATGGTAACAAAAATTCATGAATGGAAAAAATGTTTCATATTTGAATTTACCTTATTCCAATTGAAAAGAGGACTACGGACTGCAACCCACCTGAAAAAAATCATTAATAAGAGTTGAGAAGAATAATTCATTGAAAAAAATAATAATCAGTATTCACGAGTTTGTGTATTAATTTTATGGATTATGGTTTTGTCTATTGTAACACACTGTTATAAACAGTCCGTTATCTCACTATATATTATGATGCTTTGGAGGAGGTGGAGGAGGAGGAGGAGGAGGAGGAGGAGGAGGAGGAGGAGGAGGAGGATGAGGTGGAGGAGGAGAAGGAGAAAAGAGGGAGAAACTGAAGAACGGGAAGTGAAAGGTGGGAAAGAGAAAACATGGGGAAGATGTAGAAGAGACTTGACAATAATGAACATACAGAAATAGGTCATCCTTGTTAGCTCATTATATGAATGATGCATTACTGTCCGGTCATAGGAAAGTCATAAACATGAGCAGATTTAGGGGCTGCACCATACACGCAGATTTCAATCATATTTTCACTTTCAAGATACTTTGTCATGACTATGTAAAACCTTTTATGTGATATTTCAAATCTGTAGAAACAAATAACAAAAATTCTATGATGGATTCATTATGACGCTGAATCCAACTACAATGTATGGAGCAGGAATACGCTGAAATATAGGTTGAATGGATTTCATAGACTAACCTTTAGAACCTAACTAATCTTTTCATAGACTAACCAAATATGAATAAATCAAATAATGAATGGATTGTCTCTGTTGCTACTTCTCAACGCCAAAACTCCCAGTTTCCTGAAATAGACGGGACTTTTCGCAGAAATATTGCCATTAGAAGTCTTGAGAGGAGAGATTTAATTTTCTTGGAAACAATTGTAGATCAAAGTTCGTAGCTTTTGCTATTATAACAGAATTTTCCTTGAAAATATACTCAGTTTTCAAATTCCTTATCAATCTTCTAGGGGCAGATTTCATCATCAACATTGATGATGTAATCTGAAATTATTGGAATATTAATAATAACTAATATGATTACTTAATTCAGATTGTGTCATTAAAATTATTGGATGATTAATATAATTATTATGGAACGATTAACCTGATTATAATAATGAACTTCACCAATCATTACATTACAAAGCTCGACTGAAATTTTGTCGTTTCTTGATGTTTTTTAAATAAGTAGATATCGCTGTAACATTTACATCAAATATTTATGCGAAATACTTCAATACATTGAACAACTAGTTTAACAACTATCCATTTCGAGTTCTGTTTAGAATTTTCTCAAGTGGGAAAAAGTGAGCTACTACGATAAATTTTTTCATATTTTCTCTCACAAGCTTGATGAAGAGAGAGTCCTGTTTTTGAAAAAAAGTTTATACTTCAACCAACTGAAAAGCCGTTGACCACCGTGGTTTATTCACCACGCAGGGAAAAAACCAGTGTTGTCTTTTAATTAAAAGAGAAGCGTAGGCTACTGTACAAATAAATAGTGTTGATAATTTTTTGTCATCTTCTCATTAGGGCTTTTGCCACATACAAATACGTGGGCATATGTTTTCCCACATTTCAGTCGATGGTGTTTATTTTCATGAATTTTGAAAATCAATAACTCACCCCGGTTTCTGGATTGTGGTATTTTTTCTTTTATCCCTGTCGCTTTCATGTTATCGTCTTATTTTCGTGCTTTTTCTGTTTCTTATAATTCCTCTCCTGTTTCTTATTCCTCTTCTTTTTTTATCCTCTCTTATCTTCTTCTTCTTCTTCTTCTTCTTCTTCTTCTTCTTCTTCTTCTTCTTCTTCTTCTTCTTCTTCTTCTTCTTCTTCTTCTTCTTCTTCTTCTTCTTCTTCTTCTTCTTCTTCTTCTCTTCTAGTCTACTTTAATTTTTATTCTTCTTCAGCTTCCAATTGTTTTAATTTGTTCCCTTGTTGGAAAAAGTATCTTTAATAAAGAGTATTAAATAAATGATGAAAAATATCTTTGATACTTACAACTTATTTACCGTTAGAGACCAATATATTCAAATAAAGTATTTCAAACAATTTTTGCAGTAATTATGAGATTCACTCATGCCAATGAAACAAGGTATTGCAGAGAAAGAGTCTTCTATATACATACATTTTCAATTCCGCTAGTTGAACGAGCCTGTTCCGCTAAAGTGGCTATGCCTGTGAAGGATTCTTCCAATTTTACTACACATCTTTAAACAATAGAACTGTGAATTTATACTCGTAGATTGCAAAATGAGTGGATAAAAAGACTTTAAAATATCCCTACTTTTTTTGAGAGAATTACTCCTGTTTGACATACGAGATGTCTAGATTGCCGAACATTTTTTCCCTAGTAGTTCACAATTGAAATATTGATAGAGTAAATTGTTGAAGAGTTGACCAATAAATTACAATTATCACTATATCTTGATAAAAGAGGGGACTCGTATTTAGTTCACACTGCATAATGAGATTTGCAAGATGTATTCAGTATTCACACCAACTTGTTCGGAAACAAGAAACAATTGAATCACTTTTCTCGCTTTCATGGTTTATGGTAATTATAATAGGTTGTCCATTGCCAAGAATCGATCCTGTGTATTTAATTGAACAGGTCGTCGAATTGTAGCCTAATTTAATGAATGATCAGGTACAAAAGTTGGGTGAGCTTGTATCCAGTGAAGGAATGGGTCAAGGGAGTAGTAAAAATCCGAAAAAAAAACCTGGCAGTGAGCCAGGTTAGCTCGGAATGGTGCTGATATTGAGTTTTCAGCCCAGAGACCTATCTGTGAAAGTGTGTACAACATGATTAGAATGGTTTCCCGATAATTGTAACTGTTTCGGCTGACTTCGTATTATTTCGTTACAGTTATTCACTTTGGTGAATTCCCCTCTCTGTTTAAAAGTTTCGTCTCTAACCGTAGCATATACCTTTTATAACATACATCTAAGTGAATAAAATGAAAACACTAGTATAAAGTTAAATATAATTTATTTATTTTTTAGATAAAATTACAAGCATTTCTGGGCACCATCAAGTATACCTGTACATCAGTGCACATCTTCATTGTACTAAAATTGAATTCTAGATTTATGGACATAAAGACTAGTTTAAAGCATCAATACGATTAACAATAATTTTTTAATGAAGAATAGAATAGAATAGAACTTTATTTACACAATGCACAGATTATAATAAAATAAAAATCAATATTAAATAAAATAATACATCATTTCTTCTCCTATTTAAAAAGTTCTTAGGCTTAGCCGAAGCCGTCAGCCGTTTTTTATGAAGATAACGTTCTTCTTTTCTTGACGACCTCTAACAATTCTGTGCAAACCCTTTGGATAATGGAATTATATGACATTATTCTGTATTTTTGATTTATCTATAGGCTTGAAGGGAATGTTTCCAAGAGGCTCAAACCTTTCATTACGTGTAGAACCAAGAAGTATTCGAAAAATTTACACTTTTAGAATGTTCAAAAAAATTCTTTCAAAAATGGAAATCACCCCTCACAACAAGGACCTCTATACTTCGTTTTTGCGATAACCAAATTTGAATTGGCCCAATAAAACGGTCACAGTGGCTGTTATTAGTTTTGCAAAAGACTTTTAATTTGATAATATAATTATGTTATGATCATAATAGTTATTGGACCTCTTATTTCATTGACAGTTTCCGAACTGAATTTTACCTGTAACATTTCCTCCTCTAAATTTCATGAAACTGTGAAAGTGAAATGTAATTATTACCACAAATTCATGGAGACACAAATATTTCTGTTTAAGTTTTTGGAATAACAAACCATTCAATTACATCAATCAATCAATATAGCTGGAACTCGAAGCACCAAAAAAGTTTTAAAAACACATTTCAATATGCCGCCCACCATGCAATTTCTCAGTAATGAACGGAAATTATGATCCTCGCTCTGAGCTCTCTCCAATAGATACAACACAACATTTTTCACAACAAACGCTTCATCGTTTATCCACTTGACCGAGCACATTGCGAATTCATCAGAAATAGTTGAAGAATATTTGAAAATTGCGCGGCTATAAAATATCGATGCTGCTTTCCCAATAAACGTCCTTTTTCATGCATAATTTATGATTAAATTACGTTTTCAATGGCGTTTGAGCACTTTTCCTCATTCCTATCAAATTCAGCGTCAAGAAATTAAAGCAATATAACCAAAATCCATCAATTAGGGAGTGAGAAATGAAACTGACTGATGTTTACGTTCACTCTCTACATTACTCGCTAATAATTTCGACAGTCCCTGGAGAGAAAACTCTTCTCCGCTTATTTTCATTAAACAGTTCATGTTAATTAACTGCCAGAATATAGCTATCGATTACTTAGGTGTGAAAGGCCATCCAAAGCGACATATGTTGGTATTTTTTTACAATTCGATGTTCAATTGCAAGCCTCCCTTTAATGGGACGATGTAATTTTAATCGAAAAATGTTTTTTCATTCATTCAGAAAGGTCAACGGAATAATTCATCTCTAAAATATTATACTTTTCAAATAGTTCTCGAGTTTCTATTCTGATCTAGAATATGAATGGTAGAGTTTGCCTATTCCAAACTCCACATTCCATATCTTTCAGCAATGGAACCTTTTGATGAATGTGTTTAAAATTATCTTGAAGTAGTAATGATTTTTTAGGAGGGTGATGATGATAATAGAAATAATACACAATTTCTATATTGCCATAAATAGGAAGATACCTCATCACAAAGACTTTCCTATTACCTACGATATTGATGATAATCAATAATAAAGATAATAATGTAATAATTAAATAATGAAACTACACAATTCCTGTATTGCCACATGAAGGAGAATATCACATCAAAAAGAGTTTTCTATTATCTATATAATTGATGCTTGATAAGATTGTAATTTATTCAATCCTTTGTACTATATGAATCATAAAACCTCAAATTCTGATACCAATTTTCCAAATAGCTATATAAATGATGCTCAATGAAGTTGTGATTTATTCAAACGTTTGTATTCAATTGGATATGAATTCTTCAATTTATAATGCATGATAAGTCACAAGAATATATTGCATCAATTGTAACAAAATATTCCAATGTATCTTGTACATCACTTACATACTAAAACATGATATAATGAAGTTTCATGTTAGAAGAATACCACTGTCAAAGGATTGTCAAATGTTTTATTAGGAAATAATGAACTATATTATCTCTGAAGCTTACAGGTATGATTTATTTCAGCTTTTATTGGGAAAGAATTTACTGTACACACTTACATACTAAAACATGATATAATTAAGTTTCATGTTAGAAGAATACCACTGTCAAAGGATTGTCAAATGTTTTATTAGGATATGATGACAGAGGTGGATTATTATTATCAGCAGTGGATTCTGATGTATGTAGAACATTGAAATGACCAGAATAGAATGAGCCTCAAAAGTATCTGCAAATTGTAAGGTAACGCTCACGCTCAGTATTCACCTGCAAAAGTATGTAACTGCATTTGAGAAGCCTCGGCACGGGAGCATGGAATGCTGGTGTATTTTCAAAGCGTTTCTAAATGAGCGAAAAGCTCCAGCTAAAGTTGTTTCTCTGACAAGGGAGATACCAAAAACGAGTTCAGGGCTGGGAGGGATGGCGGTTTCCAGATGTTTTGTTCCCTCCTAGGGGCTTTGGAACTTTCGGGATTCATGCGACTCTAAAGTATTTCATTGTTAAATATTCGACCGAGAAAGAAAGTGCTCAGCAGCAGCGGTCAAACGCTGTGAGAAGCAAACTATTGCTCGGCAGGGACATCAAAAGAGCAGCTGGTATGACAGGGCTCGCTTCTTGTTCTATGGAAAAGAGAAAGCGACGATTAGCAGGTTGAAATAGAGAGAGGTTAAGGGTGCATGTCAGTGGATGGTGAAGCAGTGAACATTCCTGTTCTCTTCACAAAATTAGGTTAAAATAAAGAGAGGTTGGTGAATAGAAGGGTGAATATTAGCGGATGTTGGAGTAATGAATATCCCTGTCCACTTCTTTTCACGAAATTAGATTAAAATAAAGAGAGGTTATTGAATAGATTAAAATGAAGAGAGGTTAGTTAATAGATTAAAATAGAGAGAGGTTAGTGAACAGAAGGGCGATATTATAGTAAGGGTTCCCATAAGTGGGAACCCTTTTAAAATGTCGTATACAGTCATGTATGTCGCTCATTGAAATGTCACTTTATAAGTAAAAATTGTTTTTACTTATAAATGAAATTTATTTTCTATTTTTGTAGTATTTTATATTCCTTGTTTATTTTGTCGATTTGAAAAACAAAATTTCTTTTTTACTTTCAAAATAAGACAATATGATGATGAATAATAATACGAGATGAGGCAATGGTGAAACTGGATAGTTGATGTTTTAGTGAATGCTAAGTGAGTTAGCGTCGAGTGAATTTCTCAAATAAGTGGTACTAGCACTACCAAAGTTACAAGCATATTATCAACAAGAGAGGAAAATTTAAAATTGCGGTACTGGAAGACAAAACGGAATTATGTATCAAATAGAAACTTCCATTGTTGCATAGTATCTTTCGGTTTATTGTTTGTTTAAATTTTGTTTCGTGAGCGACTAGAAACTCTCACTATTGCCCGAAAGAAGATTCACCGCAGTACATCTTCCGTACTTATTCACTATGCTTCAATCTCATGATTCCACTGATCCAACATCGTCTCACGTCTCGCTCTGCATCTGTAATTTTCCTCTCCAAATTTCTTCCCAAGAATATCTCTTCCAACCACCATGAATTTCCCGTTTGCCTGTGGCTAGAGTAAATACGTACGTACTATAAATTGTGTTATTAAAGTGAGCACCAGGTAATTTTGTTGTGGGAAGCGTGCCCTATTTACTGACAACGTAGACAGTTTTCTTTTCCTAATTCGAAAATCATGCTTTGAGTTGCCGCCACCCCATCTAGAGCGTGGGGTTTCATATTTAAAAAGAGACTGAGTCCCTATCTTGATACACTACAACATTACGAATGTTTTGTCGGTGCATCGTTTGAGATGTACACCATCAATTAGATTACCTCTTCATCTAAGAACCATAATATTATTATGACAACTTCCATGACCACAATCGATAGATCTTATTTGAGTACATTATACAATGTACATTATACATTTAACTTTTCGTAAAATAATTTCCATCTGGTTTATTACCGAGGAAACTTTATTCTATGTCTTCTTCAAGATTACCCATAATGAGTAATCACATTCAATTTTATCTATATTTTTGTATTATTATTTCCATTTGGGTTTTTAAGGGAAAATTTTTCCCATGACTTCTTCAGGAGTACACATTACAGGTATACCCATAATGAGATTATCTTACCACTGTTTCCATTGTATTCTATCAATATTTTGTATTCCAATGAAATTAATTGTCAATAAATTATAAAAAATTAAAACCCATTGAGTGTCACATTAAATTTGTTAGTTTCCCCATTAAATGTGACATGGGGAAACTGACATAAGCACCACCGCGTATTTAAAAGTTCTATTTTAATTAACTCAAATGTACAGCAAAACACATTCAAATCATCGTGGAATAATTTGGATTTGGGGTTTCACTGAAAAAGATTAGAAGCTGTTCGAAGGTGATTGGTTCAAATCTATTATAACTTAATCTAAATCATCTACGCTACCAAATCAGTAGGAGAGCTCTCACTTTATGGTATTGAAAAATCAGATTACATTCTGAGTAATATTAATTTGTAATCCAGATTACAAAAATCCCGCAGATAGTTTTTTTTTTCATTTTCTACATGAAGGTGAATATATACTTTTTATGTAGTCTTTTGTGTTTTCATGACCAACTCTTGAAGATTGCGATGAAAAACTTCATTTCATAAGTAGTTCATTATTCTCCTTCATTTTTAGAGCTATACATGATCAATTCAATATAAATGAAGAAGATTGCAATTTTACAGAAATGAGGAAGATTGTCTTATGGAAGAATAATTGAGTTTATTAAATCACTCCATTGCCCTATTAGCTATAAAATTAAAAAAAAAAAGGATATGAATTGGAGTAATATAAGCATTAATTTTTTTTTCAAATTACTTTCATTTCGAGAAATGCCCACTTGAATAAAAACATGCTGAAAACTCATCATCTTCAGCACTGTTCGAAATCATCAATTAAGCCAGACAATCGTCTCACAAAATTACTTTTTTATGATTTCTACACATTGTTTACCCCATCGAAATGAGACGGTTGTGCATAATAGCCGAGTTTGTGAGAAAATTAGAAGCCTTATCTTAGAAGTGATTCTGTTTATTTCGCCCTATAGGCAAGCCCCAGATGGAGGTGATTACTGGAAATAACAGTGCACCAGATTTCATTCCCTGCTTTATCTTTTTCGCCTTTATCTTTTTCTTCTTCGCCGACCTCGCCATAAAGAAGAAAGCGAAATAATTTCGCTCAATCTATTGTTCACAACAGAAAGAGGAAAGCCCAGCTTTACAATTTCGTTCCGTTTAAAATGGGAGCTGGAGGCATTTGAATTTTTCAGACTGGAAGAAAGATGAACTCGTTTAACGGGAGTGAACCAGCGGCTCTGCGATCCAGAGAAGAACTCTTCCATTCTTGTTCCACGCAGCAAACGAGGCGACATTTTATGCATACCACAGCTTGAGTTGGAATTACAATTCCACTATCTTTGATGATAATCATCCCACTATTAGAAAGTGGAGGAAAACAAAGGGTTACCCATGTGGCTATTTATAGTATTTATTCACTGTATCGCTTCAGCTCAACTGGTTTAAATCTTGCCGACAAAATAATCTATCCTATCATTCTCATCTAGTAATGAGCATTCTAATTATTGCTAGAGCCTCACACAAGAGGTAGATATAAATATACCTAAATAAAGTATAATCAAGTATGAAGTATACCTAGTCTGTTTTACAGCTAACTAATAAATCAATTGAATCAATGACAATATTTACTAGCATTGGATCTCATATTAAAATTCATTAAAATTGTTGATATAAAATAAATTTATTGATGAGTTGATAGCTGGAATAAAAGTGAAGACTCTCATGCTGAGTTGCACAAACTGGCATCAACTATTTTGAATCAGTTGATCATACCTAATCAGGAGTGGTTCGTAGCCGAGGCGGCTAAGGCGTCAGACTGATTAAGTTATCAGCAGTCAGATAAAATCCATTGTGCCAGGGTTCGAGCCTGGTTGACGGAAGGATTTTTGACAAATACGGCCACTCCCGTCTTTCGGAGGAGACGTTAAGCCGTCGGTCCCGATTGCCTAAAAAGTAGTCGTCATATCTCATCATCACCCCACTCATTACCCACGCACAAGCCTAGAGCTAATGTGGGCATCATCCTCAGAAAAAAAAAGAAGAAAAAAATAATTGTGCTGATCCTGGATTACAATTGATTTCGCTTGATGCAATCCTGAATTCGGTATCACTTTCTTTCATTCTTATAATATCTACAGTAATCTATTTCTGGTAACTATTCTTGATGAGAATATTACACTCGATTGTGGTGAAAAAACTCAATACCAGAAGAGCCACAGAGTTTTGGTAATCTCAAATTATTGTTAGAAATGAACGTCTATAAAAATTCCAAAAAATATCGTTTGATAATATTTGTGTGTGGGTCTATTTAGAGAAGTCTCATTATTTTGCATAGTTATTTGAGCAATTCGAATGAATACAATTTAAAATACAATTTGTTCAAAGTTTTTATTATTATATCCCAATATAAGAAAATATGAGTACTGTAATAGATTGAAAATAGGAGAATAGATTAGCAATATGAGAAATAGATTTTTGAACTACTCATGTGTGAATAGATTTCTATTTGTCAATAGAAAATAGCATTGGATGTGGATCAATAAGGAACTTATTCATTGCGAAATAAACAACGCCCTGAAATCGAATTTGAATTCGAGAGTAGATCGTAGTTTATATGATATCGATAACAATAATACCCGCTTCGGCAATTTGAGAGCCATTTTGTCCCCAATATGAGACTCGAGCAATCCTTTGGGGAATTTAACTTCGGATCAATTCAATCGCAATACACTTACAATTTCTTTCTATGACATTCAATTCCTGTAAGTTATATCCGTAGGGCACTGTGTTTTCTAAAATTCTCTATCTTATATCATTTTTCTGCACTGCAATCTTAGATTCTCCACCTTATATCATTTTTCTGAATTGCACATTCACATATCATAAAAATATATGATATAACGTAGCCTATATATAACGGATGATGTATTTGAATTTTCTGTCTCATGGTGAATGAAAAAAAAATTGAATTAAACTCATAAATCAACAAGTATTAGGCCCATACAGATCCTTTTTAGAACAATATAGGCTACAGTTATTTCAATGATAATTATGATGTTCTATAATTCAACAATGTTGGTAATGTGAACGTTATTACAAGCATAAGCATCCAGATTACTCGAGGCTACTAGACTACGCCACCTCGTCAAATAGAGCACAACTATGGATACTGAATTGCTAACAAAGAATAATTATTAACAATCACGAGGATGCAAGACTGTTAGAAGTGTAAAAGTATTTCAATTTAATACTTTATTACACTTATTGTTTTTCCAGTTTCTTAGTATTATTTTTACAAATTATATTATTCATCCCTTGTAGAGTTGATTCTTTCAAACTCAACAATTTTTTTCTAATCACTTTTCTGACAGTTACATAAGCATAAGCATAAGCATCCAGATTACTTGAGGTTAGTAGACTACGCCACCTCGTCAAATAGAGCACAACACTATGGATACTGAATTGCTAACAAAGAATAATTATTAACAATCACGAGGATGCAAGACTGTTAGAAGTGTAAAAGTATTTCAATTTAATACTTTATTACACTTATTGTTTTTTCAGTTTTTAGTATTATTTCTACAACGTATATTATTCATCTCTTGTAGAGTTATTTATTTATTTATTGATCTACATAGACAGCCCAGTGGGGACTGGATTTAGTTTTGCAACTGAAAACGGCTACGCACAAAACCAAACTGTTGTCGGCCAAGATCTCTACAACTTTATGCTGCAGTTTCTCATTCTTTTTCCTCATCTGTGCGAAAACAAATTCTACATCACTGGGGAGTCTTACGCGGGCAAGTACATTCCTGCATTTGCACATACCTTGTAGAGTTGATTCTTTCAAACTGAACACTTTTTTTGTTACAATAATGTAGTCATAAGTTTGCATGTTTACCTTTTCGAGGCATGTAATGTCAGTTATGCTTGAAATTACCTATCCTATAGAAGTGATGTGTAGGGGTTTTTGGAGGAGCTGATAGGACATCAGTTGAATCAATATCCACGATTTCTTTGTGTCGACACCATCGCCATTACTACATAAAACCAGCTGGTTGATGATAGAAATTCAGAGGCATAAATTCAAATAAACATTCGAGATATTTTGGAATCAAAGTCACCTCCCTTACCAGCTAACAGATAACCGGTTAATTGATGAGAGTAACTGTTGGATATCAGTTGAAATCAACATACACAATATACAGAGTGATTCAAAAAGAATACCACAACTTTGAAAATGTGTATTTATGAAAGAAACATAATAGAACCGTCTGTTATACTTTATAACAATGAGTATTTAAAGAATTTTTTTCACTCACAAACAAGTTCAGAGATGTTCAATATGACACCCTCCAGACACTCAAGCAATATCAACCCAATAAAACATCCCTCAAACTCGTTCCATACTCTCTGTAGCATATCAGGCGTAACAGTTAGGTGAGCTGCTGTTATTCCTTGTTTCAAATCATCAATATCCATCCACCATTTATGATTTTAAACAATAAATAACAGCAGCTTACCAATCTGTTACGCCTGATATGCTACAGAGAGTGTGGAGGATGTTTGGTTGATATTGCTCGAGTGTCTGGAGGGTGTCATATTGAACATCTCTGAACTTGTTTGTGAGTGAAAAAACTTCTTTAAATACTCTTTTTAATGAAGTATAACAGACGGTTCTATTGTGTTTCTTTCATTAAATACACATTTTTAAAGTTGTGTTATTCTTTTAGAATCA
The DNA here is from genome assembly GCA_017141395.1 of Laodelphax striatellus. Classification (NCBI taxonomy): domain Eukaryota; kingdom Metazoa; phylum Arthropoda; class Insecta; order Hemiptera; family Delphacidae; genus Laodelphax; species Laodelphax striatellus. The sequence continues at coordinate 22,194,316 of CM029544.1, read as the reverse complement.
CTCTGTATTTTTGTCAACGTCATGTCCAGATAACAGATAACCAGCTAATTGATTTGATAAACTAATAAATGAACATCCATGACATCTTTGTGTCAACGTTAAAATGTCCATTACCAGCTAACAACTAATCAGTCAACAGCTAACCAGCTAACAGCTATCCTCAGTTCTCAGCTGGCCTTGTCCACGTGGTCAAGAGACTGCGACTATTTCATCGCTTAATTATTGTTAGCCTTTGAAAAGTACAGGCAAGTGTCAGCTGTTCGCTCTTGAACCAGTTCACTATGATCCGGAATAGGTCGGAATCCAGTAGCCCAGCCGTAATATTACGGCCAGCACAATATTAAGTAATCATTTCTCCATAGGGTAATTTTAGTCTTGATGGCGCGACGCTCGCCTCAAATAACGACAAGTGATAGGTCAGTGGTACCTGGAGGCTATCAGCTACTGTAAAAAACTCTCACACAGTAGCTGGTCGCCTGAACAGGAAAACAATCGAACATCGTTGAGTTATAAATGCGCTGCAAACCTGAAGTTTGATTATTGAATAACAGAATATAAGATTGTTTCAATTTTTCACCCGGTCAAATTTCCATACCATACCTTAATTTGTTTGCTTTGATAATTGGGCTACACACAATTCGCGAAACTGTGTACAGTATTCTCTACTATACCTATTTTGTTAAATGTAGAGATTGGAGATATTGTACAGATTCAACAAGTGGAAGGTTTACTCTATTTTTGTTTAATTTCAGATAACAGTCTTTCCAAAAGGGAACTATTTAGTATTTTTATATTTTGTCTACAAGGTCCCCAATAGAATCTTCATTTTGTCCATCAGGTCCCAAATAGAATGTTCTCATGGGAATAGGAATAGCAAGAGCAAGAGCAAGAAGAAGATGAGGAAGAAGAAGAGCAAGAGCAAGAAGAAAAGAAGAAGAGGAAGAAAAGAGCAAGAGCAAGAGAGCAAGAAGACGAAGAGCAAGAGCAAGAGCAAAAAGAAGAAGAGGAAGAAGAAGAGCAAGAGCAAGAAGAAGAGTGAATTGTGATCGTTTTAGAGCGAATTCATTATTTTTAGTTTGAGTCTTGTTTCAAAATTCAATGAATTCCAATTAACTACGAAAAATAATGAAATGATTTAGAATAGGATACTATTAGATTGAACATTGTAGAGGTTTGGGTTCTTAACCTGGGTTCTCAGCCAACCAATAAAAGTTACCAATACAAGTAAAATTCATTATATTTTATTTCAAGAACAATCCTTTCCTTGTCATTTCATGCAATCTAACATGCACCTCAGAGTAGATCTATGAGAGAAATACAATAATACTTGTAATAAATGCTCATTGTGTCATTAATTTTATTTGTCTATAAATTCATCACCATCTCTATGCTATCGAGCTGGAATTTCTCTTTCCACTGGAATATTTGGCGTTGAAATGATGATTCCATAGCGCACAGGTTTAATACCGGAATTTGTAACTGCATATAATAAACAAGTGTCAAACAAATAACGACGCTTCATACGAGATTTAGAGCGTGAGCGTTCGATCCAAAGCTCAATTGTTAATCACCCATGCGCTTCCATAACTGAAGATTAAGGTTTCCAGGAACTGAATTGAATAGCACATTTCCAGTCATCAAAGCTCGATGAGAATTATTCTAATTTAACCCGGGTTTGTGAGGGCGTTTTCCAGAAACTTGTCAATGGGGTAGAGAAGCAATTTCGCAAGAATTCCAAACCAACGGAATGCGTATTAATGGATTGAACAATAAATTCTCGAACAATGAGGTCTCTGTTTGAAGAGATCCGGTTTTACATCAGAGGCTCTTGGAGATGTTTGGCATATTTTTGAAAATTACTGGATAAAAGCTTCAGTGAAAGCAATCTGAAAATCTGATTCAATTCATTGAGAAAGTCACCGAGCTCTGTCAAGAATCGAACCTTAAATAATATCTCGTTGATGAGTTTTTATAAATTGATTCCAAAGCTGGAATTATTTGATCTTACAAACAAAAGCATTTGCTAAAAACGGAATAGGCTACTGAAGAAATGAGGAGAAACAATAATAAAAGTACAATGATGAAAATAATAAACCGACCCCATTGATTTTTTGTACTCGAAAATCTCTCATTCAAAATATAAATTGTATTCTAAAAAATTAAGCTTCTTTGTATTCTCTGAAAGTGGGTGGAGTAATAATTGTAATATAAATATTATTGTTATTCATATGCCGTATATATATTTTCCAGAAGCAATCTCTCAACCTTTGTAGAAAGATCAAAAGAATATTAATAAATCGATAAAAAGTAAAATAAAACAAGAGAGGTGAGCTCTTCTTGAGAGGAATTCAGAGGTGAATTCTTGAGAGAATGCTGGATCAGAATAAAGTAAAAGTTGGTGCAAGAAGAAAAGAATAAGGGTTGAGATGTTAATAAATTTATATTTAAGATGGAATAATAAGGAGGAAAAATTGAAAACATCTCAGCTTTCATTCTAAGTATTAGAACTGAGAAGAAATCTGTACAATCAGTAGAGAAACTTCTATGGTTCATGCATGAATTCAATCCGGTTTTCAATAGTTTCGATACTGGGCAAGTACTAATTATCTCGTTGCCTCTACCAATGTAAACTTCCATGGTAGAATAAAGTACATGGTAAACTCTACCACTTTTTAGTATGCCAGCTACCATACCTTCAAGTCTACTAATGAAAACCCCGCTTTAGTGTGATAGGTTGTTGAATAAAATCAATCATTGATCATAAATTAAAAGACAAGATGTTGTCAAACCACTGATTTATTAGAAAATCGAGATACCGGTTTCGGTTGTTACACCATTATCAATCTCTGGTAAATTGATAATGGTGTAACAACCGAAACCGGTATCTCGATTTTCTAATAAATCAGTGGTTTGACAACATCTTGTCTTTTCATTTATTATGGATAACTACCACAATATCACCTTCACAACTACTCAAAGAATCATTGATCATTTAGAACTTAAAAATACTTGCAAGAAATCAAGCATGACTTCTAAAACACCAGAATTTCATCAAATCCTAGTAAAAGTATGTGAAACATCCACTTTCACCTGAATATGTAATCAGATTTTGATCAAGATCGCATGAGCTATTCCAGAATTAGTTATTGATCAAATCCCGGCAGGTATGGTATGGACACTTGGTAATGCGCTTTAATAAGCTCCAACTTGCTTGCGGCTTTGCTGTAACCTCAGGCTCGATCAAGACCTTAGTAGAGGTAATCCAGGCTCAACATCATTAGCCATCGGGAGAATTGGAGTCTCAGTAGGTTAGTTAGGCCCAAACATGTTTCAATTCAGTCCTATAATTGCAGGAGTAAACTTAAGACTAGCACAATTTGAAGAATTATTACTTAGTAGATGCTTTCCAGGATTTTTCTTTTATGTAGGGTACACATATCAGCCATCTATAATGAAATTTGTTAGTAGTTTCCGGGGTTTTATTTTTATGTAGGGTACATAAAAATAAACGATGGTTACGTATTAGCCATCGATCGTGAAATTTGTTAGTAACCCTTCATTTAGATTAGAAAAATTGATTAGTGTCAGCTTTTCTAAGACTGATATTTTTATATCAATTGCTAGAATTGGTGGAATCGGAATTACCAGCCAAATGAGGTCACTATGACCCGACAAATAGTAATATTACACATATTTAAAAAAAATATTGTTACTTATGAATAACTTACTAAAATTCTTACTGTCATCTCATCTTAAATCTTATCTTAATTGTACTCTATGAATTGGACGCAATAAGAGCTGGCAGGAGATGAGGAAGAAAAATGTAACTTTGTGGAAATAAAATATGTTCAAAGTTCGAGTATTAATTCGTTTCGTGAACACTGGATACCCTTCCCATGGGTATCAAACTTAACTCAATGAAACGTCGACGTATATCTAAAAAGAAGTTCTCATATTCCGTTGAAATCACTTTCTGATGAGAAATGTCTGTAATCGTAAGAATATGGAGCTTGAAACTTGAAACTATTCACTAATTCCGATTTTTCTGTAATCTTCTCAGGAGAGTTTTTGAAATATGAGACCGTAACAACATAGTAGACCTATAGGTCACATATTTTGTTACGTATTTATTGTAGTGCTTCATATTCTCAGTCCATCACCTTGTACCATATTATTTTGTGACTTTGGTAATATTAAGAATGAAGCTTATTGATTTCATATGGAGAGTTATAGAGTTTCCTCATCAACTAGTTTTTTTTTTACTTTTTTTTTAAACTAGAATGAAGTAATTGTTGGTTCCAATCTCCCAATTTTACTGATGATGCAATTTCACAGCAGAAACTTTGATGATGATAATTCTGGAATAATTCTGCACAAGGATATTTTTTTAACAAAACTTTGTTTCAGGCCGTTTGCTTTATCGTATTCGAAAATAATTTCCCAGTCATGTTTCTGTATAATTCTAAATTAGCTCATAGAATGGAAATTCTCTGAAAGTTTATATCAATTCTGGAATACCAGAAGTATTTCTATTCAATTCCTATTTTCATTTTCATCATATGAATCTCACGTTGACAGGTAATGGGGAATTTCTAGATAACCTATTCCGATCACATCCAAATCGTTTGAGCCGGATGATAATATTATCGGATAAGCTTTATGAGGGATCAATTTGTAATTCCAAAGAGGATGAACGTCATCAACTGAGCTCATAATCTCCGAGTGTTGCATATGTTTGGGACAGTTTGAAGCCCACCATAGTCAGTGTGCAGACGTATGTTGGACTCGATTATAATACAATATGCCATAGAGGTTAAATTTATATCCTGCCTCATTTGTTATCACAAAGGGAAGGTCCAGGTCCACAGCCATCCTACAATACCAAATTTATTGTATTGACCATGATGATAATTATAATGCATGTATTCATGAAATAATGTAAATACTCCCAATAAAGTGGATAGACGGGATAGAAATCATATGCATTGTCATTCTCACAAATTTAGAATTGAATTGTCGATTTGAAATGAACAAGCCAATAAATAATAGTCAGCAGTAACACAGGCAGACACCGATCTCAACTATTCTGGCTACTCATTCATTGAGAACGAAAAATACGCTGGAAATGAACAAACCAATAAATAATAGTGGAGAACAGGATCGACTGTGTTACCGATTTCAACACTATTTTAGCTACTCAGTTATTGAGAACGAAAAAAACGCTGGAAATGGTTGATTTTTTAGGAAATTCCAAAACCTCTATTTATCACATGTTAAAAGCTACAACTGAATCTGCCAAATTTCTATTTTTGTATCTGACAGGCATTGTATCTAGTTGAAATTGGCGATGAATTTATTTATTTTTTATAATTTAAATTTCCTATTTTTTATGAATTTTGAATTCTCCTACTCAAATTTTTCATTATTTTATGCTCTGATGTTCAAAGCTTTATAATCAATCGTCAGGTAACTGTGGATTCATCTGTGAGTCCGATGATGTAATATAGCTGGACGAAACAAAAGTTAGTTGTGTTGAAAATGACTTCAGTTTGAAACAGTAATGAACAAAAATAAATCATGCTATATTCCATACATATTCTCAAAGAATTTCTTCATTATTTATTTTGTAAATTTCCATTTGAAATTCATCTTCCAATACGAATAGAGTGCCTTGGACTTCGAATACTGATAGATTCAGCTGCAGCTTTTGAATCGATACATTTAAATTGAGGTCTACATTCGAAAATACGATGCCAAATTAAACAGTAGAATCTAGTGGTTGATGATTTAATGGACGTATTTTAAACGGTGACCAGGTATAATTGCCCCGGGCACTAAAACAAAGCTGAATCGTATTTCGACTTGTAACTTGAAATTCACTTGTAACTAACTGGTTGAGGCTATCGTATTACACGAATGTCCGTTCTGTAATGCTTTTTGAATACATTCTCAGAACGACTCGTAATAGCCGCAGGTCTTCAAACATGTATACCACTGATTATTGTTATTATAGAAATGTCAATGCTAAATTGAAAAGTTAGTGATATATCCCTAATAATATATCATTTGCTCAACTGCAAAATAATAATTAGACTACAAATTGAGTATAGCACTGAATTGGAGAGACTTCGTAATCTATACTATTAAAGTGTTGATGTTGGAAAGTGATTAGATACTGAGGAGCTGGTCCAGGATTACATGTCACGTGATCTTGATGACGATGATGATGGCTTACTACTCTTTATTCTTTCAAGGTAAGTTCGTCATTGGATAGAACATGTTACATTTATTTTATTCCTCTATTTTTATTCATTTGAAACGTGCTTTTGTCACTATCTGCTTCAGCGTTTATCAGATTTGACTGCTACTATAATAATTTATCTCTGACATTTTTCTACCGTTTGATCATTCACCACGTTTCTCACTAGCTTCAAATCATTTCCATCATATTAAAAGCCACGATTAGAATACATTCCACGTTAACGATCACTTCTTTCAATAAATTCCATTCCAAAAACGTAACCTTGAATAAGACCGCTGACATGGTAAGGTATACATTAGACATTGACTGTTATAACGCATCAAACTATGATATGGATGTCTAGTGGGGGTTATTTTAACTACTCAGCTGTTTAATTCACGGTTATTGAATTGTATGGAATTTGTTGAAAACCTTGATAATAAACATTTACTTTTAGGTTCTAACGGAAATCATTGAAAATCATATTATAAACTAGTGGAAAAAACAATGAACCAAAATCATGAAAAAAAGTGGAAGGAAAAGCATAAGCATTCCAGCTTTTCTCCTCATGGTTAGAAAGATCTTTGTTTCCAACCTATGCTCTCTCTATTTTTACTTTCCTTGACCTACCTACTACCATCAAATCTTTCCATTAAGTACAGAAATTATAAGAGTACTGGAATATTAGTAGTAGAATACTAGTAAGTAGTTATTAGAAGTAATATTAATAATTATTAAGTAGAATATTCATGCATATTGTTCACTTTTACATGTATGCTTGGAAAAATTTTATGAATAGATGATGGAGAGCAAAGAATATTTCATGAAGTTTTCGTTTCATTAGGGGATTGCTGTATAATAGGCTCTCCTTTAAACATAGGAATACACTTAGTGGAATGAATTCTGTGCGCATGAGCAAAAGGCACGAGCATACACCTATTTATCCTCTTCTTTTTTGAAGATTGGAGCATGAATTATGGAGTTCAGAGAATTAAATCCATACAAGCCGAATAAGCTATCTAGTAGTACACCTTATCGATAACGGGCATACTAACACTATTACTTTACGAAAAATTAGCATACCAGACATGAGCGTGCTATGTCTTGATTGATCTGTTTTTTGTTTGACTTGTGGTCTGTTTGTTTGTCTTGTGGTCTAGTTTGATCTGTCTGTTATTTTTTACTTGCGATTCAAGTCAAAAATATGCACAGAGTTATTACTGGTAACAATATAGTGAAGGAATTAAGTATTCCAGTATTATATTAGAGTAATGCATCAACTCCAAATAATTTAATGCTTCAAGCAGTAGGCCTATAACTAATGTACTGATCATGGATGCTCACAATTTAATAATTCAATTGTGTTAACTGAAACCTCTCTATAGATGGACACAGGGCAGGATCTCTGGACCGCCAGACCCCGTGGTGCGGGGGGCCCAGAGCTCGTTAAGGCTATGAATAATATTGGTGTTCTAGGATAAAATAACTGCATTCTTATTATGAGATCGTTTAGAAAGTATTTCAAAGCAGTTCAAACTTAAGTCCAGTCATTGAATATGAATAGAAAATGGCTCATCGCGGGAAATAATACCAACCAAGCGAGTTTTTAGTGAAATGTTCATGTTGAGAAGAATAGAATTCCTCCAATATACTACTCCTATTCTTAGACACACTGTTTATTGCACTGTTATACTGGGAAATACGGTAATATCCAACCAAGCGAATTTTTCATGCACTGTTCAAGTTGAGTGAATAGAATTTCTCCAATATACTCCTCCTTTTCTAAGATTTACTACTCCTTAAAAGAGTATCTATCTTAAAAGCGTAGTTTTATTTGTGAGCAATAGCAACATATGTTATATGTACACAGAGCATGAGTGCTTCCATAATAATCTTTTTTTAAACTATTTATTCGAAATATTAACAGATTAACCACAAATTAGTACTATTGGAATTTAAAAGAAGTGAAAAAGAAGATGGATAATCAACAACACAAATTAGTATTCAGATTAGTTTCTAATCATCAGACTCTTGGATGTGTCAGGCTATGATCATTGAAATCCTCATCTCTGTTGAGAGACAGTTAGTTCAAAATATGGAAAGAGCCTCATTACACTCTACCATATTCAAATGAAACCCCGTGAATGTCAAGTGTGTGGTAGAAAGGAAAAGTGTTGAGGCAAGTGATGGAGAGTGACAGAGAGTGAGTGATTAAGAGCGAGAGAGCTGGAGTGTGTGATTGTGATAAACTAATTATTGTAATGAGGAGGGGACCTCACGTTGATGGATTCCAGTTAAGTGAGACTAGTTCCACCTACCAACTTGGTCACGCAAATAACAGAAAACTCGACTCTTATTTCGACCCTTTCCATTCTAGGTCATAATGAATGAGGCTGAGAATACTTGTCCTAGTTATAACGTGTTTTTTTCTGCTCCGATAATTTGTATAGTCGGACGAAGGACAATTCGGAAGTCTTCATTCTTGGTCGCCGCCGCCTGCCAAATCACTCAACTTGTGATTATCTATTTTTGATGCTTACGTAAGTGATTAAGGAAGCTGGAAATTGCTGATAGAAAAAAGCAGGCTGGGTTGCAGAATTAATCGCAGCGATTGATTTTTGGACCCCAATTATCTATATGATCTTTATTTTGAAACCTGAATATCTGATGATACTAATTTTCACGATGATAATAACATGGTGCACCTGATTGAGCGCTGCTAAGTGATTTGCACTCATCATTTACTGCCAAATTGTTTCTTGAAACATTTTTAAAAACTCACTCGAGGCGCTCATAACTAGGAAAGTGATTTTCTACATGTAGGCCTACATCATACTGAGCTCTGAAACTTCCACAATAATTTCTAGAAACTTGAAGATCTGAATTTAATACAGTATAACCCTCTCACTTGAGGCGGTCATAACTAAGAAAGTGATTTTCTAGATATACATCAGACTAAGCTCTGAAACTTCCATATACTAACCTCTAGAATCTTGAAAATCTGAATTAATACAGTATAACCCTCTCTTATAAGTACTATATATTATATATTTTTAGAATTATTAGTATATCATCTTTCAATTGTTGTGCTATTGTTCAATGTGCAAAGGGTCTATCAAGAACATGCACAATAATAAAAAGTCAATCATTCAGAAGTCAATCCAGAAGAAAAAAAGATGAATACGATCAAATGTTAGGCTAGGGGTACACCGGTTTGTCAAGACAAGACAAGACGAGATTAGTCACGTTTAGCTACCTTAAGGAAGAAACCAATAAGCTCAAGTTATCTAATGTTGATTTTACGAGGTGTCAAATTTATCATCAAATAAAAATGTGAATGTGAATTGAATAAGTGTTACTCATAAATGGTAATAGATTATTATTTTATCAGCAGCAATGATAATCAAAACTGATGATGAAAATAATTATATATGGTTAGTCTATGGTTATTGTAGCTAGATTTTAAGAAATTTGAGCGCTAAAAATTATTAAAGCAGAGAATTTATCTTCTACACGTTAATATTTCATAAAATATATTTTTGATAACACATCATTACATCAGAGCATGAACTTGATAACATGCACAAAAGATAGTGATTTCATTGTAAAACCTAATAATTCGGGTTTAATTCTGATCAGAGTAACTCGTAATCAATCTTCCAGAATCTCGATACTAAACTTGTTGAAACGGAGACCAAGAGTCTCATGATCAAATTTTTCAAAGCAATTAATGCATTTTTTGTTGAACATTTCAAAAATAATCTCTCAAGTTGTTCATTTCTCAGAGATACATAACGCCCGCACATCAAGGCACTTTCAATTTAATAAGTCTGAAATTGACGAGAAAATTCAATTGCGCTCAGTAATTTTGGGGGAAGAAAATGTAAGCAAACTGAAGCAAATTAAAATAGAGCCCGGTAATGCTGTGCGATGTAATTTAATAATTATTATCCTGTCTTACACTGGAGGAAAGCGCGATTCTTTTGTACTTGGTGGTTCGAATTCTTTCAGGAGTGAAAAGTAAATTCTCTTCCTTACCACTTTCAAACTCTTGGTCCATGAATATCTCATGGTTGATGCTATACTAAGACAGTCAGCTGGCTTTCTCAGAAACGCTATGTTAAATTCATGAAGAAGGAATGGAGAGTGTAAGAGCATCAGGATGAATCTTTTATGGTGTCCCTCTACTAATTTTCCATTCTATTTGAGTTAATCGCCTCAAAGACGAACTTTCTCAGGGCAGAGATTTAAAAAAAAGAGAGTAACTATGGAGAATCCGACCACTTGATGGGAACTGATTCAATCCAGAATTTTCTCTTAGTGAAGAGCACTCCAAATTTAATTAGAAGTTTGATCGGTCCTTTTCAATAAATTAATACATTAATGCTGAAAAGAAATTGGCGTGGATCGATTCTCTATTGAGTTAATTATAAGCTGAATTTTCTTCACAATCACCATTGGATAAATCATGTTCTCAGAAAAAGTACTTACTCGTTCTTTCATTCTCCGAGTATTAGAGATTATTATGTTTTTGAATTGATTGACAAGTGTACTATACCAGTACACTTCTGGGAGTTTTGAACAATTTTTAGCAGCTTGGGACGTAATCGAAGATCGTACTTTTGAAATGGCTGTTATAGAATGCATTGAAAAATTGTAGCAAACTACATCATTTAAAATGAATAATTAGAGAAAATTGAAGGAGTTTGATACTTTCTTGCAATATTAAATATTAAGATGCACGACCGAAAAACTGCATTGAAGAGATACGAAGTACAAGTAAAATTTGTTCTTATTTTTCTCTGTTTCTTACTATTCTTACAAATTTTCATAGGAGATAAATTATTGATTAAGGGGAGTTAAGCTACTGCTAACATTAGCTAACACATTTCAATCAATAGGTTCATATACGGATATAATGTAACCTCCAACTTTCTGATGATTAACAAAAAAACAACCAGATTTTAATAGAATTACCTTTACAGCAACCCTTCAAAAATATAAAATATAAAAATATTCATTTGTTTATGGGAAAAGTCGCCATGAGAAAGAAGCATGGGGGTAGTGTTCTATGTTCTGATTTACATCTCCCAATCTATTTATGTTGATTTTTCAGTGACGTAGCCTGCTGACGATGGAGTGAGTGGCTAGGGCGCTCTCCAAGTGAGCTCTCCACTCTCTCCTGGAGAGTGGCTACTTCAAGGCGCAAGGCTCTGTGGGGCGCAAACTTGAGAAAAAATTGAATATTCACTAAATTAGCCTACAACAAGTAGATACTAAAGTTTACTAAGTATTATTGTGTAACTGCTTTTTTATTAGGATATGTGATAGTACTATTAGTATATATGAATACTACTCTCAAAAAGCATGCAAAATTAGTTCTTTGAGACGTGTTCTCTCAATTTTTTCCAGTAGGGAATCCTCGCACCACATAATGTTGTATTAAACATAATGCATTAGCTTTTACTCATGAAGCTTTGAATTCACGTCTATGATCTGAGCTGGTAAACGCAGTGTCAGTTACCAAGTGCGATACTTCGCTACATTGTGGTCTGCGTTGTTATAGAAAGCGAATAAATGATTTTACACTTTCAAAGCGTTATGAAGTTGTTGGAGGAATGCCTTCACATTAAATTCCGAAATGAAACAATTGGTTTTATTATTATACTACTGTCATTCCATGCCTGGGCTAAAATTTGAAACGATTTCTCGAATTGAGCAGTATTTGATTTTAAAGTTGATTCACAATAACCAAATTTAATTTAATGACAAGTTCCATGACAGATTAAGATGATAAAAATGGTCGATTATTCATAGTTGAAATAACAACATAGAAGAAAAGTTATTTATAATGGTGAACTGTTAGTGAAAGACAATTATTACTGTTCTTGAATTCAGTTTAACTTATAAGACAAAATAGCGGATCGCTATAATCGCTGCCTAGTATTTATGTACTGTTGATTGGAAAAAATAAATGTGAATTAGGGTAGTTTGCACTGGGGGGAGGGGGGTTCCGTCGTAAGCCATTTCTCCGCTTGCACCCACGCTATATCACTTTGTTGTTTAATTCCTCTCTGGAATGCATTGTTTTGCATGTTCCTCTGATTGGTAATTTATATCTTCCTAAGAATCTGTTGTTTCACACATCAATTTCAAATTGATTTATCTATTTGAACACCCGCGGCGAAGCGTGGTATACTTATTTGGTCATCGCCGGGTATATTTCCTATAGGATTTTTGTGTGTGTTCAATAGTGGCGAAGCGTGTTATACTTATTTGGTCATCGCCAGTCATTTCGTATAGGAAATATACCCGGCTATGACCAAATAAGTATAACACGCTTCGCCACTATTGAACTCACAAAAAATCGTATAATAACACCTACCGAGGACCGCATGCACCGTTATCATTCAAATTAAGTTCAACAAAACGTAGCTTAAACTTGATTGATTGAATTATAATTTAAATTTTAAACCATAACTCAAAACTAGTTTGAACTAGTCTAACAAAACTTAGTTTGAACTTGGTTAACTTTGAATTAAAGTTTAAACTATAATCAAGTGTAGTTTGAACAGGTTTGAACCATCAATCAAAACTAGTTTGAACAGTTTTGAACCATAAATCAAAAGTTGTTGAAGAAAAATTAAACCGAATATGAACTACCGTACGTTTTTGTTAAAAACTTTGTTTAGAATAATATTGTGAAGTTCTGTTAGGGTGTTCATATTATTTCTTACATCATCTTTAACAACTTGGTCGAGTTTCATTCAAGTGAATATAATTTATTGAAATACTTGACATCATAAGCTCAATATAAAGTTCAAGGCTCTCTCCGAAAATAAACTACATAAAGGAGTTGTTCTGTCTAGAACAGAAGACAGTGCGTGACCTTTGAATGTGTGCAAATGAAATTCCAAATGGCGTTCAAAGTGCGACACGCTATTAAAACCGTCCAGATAAGTTTAATTTGATTTGCAAATTGTCGTCTTGGTCTTATTCGCTAACTTTAATGGATAGAATGGAATGAATCTTAAATGGATAGCGTCGGGTCACCCACCCATTTCAATCAAGTTCAAGAGTGGACTCTCAATTTCCAAAATGGCTATCATAGTGATCGCAGTGCTCAGATGTGGCCGCAGCTAAAATTTGCATATAAATAAGTTCGGCCTCACTACACATACTAAACTCGGCTAGGACTTGTGTCCGACGATAAAATTTCACGCATGATAGTATCTCTGGCGTCAGGGGTTTGATCAATTAGGCGCTCAAACGGAAAGTTAACTCCGGAACCCTCCTCTACGCTTTTTATATTGTCGGATCCGAGCATCTCTAGTAGAAATTCGAATCGTTGTTGATAATTCGCTCGCCTATCGACTTGTTGGATCGACTGGCTTGAATGGATGTGCTTGACGCTTTTTTCTATAAATAAACTATTTCGCGTGAATGCATCTCTCATTCAATGATTAATCTCTCATTCAGATAGCATCGAAACTGGAACCTGAAAATGACTTCTCTTTCAAAGATCTGTTTTTCCTAATAAATTAAAATAAATTGAAATGTAATTGGATTAAAATCCCTTACTCTTCTCATTCATATATTGCCGAACCTGGACCCTGGACATGCCTTTCACTTACAGGATCTGTTTTCTTAATAATTTCAAATAAATTGGAAGGTAATTGGGTTGAAATCATCACTTTAAACAATCTGATCTTAATTACAGGATTAACTGAGTTTGAGATTAATAGATCTAATTCTATCGCGGGTTTAAAAGGATGTGCTTCAGGCTTTTTATATAAATAAACTGATACATTACGAATGAACTAATTAACTATAAATAAACTCATAAACTATAAATAAACTAGGCTATTCATATAAATAAACTAGAATTCAACTAGAATATAATTTTATATAAATCAACTATCTATATTAATAAAAGAGAGTTGGTGTCTGTACGCTCGCTTTTATAACTCGAGAACGGCTGAACCGATTTAGATGATTTTGGATTCGTTTGAATTTTTAAAGCACTGGTTAACATAATATGTATTAAAATATAAGAGAATCTCTTTATAATTAATAAATAATTAGTAAATTAATGACCTAACCTATCAAACATTTCACAGACTTATGTTCAAACTTGCCGGCCAAGCGGCTACGGAAAGATGATCGTGTATTTAACATCAGAAAATATGCTCACAGATCCTAAGCTTAGGTAGCGCAGTGCATAGAGCGTCTGCGTTGTAATCATGAGGTTGCGGGTTCAATTCACGCTCCGAACCATTGCTTTTTGTACTAGGTTTTCTACTTTAATTATTTTTTACGCTAGAATCATCAATTATTAAGAATGAGTTATCGTTCGTATCATACATGTTTTATTGTTTCAAATAATAAAATTGAAGAACGGAAAAAAATAAAAATAAAATTAAAAAAATATAAATAAATGAAAAAAAAACAAAATAGAAGAAATTAAAAAGAAATAAATGAAAAAAATATATACAAAATAGAAGAAATAAAAAAAAATAATTGGTGGGAAGAGGGGAGTGACATTTGATGGGAAAGAGGGGGTTGACATGAAGAGGGATATGTGGGGGTGACATTTGGGGGTGGCATGAAGGGGGGACATTTGTGGGGAGAAGAAGGGGGACATTGGGGGGGGGGGGGGAGAGTGCGATACGAAGTTCGCCGGGACAGCTTGTTTTATATAAATAAAAGTATAATAAACTATACTAACTGATGTATCTCTCATTTGAAGATTTTAATGTCTCACTTTTCTCTTACTTTTAATATTGACTATATTTGTTCATAATTTTTCTGACATCGATTACAATTGATTCTCATGACAAATCATAACTATTCAATATATCAATATTCTCACTCAAATACAGTAGCAGCAAAATCAGAGACTGGAAAAATTACTAAACTTTCTTCTATGAAAATCATTTTTCTTGATAAATTTAAATGAAATAGAATGTAATAAGATTGAAATCATCACTATTAACTAGTTAATTGATAATTAAACAATTTTATTTGTTTATCAATAATTAACTAGTTAATTGATTAGTGATATTACTATCACTATTAACTATAAGTATACCTAACTAACTAGTGTCAAGGTAATGAGCTCACAATTCGCAAAATATCTATTTGTGATTATCATAGGTAGATTATCACTTTTCAATCCAGCAATATTTCATCTATTACTATTCAATCCACCAATATTCCATTTGCTATTGATTTTCTCCTTTGGTTATTCAGTATTACATTCATTCTAATATCACTCAAGCTCTTATCTTCATAGCTCCCAGTGCTGATCAAGGCACAGTGAGTTCCATTTATCTTCCAAGACAGTCATTCTAGGTTCACATCTCTCTCAAGTCTCAGAAGCCGATTTGAACTCATCTCCCCCCCCCCTTTTTGGGATCGCGTCTTTCATACACGCTACACGCGCACTATAATCTGCATCTATTCATACTAGAAACATGGTAGGTCGACGAATCGTATGTCAGACAATAATCGTCTTTTATGAACGAAACTTATATGGTTATCAATCCAGGAGCAGCACAATAAGTATGTATGATCAGACATCAGACAGCGGATGATTCAGAATAGTTGACCCTGATTGATGCAACTCAGCAAAACTATCTCATCTTAAATAATATCATCATTATACTTTTGATCTTGATATCGACTAGCCTTATAAAAGCTACCAATAGAGGTAGTCATAAAGTCATCATATAGATAGTCTTATTCATAATATAATTCATCTAATAGTCATAATCTGATATTAATGACCTAATAGCCTTATAATACAGAATCCCGAGATAGCTTGAAGTTTTCCAGGACTCTTTTCATCTGACCGTAATAATTGACCCGTGATATGAGATAATTATATGACCTGATCGACTGAGAGATCTCATTAGCTACTTGATATGTTAGAGTAAAACTCAATGATTTCCAGGTTATATGTTGCAAAATCGAAACAGATATAAACTCTACAAGAGAGCCCTACAACCAAAAAAGACTATGAATGGGCAGGATTTAGGTGAAACTTCGAATGTTAAATGATGTCAAAACTTCAACTAATGTTTAGGTAAGAACTGTTACTTTGGATTAAAATTTTGTGAATCCTTCATGAATCCTTTTAGTTATTAACTTCACTTGATAAAGGACATTTTTTAAACTTTAACTAATGTTTAAGTAAAAACTATAACTTTGGATGATAGTGTTGTGGCAGCCTTCTACATGAATCTCTATAGATAACTTCACTCAATAATTGACATTTTCATTTTATCAATTAAAATCTCATTCAATGAAATCAAATCCCAAGGAACAAATACAATATACAATGCAAACAAGAAAGAAAAAGAATAAATCATTTCTGAAACAAGAATTTGTCATTTTTTGAAAATAAAAGTTTCATTAAATCATGAAAAGTACAAAATTCATAACAATGTTTGTAACCGGTACATAAATTAATCTATGCATATATTATAAAAGGGGAATTAATACCAATAAATCAAATGATTCAATTCACTTCAACTCAATTTAATAAATGGTGTGTCTGATAGCCGCAACTTTATCCTATCCTAGTGTCTACTGGTTAATAAATCAATAATGATTCAATTCACTTCAACTCAATTCAATAAATTGTGAGTCTGATAGCCGCAACTTCATCCTATCCTAGTGTCTACTGGTGAAGGACGCTAGCCTTCAATAGGACGTATAATGTAAGCCACTACGATCGTCGCAGCTCAATCCAATCGGGAATTGAACCCAAGACAAAGGAAGTTTCGAACCCTCAAGTAGCTATAGAGGTGATGCAATTGGTAGGTGGTTGCGGTATGATACGCAAGGAACCCGTATAGCAATTAACCGTTGAAGTTAAATGTCTAATCGTCGTGGAATACTCAAAATCACGTTTCTTCTGTTCACTAGCATATCCTTATCAATATAGATTTACTGAAATGTTAATAGAACACGGTAGCAATAAGAGCCAATATGAAAGTGATGCTATAATCTTGTAACAGGTGAGCGCTATGTGATGTTGAAGCTGTCTAGTGTCATAATGGTGACTCGTCTTTTCTCTTAATTCTTGAATAATTCTTCATGTTCTTCTTATTGTTCTTATTCTTCTTATTGTTCTTCTCATTCTTATATGTTATTCTTCTCAACTCATTGTAATATATAACTATAATTAACTCGTATTGACTCTTATTACCTCAAATTCACCCATATTCGATTCAATTTATTCTTACAAAAATTACACACATACAATAAAAAACACTTTTAACTTATTGTTGTATTCCTATTTGCACCATCTATCTCTATGTCATTCTCATCTATTTTAGATTATATATTACTCTAATTGGAAAAAATTAGTCAGAAAGGGAGGGAATTCTGAATTGATAAATCTGAAATTTGATAATTCTTGTAATAGCATTGTTGCATTTTAGAAATTGATTTGAAAATTGGAAAAGCAGCTGATCCCGAGGGAGTACCAAATGAACTGATAAAGCATTGTACAGAAACACTGTGGAAATTGCTGTCATACATTTTCTCATTGTACTTGGAGGGTCATGATCTTCCACCTGAAAGGACAGTGTTATCTTACATCAGTTATCTATACAGAAAGTTGATAGACAAAACTGCAATAATTGTAGGGGCCTTAGTGTGACAAACTCACTGTCTAGAGTGTATGGAAAAGTACTGAAAAGTTGAATTGAGAGAGATCACTGATGTAGAGGAGCTGAATGGTTTCAGAGCAGAAAGGTGGACAGAATTTTTTCTTTGAAGCAAGTGACTGATAAGAGACTTGCTCATAATCAGACAACTCATATTGTTTTTGTGGATCTCATTAAAAAGGTATTCTTTGAAAAATCTTTAAAAAGGTCTCTTAAAGACTTTGAAGGTCTTTAAAACTTTCAAGCCTTTGGATTATTGTGTCAAAGTTGCATAAAATCACTGTTTAGTGATTTCCAAAATCAGCTGTTTTCTGACTCTATAAATTAATCCTGCTATACCAATAAGTAAAGGTTCAAAACAAGGTGTTGTATTACTCCTACTTTGTTAATATAATAAAAAAAAGGAAAAGGAAAAATCTAATTACAAGTGGAGAAATCTTTGTAAACTAGCACAAGGGTAATTACAGTAATTTTCCAGTCCTATAGTCAATGGAAATTGTTCATACTTTGAACATAATAAAAAGCTGTAGCCTAGTCCATTTCCAGTCTGGATGTCTTAGCTAAGTGTAGGCCTGCTATACCAGTATTATAATCAGCTGTTATCAAGTTTACATACCTCTTCCCATACTTTTATCATAATCAGCGTTTCCTTACCTCTTCCTATACCTGCATTATAATCAGCTGTTATCAAGTTTACATACCTCTTCCCATACTTTTATCATAATCAGCGTTTCCTTAGCTCTTCCTATACCTGCATTATAATCAGCTGTTATCAAGTTTACATACCTCTTCCCATACTTGTATTATAATCAGCGTTTCCTTACCTCTTCCTATACCTGTATTATAATCAGCTATTATCAAGTTTACATACCTCTTCCCATAGTTTTATTATAATCAGCGTTTCCTTACCTCTTCCTATACCTGTATTATAATCAGGTACTATCAAGTTTCCGTACCACTTCATATAGCGAGCTTGAAAAGTGAAGCTTTAGGGTGGAGTGTTTTAAATAGGTCAGGAAAAGTTGAAGCACTGTGACTGAGGGCCGGCTGGCTAGATGAACATACTTAGCGCTGTAAGGAATGGTCGATTAAAATATAGGAAGGGCAGGGAGCCCATCAGAGTGGGTGTGCCGGAAAAGAAAGGAATGCCGCCGCCGCCGCCGCTCCGAACTGAAACAGACCATTAACTCCTGCGTTCTACCATTTAACGGTATGTTTGGCTCCCGAATTTATCAACCGGAATGGGAGCCCTTCAGTGGCCTCCCGGCTCCACAAACAAACTACACTTCGCATCAGCCGAATTTGTATCGTTTGAATGCAGCTAGGTGAGATTACCAGTCGACAACAACGGTAATCATTGCCTTGAGTGGAATGAACATTGATGGTGAAAATGGTTAGTAAAGATAATCAGTGGGATTGGGAATAAGGAAAATTAGTGTGAGTAAAACGTAGAGGGATATGTAGAAAGAGAACTAGAGAGAAATATAAGTGGAATAAACATTGCCGGTTAAGATAGTGAGTAAAAAAAACCAGAGTAAAACATAGAGAGATATGTAGAAAAAGAATTAGAGGGGAATATAAGTGGAATAAACATTGCCGGTTGAAATAGTGAGTAAAAAAACTAGAGTGAAACATAGAGGGATATGTAGAAAAAGAATTGAAGGGGCGAAAATTTTTGTGTTGTAGTGGAGGTGATATGGTGGGAGCTATCCATATTGAATAAAAAATAAAAGTCTATAAAACTAAGCCAAATGATGAGTAAGAGTAGGGATGAATAAGAAGAGTAAAGATAATGAATGGTGAACATGAGGGATCCGTATAGCACTTCATCTAGCAAGCTTTCGTCTGCTGAAGTATTTATGTGATATAGATCAAAATGATAAGTGAGAAAATAAATTGTGTTGAAAACATAAAGGTATATATAAAAAGTATTTGGGAAGAAGGAGGAAGTTTTTGTGTAGTAGTGAAGGTGATATCTGATAGAATGATGAGTGAGATTAGCATAGGCGTCATTTGGGGGTGGCAGTTGCCACCCCAAAATTCCCAAACCCCTTTTTTTGCCACCCCAAAAATCGTATTATCAATTAGTAATCAGGCAGTAACAATTTCAGTTATTTGCAAACAAGTGAAAAATTACAGTTAATAAACGTGAATAAAAACAAAATTTTGTCTATTCCACAGTATTTATTAATTAAAAAACCATACTCGAGTTTCAATGCTCACGGCATCATCTTTAGTGGTTGAGGAATTCAGTTTAGGCTTAACCACTGAAGATGATGCCGTGAGCATTGAAACTCGAGTATGGTTTTTTAATTAATAAATACTGTGGAATAGACAAAATTTTGTTTTTATTCTTTCACCGAATATGGAGAAGTTCCACAACATCTCTGAACAAAGTGTGTATTTTAACGTGGCACAATCTTGATTTTTTATTTAACATTTTCACTGGCACACAATAATAGCTTTCATGTTCGAAAACAAAAAGGAAGGTTGAGACATGACTGTCCCGTCGCGGTTTTCACGCTCGTGTAGAATGGGCAAGGCCGTACCCAGGGGGTCGGGGCTCTCACCACTATCCCGCCCCGAGCCCACCAGCATTAGGCTAGGCTAGAAGAGTAGAAGAGGAGATTTTGTATTATAGGTTTTGAAGTTTTTGAAAAATTACGTGATGATTTGTAGTAAAAATTTAAAATTATTTGAGTCTGTATTTTGTATTTATCTATTCATTTTCAGAGCTTACCAATTCACAAGGGAAAGTATTTCCATACTTGAAATTAAATGGTAATAGCTTTTAACATTAAAAAAGGATCAAAGGGTCAGATAAGATACGTTAAAGCAAAAACATTCTAATGGCTCAAAAATACTTAATGTAAAAATTTTCAAGTCAAACCAAGAAACCATAGATTTTTGCCTATAAACTCTGGTTAATCAAGAGTTAAAAACGGTCTTAAAATGCGTAATTTCACACTTAAATTTTTAAAATTTCTGGGAAGCCCCAGACCCAATTTTCCTGGGGGTATTCCATAAACCGGTCTCCAAGCCACCCAGATCCCTGGCAGACCTTGCCACCCCATTTTAAAAGCTGAAATGACGCTCATGGAGATTAGAGTAAATGAGTGGAATCCATAAAGGGATACTTGAAAAAAGTTTAAGAGGTGAGGTAGTAGCTTTTTGTGTAGTAGTGAAGGTGATATTGGTCAGAATTTTGAGTGAGTGTGGAGAAAATGATTCTATTTTTTCTCTATAGAAAAAATTCTATTGTAAAAATTGAGATAGGCCTAATCTATTGAAAATAAGAAATGGAAACAGATCAACAAGAGGCAAGGAAAAGACTAAATTACAAATGGAGGAAGCTTTTTTAAATGGCATGACATGTCATGGATTTTGGAATAAATCAATTAAAGAATAGACTAATAAATATTTTATAGGCTGTGTCAAAATATTATTTCTGCAACAAGAGTATTCAATGTGTTTCTCCACTCAATTTGAGTTTATATAGGCTGTGTCACAATATTATTTCTGTAATGAGAATATTCAATGTGTTTCTCCATTCAATTTGAGTTTATATAGGCTGTGTCACAATATTATTTCTGTAACGAGAATATTCAATGTGTTTCTTTACTTAACTTAAGTTTCTCTTCATCCTTTTCTCTCAATAATATTAGGTGGATATTGACCATGATAAATTTCGATGACTACGAATGATGTGAACTACATCCATTTCAAAGCTATTTTCTGAAAACCAATTATACATGCGGGGTTCGAATTTTTTCACAAACTTCAATTCATGTTGGAAATTCATTCAAAAATCCAACAACCAATCATATTGAATGCAGAGCGTATTATAAAACACATTATAAGTTTCGATACATTATAATAATAATATAGATTATGTATTCATTCTCATTTCATAAGTAAGTTTCAGTATTAGAGAGGACTCTCTCATCCTAACTCCGCCAAATAAAGGATATTATTTTACATTTCATAATCACTTAATTTCACGCTCCAATAATTAAATTATCATAAATACGAGATTAGAAGAATTAGATGCAGAATAGAGACAGTAAAAACAGTTTGAAATATGATCGATCACATAATCTCTCCTAACCCCAATCATGACCTACCCTTCCCAATAATTAAATGACCACGCTCCAATAATTAAATTATCATAAATACGAGATTGAAAGAATTAGATGGAGAATAGAGACAGTAAAAACAGTTTGAAATATGATCACATAATCTCTCCTACCCCCACTTCAATCATGAATTGCACATATTTAGCGAGGATTGAGAGTTGTTGAAATTTGTCAAAGGGTGTGAAGTGTATGGAATAATTGATCTGTTGCATATTACAGATGGAATTTATCAGTGCTAGACTCTCTACGCGAGGAAATTATTGGAATATATTATGGTTTGCGTGGCGATTCTTCAATACAGATCATAAATATTCACCAACATGCCGTGCTAGCGTGCAGGAAGCTTTTGAGAGAGCATAGATTTATAAATTACTCATCATTCATTTGGTGATAGAGCCGCTATTGTCCCTTATTTGTAGCATTATCCCGGTTGTAGGCCATTGTGAAGGGTTCATTGTTCTGGAATATCAGGTTATGTCAGGCAGCGCTTATGTCTCCTTTGTAGAAACGCATGAAAGGTTATTTAATAAATCCATTTAGCCAGCGTATTTCGTTTGAATGTTTGAGTGGATATTTCGTTCTCAAATAGAACAGAGAGCGGAAATTGACAGTAGAATTTATCATAACATTCGATAGGGGATGGGTTCATGTGGGAGAGAGAGAGAGGCGCGAAAGGGAGGAAGAGAATGAATGGGAGAGAAAGAGAGGAATAGAACAATGAAATGAGAAAAAGAGTGCTACAAGAGTGAAAGAGATGACAAAAAAATCATGGGGAGAAGAGAAAAATGTAATAGCCTGAATGAAAAACCCGGAGAAATTTTGAAGAGAGCAACTAGGTTAGTGAGAGAGAAAGTGAGATTAGAATTGGATGGTGTGCATGTGAGAGAAAGATTATGTGTGTGTGTGTGAGAGAGAGTAAGAGTGAGTTGGTGGAGGAGAGAAGAAGAGGAAGAGCGAGTGAAAGTGGTTGATAATAAATTAGGGAGTAAATCGTGAGTGAGAGAGAGTAAGAGAGAGTTGGTGGAGGAGAGAAGAAGAGAGAGAGTGAGTGAGAGTAGTAGATAATAAATTAGGGAGTAAATCGTGAGTGAGAGAGAGAGACTGAGTCTGATTTAGTCTCTAAATTCACAGAAAGAGTGGCCTACTCGAGGGTCACCTTTGAATTTTTTAGCATGTTTTCGCGTCAGTTAAGAGCGAACTCTTGTAATCAAATTCGCGGAACTGGTGGCATTGAACCATTGATACACAAAAGCTGAAAATTTCATCAACTCCCTAGAAGGTAGAATGGAATCGACAGAGAAACTGAACAATAAACATTTAAATCTCAATAATTAACGAGATTAACATCAATAGTTTTGTTTTGTCAATTATGAATCGCATTTATCAATTTAGTTAGTTACCATTTATCAATTACAATTTTAATTTCGCAGATTCATAGAATGACGAAATGACTCCATACATAAGATTCATGCGGAAAGATGTGGTTTCAAGAGTGAGTGGAAATTTGTGTAAAAAAGCACGCATTTCATAAATTATTATAATTATCTGGTCAATCATGGTGAAGGCTATTGAAACAGACACATAATAAGAATAATTTCTAGAGGTTTGATTCTTTGAGAGTACTTTATCGTGACAGTGATCTTGGAAAACTGGGCAATTATTCTTTGTCAAAATGAAGTACACATTTCATCAGTTGTTGCAATACCCGAAAATCCATCATTTTCCCCATAATTCACAAATGCTCACTCCACAGCAGTAATACGAAATAGAATCGAAAGAATCAAATTGAAAAATTGAATCAGTTAATTATTGAGAAATTCGTTCTCTCTGGAAAAATGAGTTATGATAATGACTCCCTTGTCACTCGAAGGTCGTTCCCGAGTTGGAATATGACAATAAACGGAGCAGATAACTGATGTAATTAGACATGAACAACGAAAATGACTAAATCGATAAAGTGCATAGCATAATATTTACAGCCCTCATAAATCCAATATCCCAACTCCACTGGTGTTTTCTTGTGTTTTATGTAGAATCTAGAAATAAACTAAAACTGGTAGTTCAATTTGATGGGCTATTTGAACACTGGCATTGTTTCAACTTGTTAAGATCCTTCTAATCATGGGCTTTTGGGGAGAGAGGGCGTGCTGGATTTAAACTTCATATTCAATAATTATGGGGGAGCAGCTGCTGAAACAGAAATGATGGGCTATTTAGTGGAATTATTGATAGGCACTAACTTCGCCACGTTGAAAACACCGTCTCAAGGTTTCTATTGTGCAATACAATCTGCGAAAACGTCTACATTCATAAAGGCAGTGAAATGTATACTTCAACTATCATTTCTACAACTGTTATAGTGATTATTTCACTGTATGCAGTATACTTGATGACATCAGAGTCACATTTGTCACAAATAATAATGAATTCGAAAATACAAATGAATATACTGGGTGATTCAAAAAGAATACCACAACTTTAAAAATTTGTCGGTTATGAAAGAAACATCATAGAACCTTCTGTTATACATCTTTATAAAGAGTATTTGAAGAAGTTTTTTTCACTCACAAACAAGTTCAGAGATGTTCCATATGACCCCTCCAGACACTCGAGCAATATCAATCCAAAACCTCCCTCAAACTTGTTCCACACTATCTGTAGCATGTCAGGCGTAACAGTTTGGATGGCTGCTGTTATTCCTTGTTTCAAATGGTGGATGGATATTGTTGATTTGGAACAAGAAATAACAGCAGCTTATCAAACTGTTACACCTGATATGCTACAGTGAGAGTGGAAAGAGTTTCAGGGAAGTTTTAGGTTTATATTGCTCGAGTGTCTGGAGAGGTCAAATTGAATATCTCTGAACTTCTTTGTGAGTGAAAAAACTTCTTTTAATACAATACGCTTTGTAATGATGTATAACAGAAGGTTCTATAATGTTTCTTTCGTTAAATACACATTTTCAAAGTTGTGGTATTCTTTTTGAATCACTCTGTATATTACAATCTCTAACATGCTTTTACTAGACCTATACCATAGCTATACCTGTTATACCTCATACCTATACCTAGATCTCATTCCTACACCTATACCTATACCTCATACCATTGTTTGCTGCCTTATAACTAACTGTTCATGTCCAGTTTATGGGTGCCTCACCATTCAGCTGTTATTCAAGGTTAATTATTGGATGGAATTTGATCGAGTATTAAAGTATGATTGCTCAAATTAATTCCACTAAAAGTGTTTTGAAGCATTCAATAACAGGTATTCATAGTCTCTATTATTAAGTAACTTAACTTATTGAAAAAACAATAACTTTGAAGAGATGAAGACTTGAGTGGGGGAAGAAGAGATATTGATTTTCAGGATCGCTTTTGCAGTTACCACTAATGAGAGACAAAGCTTTCATGAACTAATTAATTACTGTTTAATGAGCAATATGTTCAAAACTTCTCATCATCATCTTCCAAGTATTTATAAAGTAATTATATTGGCTGAACCTGCTTTCGTTTAGTACACTGTGCTTTCTTGTTAGTACACTAACTCACGGAGCAACACTGCTCTTTACTTTAAACAATACTTGGCGACTCTTGCATAATAATATCATCAATTTAACGTGGTAAAAACCGCTGTACGCGTTATGAGCATAGTATCATACGTAATTCAAGTGCAGTTAAAGCAAGAGAGAAGTCATTAGTATAACAATAACTTATTTCAACGGTGTGTAAGAACTTAATATAATTCCATTCCATCAAGGAACGACCACTGTCAATTACATAGATGAAGATGGTGACACGATGAAGTAGATGAAGTAGATGTAACACGGCATATAATTTATAACATACATCTTAGGTATTATACCATATAATATTCAAAATGGAATAAATAATGAATGATTTTTTGACAAATAAACAAAGTATACAAACCCGTATTTGTTCAAAACAATATAATCTATTTTAATATCCATTTCTATTCAGAAGTAGTAATTAATTAATTAAACTTATAGAAGTAGTTCAATCCGTTGGACGCTCTGAGAAGTCTGAAGCAGACCAAAAATTGAAATCACAATGAGCTGTGGCATCATCTTATACACAACATGTGATTAGATAAGAGACGTGCATCTGATATCCACATTGCTAGGGTGCCCACTTTCGAGGCCTCCTCCACTGAATACAATTCATGAAAATTATAAACATTAATTATCAACATTGGTAATTTGGAACCCACTTAAAGCTATAGGTTAATTAATCTCTCATAACCTTCACTCTCCGAATTACCCACGCACAAGCCAAGAGCTTACATGGGCATCACCACGGAAAAAATAAAGAGTAAAGGATGGTCTTCAGGAGTATTTGGTAGCACATTTTAATTTTTTTTAATATTTTATTATTATAAATTTGACAGCATTAGCATGAAATGCTTCTCCTCATCACCCTTTCTCGAACTTTGTGGGTACTCTCACAGAAAAAATCTGTTTCGTAAAATAAGTATGAAATGTGTTGAAATATAATCATTTTAATACTAGTGAAACTGGCAACCAGCTGGTAGGCCTAAGCCCACATAGGGCTGTTGAGCCATTGACAAACAAAAAATACTAGCAAAACTATAACTTTTTTACTATAACAAACTTAAAACCATAACAAATTAGTGAAGGAAAGAGCTTCAATTGTGTTTTTTAGTATTTTACAGGGAAAATTGAACATTTTACCACAGAGCGTCACTAACTAATGTAAAAGTGATACATTACACCACGGCAGTGTCTCCCCAACTCCGAATAAACTTTGTAAGTGGAGTAATCTTCTTTCACGAGCGCTTTACGAAAACTTCGACTCGATAAAGCTGTGCTAAAGTCAGCCTAATTAACTGAGGAATCTTTTTGCGGGATAGTTTTGATACCATGGGCTTACCGCAAGCACTCATTACGCTGCAAGCACAGTCAAATACGAACAGAACTATTAGGCCCTTTAGAGCGCGCATGCTGAATGGCGAACATCCTAAAAAGGGCTCTCGAAGCACTCGGCTTTGAAATCTCGTTGGTCAGCATTTGATTATCCTCGATAATTGAGTTTCGTGTTCTACAAGCCAGATAAGCACATGAATGGGTATCCAGTTCCATTCATATATTTCTGATTTCTGCTCATTAGAAATTCATACATCTCTTCTTACATTTTCAAGTATGTCACTTGAGGTAATCAGTTTGCTGAGGATCTGATTTCGAATCAGAATCCACCTGAAAAAATTCATCATACTTTTCTCATCATGTGTTATCATTTATTCATCTCTCATTATTTAAGATCAAATTTTCATTGAAAAATATTGAGTACGTTTTTTGTATGTAGTAGTGAAGGTGATATTGTGTTATCCATAATCAATATAGAGACTCGAAGTTGTCAAAACCACGTTATTTCAATAAATGTGTGGTTTTGACACCTTCCAGTCTTTTTATTCATTTTGAATATGTTTTTCCATGAGTGTGCATTTATATTCTCAACCTCTAATTTGATTACATTTACCTTGTGTATGCAGACCGATTGCGTATGTACATACCAATTTATTTTTATACATCTCACTTATAGTCAGTTATACTCATTTAGGTATATCATCCTCGACCAAAAAAAGTTTAATCAATAATATTTTCTAAATCTGAGTTGTGTTAGCCTTCAATTTATAAATATCTAAATATTATAGTTTGTTGATGGAATTTACCAGAATTTGATTAAAGTTCTTTCTGAAAATAGCTGATATAAGTATTCTTACAAAACTGGCTTGTATTAATGATAAATAAGATTATTCTACTTATATTCATATTCTAAAAATCAGTCATCAATTTGATTCATCAATTATTATAATCATCTCATAAACCTATTCCCGAAATTCTTCATTCGTGTTATTGTTACTGATTAGTTCAATCTTCAATGATCTCCACGCAAGTTTAATTCAATGAGACACAAAAACTAGGAGATTCATTCAGATTTTACTATATTCCATCGAATAGATCACAACTGAAATTCATGAAATATACGTGATTAAAGAGTACTAATTAAGATGTACTAAGTGGATTTTACTATATTCCATCGAATAGATCACAACTGAAATTCATGAAATATACGTGATTAAAGAGTACTAATTAAGATGTACTAAGTGGAGTAAGTGTACTAAGTAAGATTGCTATTACCAAATACTAAGTAAATTATTTTACTTAGTGATAATATTGGATAATTCAATAAAAATTCGTATCATACTAAAAAGTAAATTATTCTTGCCTCGCTAATAATTTGAGAACCGATAATTTGTTATTTTTGTCCTAAATTTCTCACCCAGAATTATTAGGGTTGTACAGTGTTTCCAGAATTGTTCTGATAAAATAAAGTTTCAAATTGGATAATCCAATAAAAATTCGAATCATACTGGAAAGTAAATCATTCTTGCCTCGATAATAATTTGAGAACAAATAATTTGTTATTTTTCTCATAAATTTCTCACCCCGAATTATTAGGGTAGTACAGTGTTTCCAGAGTTGTTCTGATAGAATAAAGTTTCAAGTTTAAGAAGGAACATGAATGCAGAAACAGCTAGGGAAAGTCTAGTAGAAATAATGAAGAGAACCTGTATGATTTATAAGAGTTTCCTTATCACGAATGGAATAACTCACCTAGAATAACGTAGAACAAAATATGAACGCGGGAGATTCTTTGTTCTGAGTTCACATTATATTTCACGCCTCTGATGCTTTCTCATGTAGAGTTGTTTTGATGTTGGACATTACTATTCCTTTCCCTTACATTACCAAGAAATGTACATTAGAGTTTTGGAGATGATGATGATTTATTATCACATGGGCTACTCCTCTTTAGCGCAAAAAAGTGTTGATAAAAATGCAGACTACGATCGGTGATGGAAATTATAATTTTTAATCAAATATAACTGAGATCGTTGTTCCTATGATCATTATTTTGCTGTTAATTTGCTTTTAGTCGAATATAATATAGCTCTTTCATAACATAAAGCAATCTTGAATCGTATCTAGTCCATCTTGTTTAATTTTTTAAATTTACTTATACGAAACTCTATATACCAGTTGGAAGAAAATGCAATTGAA
The DNA here is from genome assembly GCA_017141395.1 of Laodelphax striatellus. Lineage (NCBI taxonomy): Eukaryota > Metazoa > Arthropoda > Insecta > Hemiptera > Delphacidae > Laodelphax > Laodelphax striatellus. The sequence goes on along the minus strand of CM029544.1, from coordinate 22,165,159 downwards.
TTTATTAGAATGCTAATTGAATTAGCCACCGTGAAATGATGTTGTTGCATTGACTGCAGATTCATTGGTTCTGTAAGGCTAGGCGTACACCAGTTAGTCAAGACAAGACAAGACGAAATTAGTCACGTTTAGTCACAGTAACTCACATAGTTGCTTATGAAGCAGCACACACCGATGCAATGACTGATCGGTGTGTGTTCAAGTGATCAACTATGTAAAGTACTGTGACTAAACGTGACTAATCTTGTCTTGTCTTGTCTTGACTAACCGGTGTACGCCTAGTCTTAGATAACATCGGTTCAATTCAATTATATTTCCATGCATCAGGCCGTCATGAGTCTCAAGTATTATTTCCGTCTATTTATCGGTACAGCACTTCAATTTCAGCAAATAAAAACCTCATTGGTAGAAGTTTTAGAGTTCAATAATAATTATACACATTCACACATGTTTTTCTTCAAACGACTTTTCTGAAGCCTTGAAGGTACCAATGAAATTCATATAACTACATTTCATCATTTATATTGATATTTTTTCTTGATATTAATACTTCCTCGATTATTCCTTATCTAAATTTACCAATCAGCAATTTTCCAAATCTTCCATCTTTTCGGGTCATTGATACAAGATGCAGCTGAATAGAAGACAAAGTTGTAAGTGAAGCACAGTTCTGTATTCTCGTGAGTACAAAAATCCAGAAACTTGGAGAAGAAAATAGTTATTTAAAATTGTGATATTCACGCATGATTGATATGCAGAAGAAGTGTGGAGAGTGATAAGAAAGAAAATAATGTGAAAGCGATTGGTCACACTGAGCATTTGAACAATAAAGTACGAAGTCAATGTGCTCCAACACCCGAGCTACTTGTAAATCAGTTTTATTGTTAAAACTTATATGACTTTGTCATCTGTAACTATACCATTCATTCAAGCGTATGAAAGGCCATTACCATTTTTATGGTCATCTTTTACGTTGTAGAAATGGTGGATATATTATTTTTCCTGTCATCACTCCACAATTTGTTGGGAAGCTGGAGTTTCAATTTGAATACCTAGTAATTTCAACTGTGAATAATATTTTTCTTTGGCTACTTTTACAGGGTTAATTGAAATCCTAAATGCACAATGAAACCACTAACTAGCAAATTATTGAGCTAGAAGACACAAGTCCAATTGAAAATAGAATAGTAGGTCGCTAGAGAGAAAAGGTGGCAATGTTTTTCTTTAATCTCACTAACTATAAATGTCAAGTAATACTCGAAATCCAAGTTGAAGTTCTCCAGCTGCAACTTTTCCTTCGTATCACAACACTACACAGTACACCACTTAAGTGTAAGTGTGTCTAATCATCTGATAGAATTTTCCTTTTTCCCACCAATAGATTCCCTCCTCTCATGACCTAATGTCAAGCCTTCCTTGACCTTCGTCGAAAACAACATTTTCCACTGAACTGAAACGAAACAACAATCTGAGTTGAAGAAAAATGCCAGAAGAGAACGAACATTCGTAATGGATAAACTCCAACAGCAAAGGTCATTCCAGGATGAACAGAGAACGGGTCATTAAATCACAATTGGCCAACCACACGAGAAGCAGACACCTCTTACGTGATGGAATTACTTTTTTCGAATGAGAATTGTTCCGAATTCCAGAAAGCTGCGGATTAATAACCGGCATGTTGCAGAGAGATACTCAACAACTCTCAATAACTTTCTTCTACCCACAAAACCAATGGCTATCTTTCGGATTGACGTATTATCTTCACAATGACAATACCAAAATTTATTTATTACATATTGACGATTCAATATGATTGTTGAAGTAATTCAATTATTCATTTATTGTTATTCTATTTATTGACGATTCAATGTTGATGTCCTAGTTTATAAGTTCAATTCACTGAATAAAACAAAATATTAGGACTCGTCGTCCACTGGAACCGTTTTCGTCCAAAAACGTCCGACGTCCGATCAGCTGGCCGTTTGATTCAATGTTAGCATTTTACATGTTTGGACGTTTTCGGAAGAAAACGTTTGCAGTGAACGATGAGGCTAGGCTAAGGGGCCGGTTGTAATTTACAAGTGTGAATTGAATTTGATCTTCGATTACTGATAAGTAACTTCATTGATTAACTAATTTTCTTCGATAACTTTTTTGATTGGAGATTTAGCTCAACTGATATTTGTGCAACTGAGACCATTATATTGATACATTTGTAATTTACAAGTGTGAATTGAATTTGATCTTCGATTACTGATAAGTGATAAGTAACTTTTTTGATTAACTATTTTTCTTCGATAACGTTTTTGATCGGAGATTCAGCTCAACTGATATTTGTGCAACTGAGACCATTATATTGATACAGTTACACCTTTTTGTTGATTCAATTATCATCTCCTGGATGCATAAATCCGAGTGTGTAATATTAATCAATAAATCCCTAGAATTATTTCCTCTTGAACAGAAGAAACCCACATAATTATGTGAATAATGCGTCTTGCTAATAGAGTTTATTGGTGGAAAATATCAGATTGAGATAGTAGTTAACTCCTTGAGAAAGTTGCTTAAAGCATAATTTTTTTTCATGATTTTATGATTGGAGTTAATCTACATCAAACCGCTATCTAAAACTGCCATTTTTTATATATATTTTTTGAAATACATTTTGCCATGTGGAAAATGCATGTTAGCCGTTAATTTCTTACCAATAACAATCATTATTACTTTGATCAACAGAACGAGAGTAATGAATAATGGAAGTACTGTACAATTGACCCATGTACAATCAACTTTAACCAGAAGCGTATAAACAGAGAAATGACTGTCAAATTAAATTTTAACCAGTGGAATCTAACAAGTCTCAGTTTATTTTCAATTACGAAAAGGTTATTCAACATCAACATTGTTCTCTCGAAAATTCCATTTCGTAGCTTTTTCGACCTAGTGTATTCATTAGGCTTGTCTCATTAGTCATGATGGGGATTACAGGAATAGTGCCTTAGGAAAGGGAAATATCAACACAGGGTAGCGATCTCTATTGGTGTGTTGAAGGGATTGAACATTTTCAATTCAGGTGCATCACTGAATTATACTGGGATACGAATTTGACATGATAGACAATATTAATATTTTAGACTACATTATACAGTGATTATTAAGAGACAAGACGCTCTCTAGTCTAATAATAAGTCATAATTACTCTGAAAACCACTTTTAGAACCGAGAAACTCAGGTGTTCAGCTCGATTCTTAGCTAGTAATTAAAAATTCATGAAAAGTAGAAGGAAATAGCGTGATTAATTCTTATCAAATGATGGGATCTTTGTTGGGAAATTCTCACCATATTAGTCCCCACATTCTCCAAATTGCTGATACCATTTTCTGACTGTACCAATTCAAACGCTCTGTAATAAGTACGTTGTAAAGAAATTGTTTGTTTCGTCGAAGTCTAATCCGTCAAATTTATCCTTTTGCGTCACTAGTGTAATAATTAACAACTACAAGAGTCACTCATTATTGATTTTTCATGGCAAGGTAATTTTTCGACTACAGTAACGCAAACGCGTAAAAAATGAAATACTGAACAGGAAATAGGGGAATCTTTAACGTTAACTCTAAGGCTCTACTCACACTTGGAAACTCAAATCACGGAAACTGAGCGACTCGGCTAACAAACATTTGTTTTCAAATGATGACGCCCAGATGATCTTGCAACCGTACTGTCTGAACGTCATCATTTCAAAACACATGTTTGTTATCCGAGTCGCTCAGTTTTCGTGATTTGAGTTTCCAAGTGTGAGTAGAGCCTAAAAGTCAATTGCAATACCTTCCGAGTAGTATGCAAGTAAGCAGTCTCACGGTGTATATTATACAACAACAAAAATTTAAGAACAATTAGGCCTACTGAATGTGATTTAGTATTCCAATGAGGTTTTCTACCAGTTTTTCAATAAGATATCAAAATAATTAAGTTTTTGTGTGTTGATAGCTTTGTTGTAAGAGTGTCTCGCTAACAGTGTACCAGTAGAAATTCTGTTATAACTCTTTCGCTAAAAACTCATTTTAAATAATGTATGCATTCCTTATATCAGAGAATATAATTATGTAAAAGTATACAAGTATACACGTTTTGATTAGCGGGAGACGAGACTGCTATGTAAATCTAATACGATTCCGGTTTGGGACTTGTGGTATGTGAATTTGAGAAACTCTACTCTTAACTACCAAAAATAACTCTTACCTACCAAAACCTCTCCTATAATTTCCTCAACCATTTCCCAAGTTCACCGGGGAAACATTTATAAGAAAAACTTTTATCTATAACAGCTCTTTGAGCTGTAGCATGTTCGGATATTCGTCCATTTATTTATTATGTATTCAATTGCAATTGAATGAATACTATTCCTTCCATCTGTTCTACTACATGGCAGATTATGAAAGTATTCTAACAGTCCACCATTGATGTACACGATTGTAAAAAACTTTGTTTACAAAATTTAGTTTCTTTCTCTTTGAAGGACGATGATTCATTAACAACTCTTCCATTGATGTTCTAATAGCTGAGTTCCTTCGCTCTACTAGTACACTATCTCTCTCACTCCGACATTCTCACTCTCTCATCCACACTCTCTCTTTCTCTGTCTTTTTCTCTATCACTATCTGTCTCTTTCTTTCTGTGTGGATGCATTGAGAACTTCTCTCTCGCTCTCTCTCTTTCCCTCTTAAGTGAATATCCTGATCTAAACTGTCTCTCTCACTCACTCATTCACTCTCACTCTCTCTCTCTCCTTCTCTCTCACTCTTTCTCACCCTCTTCTCTCTCTCTCTCTGTTTGTCTCTATCTCTCTCTCTCTCTCTCTCTCCCTCTCTATCTCAAATAATCCATCACTTGAATCGAGCTCTGAGAGATTCGAAGCCAGTGAGTAGAGGAGAGACAGATATCAAAGTTCAAGATTTCTAGCAGCAGAAGCAGGATGAGAAACAATGCAGAATAACTTCGTAACAGTCATTTGAAATCGGAAAGATTGGCGCAACTCGAGAGATAAGTTTTAAAAGTTTCAACTGGCAGATTGCAAAACGAATTCAGATTGTTAGCATTTCTTTGTATTTCTTTTCCTAAGTGAATTACGAGTTTTTAAACTTTTTTACTCTTGGAAACAAAATTGGACGATTCCACTCCAGAGAATAATCCATAGAAATCGATGATAATAACAGTGCAGCAATATAGAAGCGAGGATTAATTATTATTTTGATGAGGACGATTAAGGAGTTCCACCTTTAAAAGCGATAAAATTAGTGGAATCGCTGCCACACCTAAACGAAAGTTGTTAACAAATCATTACAAGCATTCGCTGAGTTGTTTTGTAGCAAATATTTCTTTTCAATCATCATCATTCTAGAGGCTGTAGCTGAGTTGGTTTAAGGTCGATTCACACATATAGGACTGGGCTGGGACTGGACTACGACTGGACTACGACTGTACCGTTTTCGATGGAATCGTCTAAACACTACTACTGTAGTTTAAAGGGGGCTATGGATTCACACATGTAGGACTGTTCTACGTCTCGACTGGTGCTGTACTGTCAAAGATCACTTTCAGAGCGATCTCTCAAGGACACGGTCTGAGACGATTTCGTCCAGTCGCAGTACAGTCCTCTATGTGTGAATCACTTCTTACCGATGGTCTTATAAACCCAAGTGTAATAAACTTGAGTCCTGGTTCCGACCCAGTTGACTCCAAGATATTTTTCTCAGACCACTCCCGCGTTTCGGAGGACAATATTTAAGCCGTCGGTCCCAGCTACCTAACAAACAGTTGTTCTTTCCATCTCTTATCTCATTACTCACTCACAAGTCTACAACTCATATGGGGATCACCCTGAAAAGAATCTTCAAAAATACATCGGTGAAGTGGAAGAAAGGTCTAAAAGTCCGAGTCTTCAACTCGCATAATTCACTACTTGGATACATGTTCTGTATTTTATTTGTTACTCAATTAAATTTGTCTTATTGATATTTGAAGCAGACTGCTCATTATTGCCAAAGATACTGATGGACCATTTTGATCATTACTGAGGAAAACATTATCATGATAATATAAACTTCATCACTATCACTTCAACTGCGGCGTAGGATGTAATTGAGTATCTTATCATTCAAATTTACTTAAAAGCTCAATAGTGAACCTTTACGTTTTATCTGGTTTATTGGTATTCAATTTTTCAATAGTAACTATTTTATAGTATATTCAACAGCAGCTGAATCGATTATTTCAATTCTCAGATCTGATTCCATACTTTCTTTAGAAAATCAATTGGGAGAGCAGAGTCGATGTCAGAAAAGAAAAAAGAGAGAAGGGAAACGAAAAGAGAAGGGAAGAGGGGTAAACAGGAGAAAAGAGGAGAGGAGTGAAGGGAGGGGAAGGGAAAAGGAGAGAGAAAAAGAGAAGAAAAAGAAGAGAAAGAAAAGAGAAGAAGAGAAGAAGAGAAAAAGAAAGAAGAGAAGAAGAGAAGAGGAGAAGAAGAGGAGAAGAAGATAAGAAGAGAAGAATAGAAGAAGATAAGAAGAGAAGAGAGGAAGAGAGGAGGAGAAAAAGAGAAAAAGAGAAGAAGAGGAGAAGAGAGGAAGAGGAGAAGATAAGAAGAAAAGAAGAGAAGAAGAGAAGAGAATAGGAAGGAAGGAGAGAGAAAATAAGATGAAGGAAGGAGGGAAAAGGAGAGAAAAGGAGAGAAAAGAACGATGGGGGAGGGAAGAAGAGAAAAGAGAAAAAATTGAAAGAGAAGAGGAGGAAGGAGAAGAGGAATGAGAACACTTGAGAAAAAGATAGGAGTAAAAAACACAAAAGGAGAACAATGAGAAGTGAAGAAGAGGACAGAAGATGGGAATTGAAGAGGACAGGAGAAAAGAATGAAAGAGTAGAAGAAAGAAGAAAAGAGGAGAGTTTTTAGAAAAAGAGGAGTGACGAGAAGGGAAGGGCAGGGAAGAGGAGAAATGAAAAAAGAGAAGAGGTAAGCACAGAAGAGAAAAGATGGGGAAAAAGTGAAAATGACAAAAAAGAACTGTTGATGAGTTGATTTCAGAATAGGACAGAGAAGAGAAAAAGAGAGGATAGAAACGATAATATGATGAGAGAAGGAGAAATAAGAAGAGAGAGAGAGAATCCAACGTTGATGGATGCTAAAAAAGGCGCTGAGAAGTATCTGTTTCTAGTAAATTTGAGAGTTTCTCCCCACTAACATAATCGGAAATATAGGGCCTGGAAATGGGTCTATACTGAGGAAAATTATAAATTTAGATTGAATTCAGTTGAAGTGCGAAGTACAGCAGAGGCTGTTGTTGCAGAGAAGACTGGTTGAAACCTCTTGCTGTCAAAGCTGGCAAAGCTGGTCCGGGAGAATAAGTGCTCCAAGTATAGAAGTGTGGGCGTTTCCAGGTTTCTCTGAAAGTAAGCGCCTATGATAGCATCCTCCGACAGGCATAAGCATTGTTGCAAATAGCCAGGCTGTAAAGAGCGTCATTCTCTCAGATCTGAGAGTTCTGTTACATTGGATGTGAGAGATAACGTTGTATTTGAAGCAAGTGAAATTGAAAATGTTGAATATTTCGATTGCATCTTTGATGATTTGACAGTTACTTCCTTAAACATCTTCAAAAATCTGCAGTTGAACTCCAAAGTCCAGTTGCAGTTATACCGAATACGCAAACACATTAATATTAGTTCCCAAATATGGCTGTAACTCTAATCACTCAAGTTATTCAGATACAAAACGTACGAAAACATCAACCAACGAGTTCAAAACACAGAATATCACATTATTACTTCAAAAAGCATGAAGTTGCCATGAAACTAGAATGCCATAGTTGAAAAATCGCCTCTCTACCAAGTTTTTCAAGTTCTTCGTTCCTCTATCAAGCTTTCGATGATTAGTTTCAAAATAGAATTTCAAGAATATGACCTTAGAATAAGTTTTAAATTTACAAAATTCACTTTTTTAATGCGCTCTATTATTTCCAAAAAGGTTGTATTGTTTTCCAAGTTAATCCAATAATCAAATGTTGACTTATACGATATTATAATGACTTCAGCTCTGAATTTACTATCTCGTATTATCTCTCATTCACTTAACTATCTCTCACTTTATATTTCTATTGACTTTTAATAGACACTTGAATAATTTCGTGAGAAAGCCAATCTCTCCTCACTTCGACGCTTAGAAAACGGAAGAAAACATTATTTTTTCAATAATTGTTGAAGGAAGATTCAGCGTCGATCACTCTTAACTCTCCATTGAGTATTGTTCCAAAGAATCCAGAATTATAAAAATTGGAAGAAGAGTCCGGTGAAGTATGAATTGTATTAGTGAAGGAATGACTGTCTTCACTCTCCAGTAAGTATTGTTCCAGAGAGTTTAAAAGTTTCAAAATCCAATGAAGTATTCCACTATGGATTGAATGAGAGAATGAATTAGTGAATCAATAAGTGTCTACTCTCCAGTAAGTATTGTTCCAGTGAGTTTTAAAAGTTTCAAAATCCAATGAAGTATTCCACTATGGATTGAATGAGAGAATAAATTATTGAATCAATAAGTGTCTACTCTCCAGTAAGTATTGTTTCAGTGAGTTTTAAAAGTTTCAAAATCCAATGAAGTATTCCACTATGGATTGAATGAGAGAATGAATAGTGTCATTTCTTTTTTATACATTTATAGTGAATGAATGAGTTGTATTCTTTACAACTTTTATACATAAATAGATGACGGTAAAAATGAGAATAGTCTAACCTGTATTGAGTTGACCAACAAAAGCGGCCGGTGTTATGTCATCAACGGTCCTTGTAGCGGTTGCTTGAAAGATCGAGTGCAGCATGAATAGAATCTTGAGTCGGTTGTACATTTTCTGGCCGATAATTCGCGACGAATAACAATGCAGGCCAACTCAAGGCAACTGTTATTAGAAGTGCTTCATAGCTATTGTCTTTTTGTCGGGTGGCAACCAAACTTGTCCCGACGTTAATGAGAAAAGTCAGCGGGATAGAATTCGGGCTTTTGATAAAGTTCTGTCCGGTCTCAGATCCCGCCCGGCTAACGACAGCCTTCTGATAAGTCCTCGGCTGTGATGATAACCTGTGCCGGAAACAGTTACTGAACAGAGTGATAAGAGCGTTTCTATTAACGCGCACAAACCTGCCAACTCCGTTAACCGCCTAGCGCAAACTACGGAGCGCCGACAGACTAGCAGCCACTTCTTCGGTGAACAGCGCAGCGCGTCTATAGCATCTCCCACCAGCCGACACAGCATCCCAAACCCCACCCCCCCCCCACCGACCCTCCTCCACACACCGCACCTATCAGCGCGCAGAATCCCCGCACAAGCGCAAGTATGAACGTGGAGTCCGCGCGTCAATTTTTCTAATCATATTTGACAATTACCGTTCCTATTTCTCCAAACTGTGAAATCCTTGTTCTGTTTGAATCGAATTATATTGTGATTGTGTCGTATAGTTGACTATATTCCGTGGCGAAGCGTGGTATACTTATTTGGTCATCGCCGGGTATATTTCCTATAGGAAATATACGCCAGTAACTATAGGAAAATATCGCCAGTAACTATATTGTGTTTGGTTGTGTTATATTGATGACCATATTACTGGTCTACACTACAGTCCCTATTTCTCGAAACTGTGAAATCCTAATCCTGTTTGAATCGAATTATATCGAATTTATAGTGTGATTGTGTCATATTATAATATTGACTATAATATTGTGTGAGTTTGTGTTGACTGTAAACTGTCAACTGTGAAATCCTTATCTTTAGCCCCTGCGCCCACTAAGCAACTGCTATCTGATTTCAGTCAGCAGCCCAGCGTTGCTAGATGACTTTGGCTGATAGGTTAGATTACCCGATTACCCGAAAAACAGCAAATGTCATCTGGCAACATTGGGTTGCTGACTGAAATCAGATAGCAGTTGCGAAGTGGGGGCTTATAGTGTGATTGCGTCATATAGTTGACTATATTGTGTTAGGTTGTTGTGTACTTATGTTGTAAGTTGTAACCATAGTACTGTTCTACACTGAAGTTCCTACTTCTGCAAACTGTGAAATCCTAATCCTGATTGAATCGAATTTATAGTGTGATTGCGTCACATTATAATTAACTATATTTTGTTAGATCGTGTTATATTGATGAATATATTAATGTTCAACACTGCAGTTCCTATTTCTCCAAGCTACGAAATCCTTATCCTGTTTGAATAGTTATGTCGTTATAGTGTGATTGTGTCATATATTTGACTATATTGTGGAAAGTATTACTGTTCTTCACTGCAATTCCTTTTTCTCCAATCTTTTATACTTTTATACTTTTCTCCAATCTTTTAACAGATGAGAACAGAGTATCGCTTCTCTATGCTTTTATCCAGCTTTTACAATGTACTAAATTTACGAGATAATCCACTCTAATGAAAAACTTTGATAATTAGTGTTGTACAGTGAATGATACACTATAACATTGTAGAAACGTGGAAAGTTGTAATAAATTGTGATAACATTAATTCATTTTCAATCCAGGTGCCTAAACAAAATTCAACAGCTATACCTTTAATTTAAACAATTTCGTTTGTTGTGTGTTGACCACTAACTACTATGAATCGATCTTGTTGACACCTTGAAGCTAAGGAGCGTCATTATTTAAATCACCTACTCTACCCAGCAGAGTATGGGCCAGAATTATCTAGCTAAAACGTTTAACCTTTAATACTTCCATCAAATATTCACATTATCAAGCTAACGAGCTTAATGGACATCACTTGATCAAGAATTCAACCACGAAAAAAGCAGCCTGCATAATATTCAATAGAAACTGAGATGATGTGTGGTTTGATCTGCTGCCTAGACACTGAAAAATAGAGTGTGACTGTCTATACAATTACATGTACTTAACATTGCTTTCAGCATACTAGAATCACTTCTTTCCTCAATTTATTCAACGTGACCGCAGTAACCCTTGCGAAATGCCTCAAACGTATCATTACCATCACTTCAAATCATTATGTCAAGGTTATTACGATTCCGTTATGTTCAACATTAGTCTTTTTGAAATGAGCCAGATCAACAAACTCTCGGTTTGAAATATCCATTCCTAATATTATTCTACAGGCTTATTTAAGATGATGCTAATTTTCCAATATTATCAATCATTCTTAATTTTTGGTGTGTTTCAGGCTGATTCCTCTTTTTTTTTTTTTTTTGCTGCGGCTGATGCCCGTACTTTATTTGACAAGTAACGGAACAAAATTTTGAATAAAACCATTTTCATGTTACGGTAGTGTGAAGTGAAGTGAGTATGAAATTATAATTTGTTAGGAGTTTGTAGTACAGACCTACTTGCAAGAGTTTGTAAATCCCTTCAAAAACTCTAGTTCGTAGTTCAATTTTTAATGAAAATTAAATTACTTAATTTTTCTTCACTGGAAGTTTGTTATACTACCACTTGAGTCTGTCCTGGAATAAATTGAATTCAAGTTTTTGAATTACTCTTTTCTGATTAACTCTTTTCAAAGTATAAACAACAAAATGAATTTTCTTTTACTTTTCACGAATTGATTTAATTTTCACGGTGGAAACGATAGACTAGCGTTTACTCATTTGGATGAATTTCTTTCTCCAACAATATAAAGGGCATAATCTTGTAGAACTAACTTGAATTCTCACTTGGAAATTGGAGTGACCTTTAATGAGAATGACTCGTATAAGGATTAAATTTCAAAAAATGAATATATTCCACGTTTCATGAAGAAAATTGCAGTACATTACAAAACGAACCGCTTCGTAGTAATTATTGGTAAGGTCCTGAAAACTTCTAAATCAATAACTGCCTTTCACCAGAGACAATTAGAACTAGAATCCACTTGTCTCTGCTTTCACGCTTTAAATTAGAGTAATTGGACGCTTTAGGAAAAATATCATATAGAGCTGAATAAATTTTGAAAATTCAATTAAATATGATGAGAAGAATTTCAATAGTTGGTGATTGATCATTAACATTACCATTAATATCAATTTGAATCATTTTACATCAACATTAGTTGTACGTTAACATTAACGTTAGTCTGCGATTAACATTACAAACTACATCAATCACCATTCTCTAATATTGCTAATAGATTAACGAAATCACACACTCTTTAGTTTTGAAAGCAGTATTGATAGATTTTATCATTCATTAGATGGCTATTAAACGATTGGCTCGTTCATTATAAGATATATCACCTATGGAATCGTTTTATTAGAGGACACGTTTCTCCATGGTAAATATATTATGGTCAGCTTCTGTTCAACGGATTATATATTACGATCAGGGAATTTCTGGTCCGTGGCCAAATTGTATAGGCCTTTCAATAGTTAGAGAGCCAAGACGAAGTTTCTGTAATGGTGATGGGATTTTTCGGACATTCCAGGCACCAAGCATTTTGTAATGATAATAATTATATCGTGAAAAGAATTTACAGTGAAAAATTATGTTTTCTCATGATAATTTTCAGGCGTAATTGTAATGATGATAATATTACATCATGTACAGAACAGTGAAAAGTGATGTCTACTCATGGAAAAGTTCAGGCATAATTGTATTTGTAATAATATTGTATCGTGAACAGAATAGTGAAAAAAATTTTCATGCGTCTTTATTGGACCCTAGGATTACACATTTGAACTAGCTTCTAGAATATCTATATTATTTTAAAATGTGAATCCCTATAGCTATGTGAACATTCTGTAAAACAATGATTTATCACCCGAAATTTGATAGAATAGACAGTCTACAAAAATATCACATTAAGATGTAGATTAATAAATATTATTTTGTCTTGACACTGGCCTTCTAGCATTGACTGAAATTCATGAATGATTATTTTCGTATCTTTGTTGGAATGTGCCACAAGCGATTACAGTGAGAATAAAAAAATGAAAGGTAGATAACGAAATAAGCTGCAGAAACTAGCACGAAATGAGAATTCATCCGCTCCATTTGAGAAATATTTTTTATTCTGATTAGACAAAAAAAAACACAAATTCAGCTTTGTGAGAAATCAAATCCCAGAGAAATTAGTTATATTTACAAAAATATAACAAGACATGAATACAACAAATTAATTACAACATTTACAAATGACAAGAATACAATCTATAATCATGGTTCATGTTATTAATTTATCTACTTATTAATTTATTGTGACATGCTGTAATTGAAAGCAACAGATAATAATGCATCCATTTTAAATCCGTAACAAAAAATTAAGTCTGTTCATATGAACCAACTGTAACATGCAGCTATTAACTAATCAAAATAAAAAATTACCTAAAAATCTAAATTATCATAGAATGAAATCATTCTGGATATATTTCATGTATTAGCCTAATTAAAATCTATAGCATACCTTCTACCAATACAATAGATACAATGCATACCTTCTACAGCAGATACTACTTAATATGTCTTTTTATAAAATTTTGTGCAAAAACATTTCAGTTTGACTTGTATGTGATGCCATGGAGCATTTCTCTATTGGGTCGCAACAGACTTTTAGAAGTTCAATCTTTGATCTTGCCTGAGCTCATTACGAAATGTAAGATCCCTCCATTCCACTCCACAATATTGTACTTTACACTGATTGTTGACTTATCTATTACGCTGTTCTCTACGGACGAAACTCAACTACCTGTAAAGAGCAGCTGAACTTCCATTTCTTTGATGAAGATCAAGAGGGGGGAAAGGGATGAACCGGAGAATGACGTATCAGGTATTTGAGACAGAGTGCAAATCCTCAGCTCATGAATTGCACCAGAACCGCCAATACCAGGTCACTACCCCCTTGCACCAGAACCGCCAATACCTGCAAGGTCCCCCCACCCACAAACTGACCGGTCACTTAACCTAGCCCGACCTGCAGCAACCTAACCTAAATCAAGGTCGCCCAACCTACTTTTCCGCCAAAACATTGAAGCTCACCTTGTCACAAAACATGCTGGCCCTTTCAAGGATAAAGCTCGGTCGGCACAGTCGCCCGCCGAGCATCCATGAGTCGCCCGCCGAGCATCCATGAGTCGACTACTCTGGAATGTATCTCCCATTTGGCCTGGGTTGAAGAATGGCAAACCGGCAGCTTGGCCGCCTGCCAAGCCAGCAGTCGCTACTCAGGAATGCATAATGGGGCCTACTGGGTTGCATTGAGTATAAATTGGAGGTCTCTTGCCAGGAGAGCTCATTGCTAGTTGAAGAGTGCCATAGGGCTTGTGCATATTGCAGATTATTGTTTTGAGTTGGTGTTATAGCAAATATTCAGAACTTCATTTGTGATTGAAAAAGTAAGTACAAGTGTTTTCATATACAAATTACCTATAAAATTATTATAGGTTGTAGTGATTGAACTACATGATGGTGTGATAATAACATTTTCACTTTGAATATAAAGAAATCTCAATTTATAGAAAAAAAAAGCAGGAAGGCATGATCAATCCCATTACTCTACATTCTTGTTCTGAACATACTAATACACAATGCAATTGTGAATCTATTGAAAATGTAGGTACTTATAAATATTTAGGATTAATGATAGATGAGAAATTTAGTTGGTCAGCCCATTGCATCCTTGAAAAGTAAAATTTGCAAAACTATTTTACTATTTGAACAAAATTTTATCTTTAAAAGAGCTAAGAAATATTCATTTTAACTTATGTTCAGTCACTTATTGAAGAATTTGGGCTTATGAGGGAGCCTATGTTACATGCAAAATCTATTATCAAGCATTAATCTATTATTATGGCATTACAAAAAGTATACCACTTCATCTGATGGAATGTATTGATAGCCCAAGTTGGCCTCTGAATCTTTCCAATATTATCATCTGGTTTATTCAGGAATTTGTTGAAAGCAAATGGGAGAACATTCCAATGTTAACCAATTAATGTCAAGGCCCTTCTCCACACACACACACACACACAGGCTCTGCTTTTGTGGAGAGATTTCATGAAACTTCTTTACTATGATATATAACTGTAACTATGATATATATTTTAGCTAGAATGAGTTACCAGTATTGAACATTATTCAATTGGAACTGTATGTCTTATATAGCATTATTTGCTTGCAGAAGATGTAATATTGTTGTATGAGTAGTATAAAAAGGTCGGTTCTGGGCTACCTGAACTTGAACGGTCAGGACAGATGACCAGACATCAGATATCCATTGTGGTGTAGTGGTCAGCATGTCTGCTTTCAAATGCAAAGGTTCCAGGTTCGAATCCCCCTGTGAGGTAATGGTTAGTATCATAGCTATCCTGGAAAAGCCATTACACCACAGTGGATATCTTTGCTGATGATAGTTGTTGTGGATGATACAGAAGCTTTGAGAAAGAGAACCTAAATATATACTTTATGTTTCAGATTCCTGAAAAATGAACAAGGCCAGCCGTTGTCAACAGACCAGAGAAGCACCAGGGAGTTTGCTCTTCTAGAGGAGGCATTCAACTCCTGCCTGCGAACCCTCTACTACAACAACAGCTGCCTCAAGGATCCAGCCAAGGACTTCACTCCTTCCTTGACAGCTTGGAAGCCAAGATAGTTGGAGTCATCACCCAGGAATTCTAGAACATGGAGCCATCAAGTTCAACCTTGTCTTGGAGGCCACATACCAGAAAAGCAGCCTGGATGAGAACAACATGGAGCAGGTGGACTTTCAAAATGTGGCCTTCAAGACCCCAACTACTCTGTGTTCAACATCACCGACATCTCCAACATAGTGGCACATGCCTGCAAGGTTATGTTGGAGGAGGAAGCCAAATTTGAAGGAAACTCAAGCGGATGGAGTCTCCTCATCATTGATGGTCTCCTCATCCGCATCAGCAAACATACACCACTGCGGGATCTTCATACATCAAGTTGCCACCAAAATCGCCTTGAGAAAAGCAGTCATCAACCCCAGAATGAGGACCAGCAGTGTTTAAGTGGGCTATGTTGGCCAAACACGTTCAAGGAGGACATCCACAACGTGTTAATGCCCAGTACTGGCGGTTGGAGGATAAATACAACTTTGCTGGACTATCATTCCCACAACAATCAATCAGATCGATATCTTTGAGGAGAATAACCCAGGGGTATCGGTCAATGTCTATGGCGTGGATGATGACAACAATATCTACCTAAGACGTGTCGTTGAGCATATGAAGGAAGACCATACTGATCTCCTCCTTCTATGTCAAATCCTCGACAAAGACAGGATGCAGCTACCACCACCACCACAGCAGCTACCTCTACCACCACCACCACCACCACCACCACCACCACCACCACCAGCAGCTACCACCACCACCACCAACCAGCCGGATACCCCACCACTACCACCACCCAGCAGGACACCACCATGCAGGATACCACCCAGCAGGACAGCGCCCAGCCCAGCAATGCAGCAGATGAGGATGATCTTAATGTGAACAGCCACTATTGCTACATAAAGAACTTTGAGAAACTTGTGCGAGCCCAGCTGACAAAACATCATGGTCAAATCATCATCTGCCGGCGCTGCTTCACTCATTACACTATTGAAAACAATGGAGAACGTCGGATGCAAGAACACGATGAGTACTGCGCCAACAACAAGACTGCAAGGATTGTGATGCCGCAGCCAACAGACGGAAGCCCTCCCACCATGAAATTCAAGAATCATCTAAACAAGTTTAGGCTGCCATTGGTAGCCTATGCCGACTTTGAATGTATTCTCGAAAAGCCGGAGCCGGAGGAGGATGGCGGATCACCTGAGCGATGGATTGGGAAGGTTACCAAGGTCATCCAATATCATAAGGCGATGAGTTATTGCCTATACTTTGTAAAAGATCCACAACAACTACCGCACTGGCTCAGCATCAACAGCCTCATCCCGCAGGAACCAATTGTGTACCGTGGACCCGATGCAGCTGCCCACTTCATGAAAACCTTGACCAAGTATGCAAGAGACATTGCAGAAGCAATAGATAGACAGGGTAAAGCCATGAACCCCCTCACAAGCCAGCAGCTTGCGGCCTTCAATGCAGCCCAGTCATGTGAAGCCTGCAACAAACCATGCGCAGGCGACAAAGTACGAGATCACTGCCACATGAGAGGGATGTATCGGAATGCTCTGTGCAATGTCGGGAATCTGCTGCGACGACGTCAAACTGGTGTCCTGGTGTTCCTCCACAACTCTAGGAACTATGACACGCATCTCATTGTTCCCCATCTAGGAGCTGATAATTCACAAATTTCAGTCATACCAAATAGTTCTGAAAAGTACATATCCTTCACAAACAAATCTCCAACAGACTACATCTCCGATTCATAGACACAATCAGTTTACACCAGACAGTCTTGACAATCTGGTAACAAACCTTGTCAAGACAGCTGAAAATCCCACAGATCTTTCATCCAAACTGCCACACACCTCAAGCCAGTTTAGGAAGATTGGACCTAGTTTCAAGGAAAGGTGTGTTTCCATCGTACTGTAACTCATGGGAGAAATTGGAGGAGACAGAACTCCCTCCCAAGGATGCCTTCCACAGCACACTGACAAATGGTGGAATCAGGTGATGCAGATTATGCACATGCTCAGAACGTTTGGGAGCGGTTTGGATGCAGAACACTGGGAGATTACAGTGACCTATACCTCAAGACAGATGTTCTCCTGTTGGCTGGCGTTTTCGAGAGTTTCCGAGACATGTGCATGAAGAATTATGATCTTGACTCGCTCACTACTTCACATCACCTGGCTTCTCATTTGATGCAATGCTCAAGTGTACAGGAGTTGAGTTGGAGCTACTAACTGACTATGACATGTACATGCTCATTGAACATGGAATTGAGGCGGCATCACAACCTGTGTTCACCGTCATGCCATTGCCAACAACAAGTATACAGGAGCATCTGTGAATCCAGAGAAACCAACATCATACCTTCTGTATACAGATGCCAACAATCTGTATGGCTGGGCAATGTGTAACCCACTACCCTGCCGGAAGTTCCAATGGATGTGCAGAGAGGAACTGGAAGCAGTGTGTAGGGACATTGAAATTGTTGAAGATAAACAGCATCTTGGCTACATACTGGAGGTTGATGTTGAATACCCCAAAGAACTTCATGATGCTCACAATGAATTTCCATTCCTACCAAGAAACCGAAAGACTGATAAATCTGGATACATGCGATTGATGACAACCTTGAACTCCCATGAACGCTACATCTGTCACTACCGCACCCTGAAGCAAGCAGTACAGCATGGGTTAAAGATAAGCAAAGTTCATCGAGGTGTACGGTTCGAACAGGAGGACTTCTTGGCAACCTACATTATGAAGAATACAAAGTTGCGTCAACAGTCGAAGAACAAGTTTGAAAAGAACTTCTTCAAACTGATGAATAATTCGGTGTTTGGCAAGACCATGGAGAACGTGCGAAAGAGGATGAACATGGAGCTGGTGAATGACGAGCGTCTCAAGAAACTGATTGCAAGACCAACATACAAAGATCGCATCTTATTTGGAGAAACATTTGTGCTGTGACACTACACAGGAGAAGGTAACATTAGACAAGCCCATCTACATTGGGCTGATAGTGCTGGATGTGAGCAAGACCTTAATGTACCAATTCCACTACGATGTGATGAAGCCCATCTACAATGACAAGCTACAACTCCTATACCAAGACACTGACAGCTTGTTCTACAAAGTGGAAACCGAGGATATGTATCAAGACATCATTAGCATCAAGGAGCTGAGAGATGTTTTTGATACCTCTGAGTACCCAACTGACCATCCATGCTATTCAGTAACCAACAAGATGGTTCTTGGAAAATTTAAGGATGAGTATGGTGGCAGGGCTCCAATTGAGTACGTTGGCCTACGATCAAAATTGTATGCCTGCCGTTGCTACAACACCAATGATGAAGAGCTGAAGAGTGGACTCATCAAGAAGGCAAAAGGAGTGAGAAGAGCTATTCTAGGACAGGAACTGCCAAAGTCCCATCCTGATGCTGGGAAATACATTGGATTCCAAGACTACCTGGACTGTCTGTTTGAAGGAAAGGAAATCTATAGGGAGCAAGTAACGTTTGGAACCAGGAAGCATCAGATAATGACTCTGATGCAGAAGAAGAAGGCGCTGAGCAATGCTGATGAAAAACGCCACATCCTTGAAGATGGAATCACAACCCTTGCATATGGACACTATAAGATTCCTACTACTAAGGCAGCATCTGAGGAGGAGGAGGAGGAGGTAGAGACGACATACCCTCAACAAGTTTTGGAAATGGAAGAGTCTGAGCCACAGCCAGGTAGCAGCAGCTGCATCACAGATGAAGTGATCACTATATCTGATGATGAAGATGATTGTCCACCAGCTAAGCGGGCACGTACCTCAGCACAGTAGTCTCAGGGGATTGCTCAAAAAGTAATGATGATGTCATCATCAGATATTTAAACATGTATGTATATATTTAGGTGTAATGTTATGTATATATTGAACAACTTACATTCTATTTTTTTTTTCTCTTATAAGGCTACATTATTGAATGATCTTTATCAATTAATTCAACAACCTATATTATTTCTATTAACTTTTTCACCTTTGTTATGTAATCCTTAGATTATCTTATTTTACCTCTTATTATCTTATGTTATTGTAATACTATAGTTATTTAGTTAATTTTCTAGTGAATTTTTGTTTTTTCAACTTTCATTATACATAATATTGTTTTGTGATCTTATTGCATGTTTTATATTATCACATTGTATCTGATGAATTGCTTTGTAAACAATAGTGAAGACTGTTTTGGGCGCAATGCCTGTAGTCTTCCTTGATTTTTGCAATAAATAAATAAATAAATAAACCTGTTTTAGCATACCATTTATTGTTGTAAATAAATATCACATCTCTGAAACCATGTGTCGACTACAGTTATTTCATAACCTTGAAACCATAGTTTACATGACCAAATTGCACAATGCAGTTTGGCTCACAGATGTCATCACAGCAAACAAATTGCGCAGGATGAAACCTGCTCTGCTGGTATAGTTTCAAGTAAATATATAGCTATGTAAGTGTTTGATAGTCATTAGTATGGATAAGTCTGTGATAGCGAGAGAGTTGCACAGACCAGGGCGTAGGAATTTTCCTACAAGGATGGTTACTGTGAAAGGTCTTGATGACCTCTATCAGGCTGACCTTGTTGAGATGATTCCTTATGCTCGTCAGAACAAAGGTTATAGGTACATTATTACAATTATCAATTGTCTTAGTAAGTTTGCTCTTGCTATACCAATAAAGAGCAAGTCGGCTGACGATGTAGTCAAGGCAATGCGTCCTATTCTAGCTCAGTATCCAATGAAACATTTGCAGACTGACGATGGTAAAGAGTGGTTCAATTCAAAATTTCAACAACTTGTGCAACAGTATGGCGTCAATCATTATTCGACATTTTCAGATAAAAAAGCTTCGATAGTGGAACGTTTCAATAGAACACTTAAACATTTAATGTGGGTCAAATTCACTGAACGAGGAACCTATAGGTGGACAGATATTCTAACCTCACTTGTGAAAGAGTACAATGGCAGAGTACATCGTACAATAGGTATGCGACCAGCTGATGTTGAGAAGGAGCATGAAAAGCTTTTACTTTCCAAACTTGGTAAACAGCGTCAAGAGTATCAGCAGGGCTTGTTGGATAAATCACAGCCCACGTTCTATCCAGGTGCTCATCAGAAAATTGAGCCGGGTGATAAGGTGAGAATCAGCAAGTATAAAATGACGTTTGACAAGGGATACCTGCCCAATTGGACAAATGAACTGTTCACGGTAACACGTGTGCGACCTACAGTGCCGGTAACCTATGAGTTGGAAGATTATAGAGGTGAACCTGTGCAAGGAGGATTCTACGCTGAAGAAATTGTAAAGACAAAAGTGCCAACTGTATTTGAAATTGCCAAGGTATTGAAGAGAAGAGGTAACAAACTGCTGGTGCGCTGGAAAGGATACGATCGCAGTCACGACTCGTGGATTGATAGAGGTGACCTTGTGTGAGTGAGATGAAACAGGTTGTGCAACAGCAAAACAAATTCAAGATAATTGACTTTGATCGAGTGGTGAGAGGTTGTGGCTTGGAAATGGACACAAAGAAGCGTCATGGTCCTTTGTTCCCCAACCACATGAGATGCATTATTTGTGGACCATCTGGGTGTGGCAAAACCAATTTACTGTTCAACATGCTGTTTGATTGTAAAGGAATCCACTTTTCAAACATTTACGTTTGGTCAAAGACTACATTTCAACCAAAGTATAAGTTACTTCGTACAATCATGCAAGGACTAGGTGATGGAATGAGCTATGTTGAGTGTGACACAAGTGAAGAAATACCTGCCCCAAATGAACTGCCAGCCAACTCGATAATTATTTTCGACGATGTGATTTGTGAACAGCAGGAAGCCATCAGACAATACTTTAGTGCCGGTCGTCACAGTGATGTTGATGTGTTTTATTTGGCACAGACCTACAGCCGCATTCCAAAACAACTTGTGCGTGACAATGCCAACTTTATAATTGTGTTTGAACAGGACGAGCTCAACATGAGACATTTGTACAGAGATCATGTAGGCGCTGACATGACCTTTGATCAGTTCAAGAGCATGTGCAATCAGGTCTGGTCATCAGCTGCGCACGCATTCCTTGTGATTGATCGCTCATCTGAAAAGAATAGAGGGCGCTACAGGAATGGACTCGACACCTATTTAGTTGAAGTGTAAGCTCACTGGAGCTTCAGTACACTGGTGTACACCGAGCAGGATGGATGTGAAGCAGACTGTGGAGGAGATTGCTCCCACCATCAAGGAGATTGCCAAGCTGAAACGTAACATCAAGAGGAAGCACAAGGAGCTAACACTTGGAAGGGAAGTGTCAGAGGATCATCATGCAAAGCGCATTAAACCGTTGACTGAACCACTAGGCAACATTGTTGAAGCTCTCAAAAAACCACCACCACCACCAGCAGCAGAACCACTGCCAGTGGTACAACGCCTTGCAGTACCTGTACGCCAACATAAACATCATGCACTACCTACACCACCACTAACACCGATACAGCCACGACCCCTGAAACAAGCTCTGAAACAACTGCAACTGCCTGACATTGGAGAGGAGACCCCTACATCCTTTGAAGCATTTGGAGATGATTCACACTTTAGTCCAGCTCCAAGTACGTCTGGTGTTGTGAGAAAGTTGTGGAGCAATAAGGATTCACCTTTGAGTGAGGATGGTGATGTTCCAGGATGGTCAACGGATGAGGAGGAGGACCAACAAAATAAAAGTGTTCAACAATTGATGGATACTAGCCAAGATGTAGTGGAATCTGAATTTGATCAAACAGAATTGGCTAAAACACCTGTGGGGATCTATGTTAAAGGTTTGATTAGAAAGGAGTTGAGCTTTGATGATACATTTGGACCAAAAGTGATTGACAACAGTTTTCGTTTGGGTAGCAAAATTTTAACCTTTGGAACTGGTGGTTCAAAGATTGTGTTGACTGATCCTAACAATGTTGGAAATGAGCAGACTTTTGATGCTACACAAGGACTCTGTGAACTTATATTTAGGAAACTTCCAAGCACTTCAAAAGTAACGTTGGCCGATAAAAAAGCCTATGTAGACATATTGGAGTTTACCAATGTGTACAGAGATGACTATGCTGCAGGTGGCAGAATTAGAGACTACAACAATATCAAGTACAAGAGAACAATACTTCCGCTGTTGAAAAAGGGTAAAAAGAAAGGCAAAGGAATCAGTGGAAGAGGACTGGTGGCGCCATTCAATATGGTGGCAAACAATGATACAAAAATTGAATATGTCTACTACAATGACCCCAATGAGCTTGTAGACAGACTACAACTATTGGATCAATCCAAAGCAGTTGGCAACACTGGCCATGAGAATGAAATTAATTCGATTCTGGAAGAGTTGGTGGAAGGCGGTTACATAGTTGGCAACCCTGCAAACTAGTTGTACTATATAAGCAGACAATGTACAGCCCACTTTGTATTCATCATGGATACATTGGGTAACATTAATGCTCGTCATAGACGGGTGATCAATTTAGCAAATCCTCAAAGCAGCAGAGATGCAATAAATCTTGGTACATGTAGAGATTTGATTGAGGTGTGGCTGCCAAAGAGAAGGGATAAAGGTACATCGCAAGTATTTACAAGTCTCAATGACTCAGTACTGACTGATATGATGGATCCAGTCAATGCCACAGATGGAGTGAACAAGCGATATTTGGAGAAGAGGATGGATGAGCATTCTCGTGAAGTTGTTGAAAAAGTATTAACAGCTATGGTAACTTTGGTTAAGGAACGTGCAAACGGTGATGCAAGTTTTACAAGTGAACAGGAATGGAAAGATATGGTCTTGAAGCGTATAGGACTTGACAAGCCTCCTGAGGGTATAAAAGAGAATGATGGGGCTAAAGTGAATCATTAGATGGCTAGGTGCAAAGGAAAGAAGAGGTGTCAGGGGAGAGGAGTGTTGTCGGCACTCGCAAATGCCACTGGAACAATAGTCAACAAAGCAGTTGATATTTTACCAGTTGAACTTCATCTTCCCGGTTACCAATACTGCGGCCCAGGTACAAAGCTGGAGAAGCGGTTGGCAAGAGGTGATCCAGGAATCAACAGACTTGATCGGGCCTGCAAGCAGCACGACATTGCCTATTCACAGAATAGTGATACAGCAAGCAGAGCAAAGGCTGACAGGGACTTGGCTGAACGAGCTTGGAGTGTAGCAACGTCTCCAGAGGCAGGATTGGCAGAAAGGGCTGCAGCAGTAGCGGTGACCAACATCATGAAGGCCAAAGCAAAGTTTGGAGGAGGAGCAAAACGTCGAGGGAAGAAGAAGAAGGTAGCAGCTGCTTCCAAAAAGGGAAAAGGACTCTACCTGAGACGTCAACAGAAGACGGGAAACGGAGCACGCCGTCGTCAATGCAAACGGCGACGGTAATTGCTCTTCCAGATCGAGCGCTGACTGATGCAGACCTCTACAAGTATGCGTGTCGTCTGAAGCTGAAACATTTCCGAGGAGTGTTTATGCGGGATGCTCTACCTGCAACAGGACCTTTGAAACGAGAGTGTGGCATCATCAATTTGGACACCAGCGATGGAGCCGGCACACATTGGGTGTGCTATGTGAAGAAGGATGGAGCTGCCATCTACTTTGACGGCTTTGGAAACCTCAGGCCACCACAGGAGTTTATCGACTACATGCACCGCGGTTTGGAGCCAGCAACAAGGATCGAGTACAACTATAATCAGAAGCAAGAGGATCTGTACTCTCATATTTGTGGTCATTTATGTTTGAAATGTTTGGTTGATGAAAATAATAAATGAAATTATTGTACAACAAGTTTTAATCATTTCCCCTTTCCAATAGTATAAATAATGGACAACATGCTCATTGCAAGGCATTGTGCAATAGTGCATTGAGCAGGCAAGACCATGATGCTCTGTTTTGGAGGTAATACATCTGTGCTGAAAAGTGAATTTTATCCGCCGCTTGATACAAGCAGTGGTGAATGGGAAATTGGACTCATCAGCTTTACAAGCTGCAATTCAATACCCAATGTTGAGATGAACTACAACAACAAGTTCTATTATGCTCCAAAAATAACTCATGTGTTTAAGAAGAAAGGAGCAAAAGCTGAAGAAGAAGATGATCCATCGCTGAAACATCATGAAATTATAGATGATAGGTCAGCCATATTCAATCAATGGTATAAAGTGCTTCTCAAAGCTAAGCAGACATCGGCTGGTGGAGACATTGATGACGAAGATAACTCTATAACAGGTAGTAGACGGACTGCAAGAGCTACTACTGCAGCACCCCGTTATAAGATAATGGAGTTTGTATCATTGCCGGAAGGCAGTTTTGAATTTCAAACAATTGCCAACCTGCTCACATCAAGGCTACATGATCGCAACATAAAACTTCAGATGGCTGTGGACCCATCAACCTTGAAATGTTCAGTATTGAGCAATGCCAAATTGGATTTCACAAAACCTGAGTCGATTGGAAGTCTGCTGGGATTCAACAACACTAGGATCATAGAGGCTGACACAGAGGCTAAAGGTGATACAGCAGTGCAAATCAGTCGACCCAATGTAATACGTGTAAAGTGCAATGTTGTGAGTGGGTCGTACTCAAATGGTGTCAAGGATCACGTGATCTATGAGTTTTACCCAAATGTTGATCCAGGGTATAAAATAGTTGTGACTGTACAGAATGTAATCTATTTGCCGGTGGACGCCAAGCAGATTGGTAACATTACGTTGGAGGTTGTTGACGAGAACGGACGTCTCATTAATAATAGAGGTGAGGAGATCAATATTACTCTGCATCTGAGACAACGCAAGTGAGATGGTGCTGATATTTGATAAGTGGAATCGTGGACTGGATAATGAGGCGGCATGCGACATGGAGGTAGATCCTCAACCTACAGAAACAGATAAAAGGCCTGCAAGTGCTGCAAACGTCATTCGTCGTTTAGACTCTGTAGAGTTAACATCGAGGAGCATCAACTATTTGAAAAAACGAGGCTGTCACCTACGACAACAACAGCAGCAATAATGGGAGTTTTAGATGTGACAAGGAGTGGACCTAGATCAGATAACAGCATCATTGGCTACGAGTACCATTCTCATGCTCCCTATACTACAAGCTTCAAAGCCAATGATGAAATACGGATACCAATTCAACAGCAGGACATTTACACAATCCCATCAGAAAGCTATCTACATGTGGAGTTTAAGGTGACAAATGCAGCTAATGCCGCCTTGGGCGGAAGTCCCTGTGTCTCTGGATTCTTTGCTCACCTTTGGTCAGAGATACGCTATGAGATAAATGGTGTGATAGTAGATAGCATTCGCACCCCTGGAATTACCAGCCTGATGAAGAATGCTATGACATTTGAACGAGATGAGTGGACTAAAATGGAACGAGCTGGCTACAAGTTTGACCCAACAGTTGGATTTGCCACTTTTCCTCCCAATGGAGCTGATACAACAATCATGGATGTGCCTCTACGCTACCTGCTGGGCTTTGCCGAAGACTACAAACAGGTTCTACTGAATGTGAAACAGGAACTGGTGTTGAGACGCAGTGCTGACACTACTAATTGTTTGAATGCTGCCGGAAAGGTAGTCATTGAGAAACTTACATGGAGAATACCCTATGTGGAAGTGGCCGATGAATACAAACTGCGTCTGCTGAAACTTGTACAGAATGATACACCTATAAGCATGACATTCCGGCATTGGGAATTGTACGAGTACCCAACCTTACCTGCTACAAAGAAGCATACATGGACTGTCAAGTCAACAGCTCAACATGAAAAGCCTCGCTACATTGTGATTGGGCTGCAGACAGCGCGATATGGAGTGGCAACTGCTAATTCATCCCAATTTGACAAGTGCAACATGAGAGACATTCGAGTGTTTTTAAACAACAAGTACTATCCGTATGAGAGCATTGACGGTGATGATTGTTGTGTATATGGCATGTATGAAGCTTTCAATGGAGCCTACAATCATGGACATTCCCAATTGGTCAATCCCTGTTTGAAAAGAGTGCTCTAGAAAATGGCCGAATGATGTTGTATGCTTTGATTGTTCCCGCCAAAATGAGTCACTTAAAACTGGCAGTATTGATGTGAGAATTGAGTTTGAAGCAACTGAAAACATTCCTGCGGATACACGTGCCTACTGTCTGATGATTCATGATGTGAAAGAGTACAAGCCAATGTCAGGTATTGTGCAATCTGCCTAGGGTATAAAGGTGGATGACAAGTGTTGGGATAGTCATTCTGGTAAGAAGCATTGGGCAAAGCATACATTATGTCTGCAGCTAAGAGAGTTTTACAGTTTTTGGATGAGGAAGGAGAGTTGCCTGAAAGTGATGGCGAGGATGTTGTGGGATGCTGCATTGGCTTCTCTACTAAGCGTGGGAAGAAGGATGCTGATGAAGATTCTGATGAACATGAATACATGGAAATGTTGCCGAGAAGAGCTGCTGACATTTTTGGACCACTACCACTCTACCTGATGGACTTTCAAGGATTTGAAGGATTGAACAATGAGTTTATTGTCAAGGAGATGGCCATATTGGAACGTGATGACAGGCATCGTGTGACAACACATCATTATTTCTTCAAGTCACCCTATCCGGACATGCTGCTGAAGACAAGTGACAACAATGCTCTACATCGAGCAAAACATGGACTACGATGGTCTGGCAATGGAGCTGGTCAAGCACATCTACCCTATTCTGAATTGCGCCAGATTGTGTGCGGAACAGTTGAAAGATGGCTGCATGAAAACAACAATGCAATCAAGATCTTTGTCTACGGCTATGAGAAGATTACTCTGCTCAACACACTGCTGCAGCTGGATGACAAGGAGAATGTCGAGTATGTGGACCTAAGTTCACCCTATCTTTTCCACGAGATGCCCAATCTGCAGACACTGATGAAGAATGCTACAGGAGTCTACTGCCCAGAACATTTCCTGATCAACTTTGTGGAGACTTTGAGGATGAAGCTGGCTGGCGACAAAGGAACCCTGGATACTCAGCCATTTTGTGCACTCAATGTAGTAAATGTTTCACACAATTGGATTATGCAAACTTTGTTTAAAGATCAATATTTTTGTCGCAACTTGTTTATGGCAATAAAGAAAGAAATGTAATTATTGTGTCATCATTGACTTACCCCCACCACCACCTCTAGTATTTAAGAAGCTGCTCAGTCTACTAGCTTAGTAGTAAAACACTTGCAGAGTGAGTCACTAGTGTCAGTTGAGTGAGTCACTAGTGCCAGTTGAGTGAGTCACTAGTGTCAGTTGAGTGAGTCACTAGTGACTGTTGAGTGAACACTGAGTGTGTATCACTGATACTAGAGGGAATGATTTTTGGTAATATTATTCTTGGTTGCTGAGGTGGGTTAGGTTAGATGTGTCTCACCTAGCATAACCTAACTCATCCTGCTTGAATGGTATGACAGGCCTGTTGAAACAGGTGACTGAGTTACTATAGGTTAGGATAGGATTAGGCTGACGCCTAACCTAACCTAACCTATATTAACTCGGTTTTTGTTTACCCATTCTTCTATTGGGCTTGGCAAGACCCTCACCTTGACCTTTGGGCCCTTTACCTCGCCCTTTAGCTTGAGTAGTTGCAAGGCCCCTTACCTTGACCATTGGCTTGGGCCGCTGCAAGGCCCCTTATCTTGACCTTGACCTTGACTTGTCCTTGACTTAGGTTGGAGTAGGTCAGGTTAGGTTAGATGACCTTGACTTAGGTTAGGTTGGAGTAGGTCAGGTTAGATGACCTTGACTTAGGTTAGGTTAGAGTAGGTCAGGCTAGGTTAGGTGACCTTGAAAAGGTATTGTAGATCCTGGTGCAGAGTTAGGGGCTAGGAAACGGCTTTGGGGGTAGGTGAGGGGGGTGACCTTGAGGGGGGGGGGTCAAGGTCATTGTCCTGACCTTTCAAGGTCACGGTGTGCCAGAATTCCCATTTTTAACCTACTCTCATGAATTCTATATTTTATTCAAGCTTGACTTTTGTTTCGAGAGAACTTTTCCTACTGTACCACATCTTCAATACAGGATCTTCTCACGTTTGACTCCCGAGAAACTCGTTAGAGAATTGCTTTTCTTTGACAAGTTGTCTCAAAGTAACAGCATGTAAGCTGCTTTTCTTTCAGGACAAGCTACCTACTAATATAGTACAGCCAAACAAGCAGTGTTGTGCTTCATGTTAAAGCTAGCATGTTTACGAACAATACGAGCGTTTCTGATTTGAAATTTCGAGTCAACTGTATATAATAAAAGAGATATTTTTATGATTCATGAAACATGATCGTAAAAAGTAGAACCATACACAATATACAGAATGTTCCAAAAAAGACTTTACAACTTTGAAATTGCATATAATTTTTTAAAATAGAGGTATACTGGAATCAATAAAGGAACTGGTTTTGGTGATGTTTTAAAGGAAAACACATCAAGTTTTGACTAGAATATTATGGGAGCGCACTTAGTTCTGAATCTGAGCCGTTCAGTTTATGCAGTTACAGCGTTTCAATATGTTAGAGAGACAAAAATACCAACTGGCATAATCTTGTCTCTTACACATGGAATCGTTGGTAACTGAAACCGCAACACAAAAACTGTTCGTGAACCAAATGATTTCTTATGTTTTATTGAGCACCCTGTTATTAGAAAAATCTATGCCAATCATAAATTGTTGGTATACTATGAGTATCATTTGCCGCACTTTGTACAAAAATTACGTTTAAAGTTTCTTCCAACTTTGATTCTTCAAGCCAGCTAGCACGCTCGAATCCATTTAAGACAGTCATATTATTATCATATTAGCCGCTAGCGCTTTCTAGGGCGAGATTTTGCTCTGCCAATCAAAACTTGAAGTGTTTCCTTTATTTTAAAACAAGACCAAATCCAGCTGTATCTCTTTTTAAAAAAATTGTATGCATTTTCAAAGTTTTAAAATCCTTTTTGAAACACCCTGTATAACTGAAGTATAATATCAAGTATTACACTACTGTATTATTAAGTATTGAAGTATATAAATCTTCTTTAATAGAACTAGTAGTTTCTCCAATTCAGTTCTCCAACCCCCATCTCCATTCATCATTACAGCTAAGCTGAGCTGAGACTTTTTCTTTATTATAATTATTATGCTCTCATCAATTTAGACTCAAGTAAGTACATGAGGTAAAAATGATGGTACAATTTAATAAATTATTTTATCTAATTACTAAAACAGCGACAACTAAAATAACAAACATACCAATGAAAACTGTATATATCAATGGAAAATTCTGTTAAAGAAGTACCAACCTATTCACATTATGAACGTCGTTTCACAACTGAGTTCATATAATGGTTTATGAGCTGTGACGAAGCGTATACTTGTTCAACCATATTTATAGGACATATACCGGCGATGACGGTTCGCTCCTCACTTTATGAGAAACCCTGGAGATCATAAGAATATTAACTCAGGAATCATTTTATTTTTCGAGAGTTTTAGAAATCGATTCACAATCTTTTTAGTTCATGAATTAGTTCTTTGCTTAGAAATTGCTTACCTTTCTATGTAGTAGTGAAGGTGATATTGTGGTAGTTATCCATATTGAAGAAAAATACTTGAATATCTCAAAACCAAAAATTTGTTGAAATATCGAGACATATCTCGATATTTTATTAAACTTGTGGTTAGAAGAACTTCGAGTATTTTTATTCAAAATGGCTTATCCTGGAATTTACGAGAGTATTTCCAGATCTACTGAAATTCAACTTTATATGGATGAATTATAGCTGAACTAAACATGTTACCTGAGCAACGTATGCAACGCACGTCCTGCGCCAAGCATAGGTCTTGATTAATGAGCGTGAAATTTGAACTACTATAATATATATCAGTTGTCGCTCTTCTAATTGGCCAATTGATGTTCAGATCCTTTGATCAAGTCTCCACCTGTAATTATCATTGCCATTTGGCAACTCACTGTTCTGGTTCGCTCGAATAATATCGTTTCTAAATGCAAATCCCACCCTCCTCCCAATAAGACGGTGCTGAGAGCTAGAGCCTTCAGAAAACTTTTCAATCACAATATTTTCATCAAACTCGAATTTTCAATACCCTAGAAGACAACTATAAGACCTGAAGAGTACTAGAATACTTTTACCTGAATACTAGAAGGTTTTCCATCCCCAAACCATGTGAGCAAGAGCAAACCAAGAGACAAGAGGTGTGTTTCATCCAATCAAATAATTTTATTTTTAAAAAAACTGAGTTCTTTTTACAAAGAAACATTTATTTCAACTACTTATACAAAAATTGTAGAATGCTTGAGATATTGTCCTATGATACAAGACTGTCACACACTGATTTCAAAGTTTTAAATCATCAGTTTAATTTGAAGTTTAAAAGTTTTATGAAAACGGTACTTGCAAGAGTTCCAGTTGAATTATCAAAGACAGTACTGTTCTATTTATCAAAGATAGATAGAGTTGCTCTAGGGGGAACTACCTAGCAGTCTACATTGCTCAACACTGTTCTAATCTCTGTTGCACTAAACTTAGATTACCGGATTGTTAGTTCATCGGTTAGACTCCAACGCGATATGGGAGCTTTTAAGAAATGCAAATGCACCCATTTACACAAGAGTGTAATCGCAATGTACTATAAGATATGAGAATTTCAACTCTGGAGTATATATTCGGTTACTGGAGAGTACTTCTCACGGAAGTACACAGAGCACTAAGAGCGCTTCCATAATATACTAGTCAAAACTGGAAGTGTTTCCTCTAGAACAAGACCAAATCCAGTTCTATACCTTTATTTTAAAAAATGATATGCAATTTCAAAGTTATAATGTCCTTTTTGAAACACCCTGTATTTATTTTTTATCAGCACTCTCATCATTATTGGGATGACGAACAGCTAAAAAAGTATAATGCCTAGGACAGTATAATGTTAGTCCTGAGACAGTATCAAAGGACTATGTGACGATAAGATAAACTTCATTGCATCAGCTCTCTGCGCAGTAGATTCTTTATTTTCTTTTGTCTGGGGCTTAAAATCAGATTATTCGTTATTAATGAAGTATAACATAATATATCATATACGTATTCGTTATCAATGAAGTATAAGTCAGTCAAGTGTGAGTGTAACAAGTATAAGTAAAGTTTTAAATCAAATATAAAGCTCTTATTAAAAGTTATTCTAGGCTGATAAGCTGTTCTTCTTATGAGAAACTCAATAAAAAGATAATATAATAATATTTTATTCTCGTTATCAATAAAGAAAATTCAAGTATGAGTGCAGTAAGTATAAGTCAAATCTCAAAGAATAGAGCTCAAGCAGTGGCGAAGCGTGGTATGCTTATTCTTGTCGATCGCCGTTTAAATGAGCATATGATGTGTCCTATAGTGAAATATATAAATAAATATTTATTCGTTACTCTAATAAGCTGTTTTCATAATAGTTGAAGTAATGAAATTATTCAAGTATA
Organism: Laodelphax striatellus; assembly: GCA_017141395.1. Taxonomy (NCBI): domain Eukaryota; kingdom Metazoa; phylum Arthropoda; class Insecta; order Hemiptera; family Delphacidae; genus Laodelphax; species Laodelphax striatellus. The sequence continues at coordinate 22,133,012 of CM029544.1, read as the reverse complement.
AGTTATAATCTTACTAAAAACAAGTACTATAAGACTCATACTATGAACGTTTTCATGGTATTTCAGATAGTTAATACTGTCCAGGGAACTCTACCACTTATTAGAATGTAAACCAGGCTTTAATGGAGTATCACGCTTCACATGGAAAAGCTCAAGTTATTCTAGTACGATGATAAGCTGTACTTCTTGTGAGAAACTTACTTATAAAAGATCTTGATGAAATAAAACTTCTAGCGTGGTACTTTTTTTTTCATTTGGAACAACTAAAAATGAATACTACTGAGGGCCGCCTTCCCCAACGCTGCTCAAGCAATATCTCGAACAGCTAAATCTAAGCAAAATATTTTACCTTATGGAGGAACTAACCATCAGGTACACTCGTAGTATACATAATCAAACTTTTCAAGAAATGAGTAATATTTTATGAAGTACATATAGAATTCAAAATATAATGTAGATTTTACCTTATGGAGGAACTAACCATCAGGTACACACGTAGTATACATAATCAAACTCTTCAAGAAGTGAGTAAAATTTTAGAATTCGAATAATGTAGAACAATACCGACTTGACTTGAACTCCAATCAAACCCTGGAGCCAATAACAGCGCGGCTATCTCGGTGTAGCGTGTAATTTCCATACTTCGAAGTCCCTGGAATCTTCCTATACTTTGTAGCCACCGAACGCAAGTCCACCGAAATTAACCTGTGACCGCAATGTTGGGGATCGGCTATTACATGGCTATGATCAAGTAACTTCCCTGAGAAGCATCCCTGAGATTCAGACTTCGGTGATCAAGGTTAATAGGTTAAGCAATCAAGGTTGAGCCATCAAGAATCTCATGTATGTGACCAACTAGCAGAACAAATTGAGTTTCTCAACGAGTTTCTCTTCATTCCGTTGCTAATTTATATTGCTGGCAAAACTCGAATCTGATTACAGTTCAACCCTTCTGTGGGTATTCAATGTAGAAAACAGGATTTCCCGCACGAAGTTACCAGGAAAATATGAATTGGGAAAAATTGAAGCAATGATCGTAGGCGTATTCAATATAAAATAGAATGTTGAAATAAAATGTTGTAATATGAATGTTGTAATAAAATAGACTGTTGAAAAAGAGTTCAAAGGAACTTGAAAGCGCTTCAGTCCAGTGAGTAACATTTATGTTATTTTTAGTAAAATTTGACTGCATGTCGTCAATTCTAGTGTTGAAACAATAGTGTTAACTTCGCAGTTCGTTATGGATCCAAAAATTCAGAACTTCGATAAAATAGGAATCTTCTATTTCACTTTCCATGACAAACTGCTAGTTAGTAATTGACTTTAAATACAATTTAAAGTTAATATGGTTTTTATAGACATAGCAGTCAATATTATTACTGTATCGTTTAAAATTGTATTGTATTTAAAAGTGAATAAAATATAAGTTATTCAATGATAACTTTCATAATACCGGAAATTAGAATATATCCCTTTTATCGATATTCGATTATCTCTGATTATCTCTAATAATTTCTCTATTTATACATCTTTTTGAGAGCGAAATGGCATTAGCTCATACCGGAAAACTACTGATGAATAAAGTTATAAATGAACCTTTTGTTGCATCCTTCACGTTTACATAATTTTCAAATCAGTTTGCTACTGGTACAAGTCATAAAGTTTTAGCAAATCAGCTTCAGCTGAGGTTTCCTCTAAAGTAAATATTGTTTGGCACCTTGCTTACTTATTCATTATTATGCCATATGATAATTTAACATATACTATTATTTCTGTCTATTGATCTTTGTACAACTTTGGACTACTGATAAATAATAGCTGTTGCTGTTGAAGCCATAAAGACGATGTTGTGCTCAAGGCAAAGGCAGTTATCAGTTTACGCTTGCGACGCGTAGCGGAGGCAGTGGTTTGCGAACGTAAAACTTCGCATATTCAACCTATTTTTCTGCAGCTGCGGTTGAATTCAGTTTTATTGATTCGCCTAAGCTAAATTGACCGAATGAAGAGAAGACTGAGCGAAGCTCGGTCTGAACGAAATGAAGTCTTGTTCAAGTCCATTGGCTTTCGTCTGTTTGTTTGTTTAGCAATGGGCTAAACGCGTTGACAGATTCAATAAGGTTGCTTAGGGAATCTTCTAGCACGAGACTGCGCGACGATGTATATATGGGTTTTTTAATTTTGCATTTTAGGGGACGGAAATAGAAGGGGAAAAGCATGCTAGTATGGAATATAGCCATATGGAATATGCAATACTTCTATGGAACGCGATAGGATTTGTTAGATTGAAAAGACTATAAGTTGAAAGGGAGTTGAAAGTTGCTGAGCATAGAGGACCACAAGTATCCCATGTTAATCTTATGATGAGATAAAGAATATAAGTTGAAAGTTGCACGAGCATGCCATTGCGTTAACGAATGATTTTCAATGATGAATTCTTAGATCATTAGATTCTCCCCCACCATTACTTTCATACGATAAAAACACAGATGATTATAAACAGTGATACTTGAAGAAACATTTTTATAAATATGATGATGGAGATGTCTATGCACATGTCAAAATCCATTTACAATATTTCATTCAATCTAGATGGGTTTCAATGTTCATCGTTAATATTAGTTGGACTAATCCTGCTTCAAATTTTATTCAACCTACCTCTGGGACTGGAACTGGTGATGTTTTTTGAGGTTTTAAAGTATAAATTTTCAAACGTGATGGCGAATTTTCATGTGCTTATAAAATTAAGTGATCTTGGGTTTGCAGTTGGGTCAGTTCAGTCATATAAACATCATCATATTGTGGAATGATCATCAGCTGGGTCAGGGCAAGATTTTTTTCGCTGCAGTCAGAGGCACTGCAGCAACCCAGCGACTGTGGCGCCCGCAGGCGTCCGCAGTGAGGCGCCGCGGGCAATGAAATAAATAAATAGTATGATTTTAGTGCATTCGTTGAACAAAGACTAGAGTCGAATTTAAACAAAAGTCAGAGGGCGCCTCCAAGCGGCAATTGCAGCAAAAGCGGCGGCTTGGACATCGCGTATGTTTAAAATAAAATAAGCTAAAAAATAAAATAATGATAAATAATAAAAATGAATTAAATTAAATATATAGATTATAAAGCCAATAAAAATACTAAAAAATTAAAATTAAAAATAGAATAAATAAATAAATTAAATTAGATGTACACGCCAACGTATTTTGGGGGGCGCCTGACAGCATTTATATAGGATTCCGGTGTGGGACCAATTCTGTACACATGGACAAGAAAACCGCTAATTTACTAATGACGCATTGACAGCTGATTTCAGCTTCTTATAGCTTTTGTGTAAGTCTACTGTTCTAGAACTACTAGTGTACATTGATTAATTTCCATTTTTGAGGTTATGAAATTACATAATCCCGTTCAGCGAGCCTAAAGGAGCATGCTGCGCATACGCTGCATTTGGCAAGTAAGTTAAAGGCTACCGCTCGTTGCTCAGATATCAGCTGTTTTACGATGAGTTTTCAGCACGTAGAAAAATTCTTTACGAGCAGTTGTAGAGAAAGTAAATTATAATTGAGAAACCAATTTCACATTATCAGATCAGATACTTCTTCAAAGTTCTCAAACTTTATTCAAATTAAATCAAGTTCACATTTCATTAGTTGAAGTCGAACAGAATATTTTGAGCTCCGAAATATGCCTGAGATATCTTTGAATATCCAGATTCGGTGACAAAACAGTTTCAGCATCGATAACAGCGAACAAGCCGACCTATAAGCGTCATCTGGCTAAGTTGTTATCGCATCTGTTCCGTAAACGGCGTTCAACAGAACAGAAGCAAAAACGCTTACAGTGTTTTGGCGATTCGGCAAATTGGAGTCCATACAGTCCCTTGGAAACTGTGGAAGTGCACTTCAGCCAATGCCAAGCCTGAATATCGTCCGCACTTAAAACTCGGCTCCCATCATCTTCGACGGAGTAAATCGAAGTTTTCGTCGAAGAGGAGTCAAGTGCAGATTGAGAATGAGAAAGGAAAACTCAAATAAGGAGTGAGATTATTCAGAGAATTCAGTCAATATGTGAACTACTCTAAGTACTTTCTTGAGAAGAAAGAGGTATTGTTTTCCTCAGACCTGACTGTAAAGTTTCACTAATTTATAATAGGTGAAAAAAGAAAATTATCTAACCTAATACAATCTTTATACATTTAATTAAAGACTTTTGGAAAAACGTTATGACAGCCACTGTGGCCGTTTAGACCAATTTAGATGCGGGTTGTGCCAAAATAAAGGTTAGAGGTCCTTGTTGCAGCTTTTAATTGTATTTTTCAACATTTTGAGGGTAAAATATAGCCATATACACTCAAAATCATGTAATATCTCAACGCTCTGTGCCTATGCCTGTAGTACTATTGACAGGTATGGATGGTTAAATCTAATTATGATTGAATTCAGTAGAATATGTGAACTACTGTTTGTACCCTCTTGAAGAGAAAGATCTTGTTCTGTGAAGTTATTTGTAATGGGTGAAATGTTCGTACATGGTAACAGTAGTGACTTTCTATCAAGTACTCAATGTATTCTCATTTATTATAACTTGTTAAACTGTGAGTACTTTTCCACTGTTTACTGTTAACTTTTGTTGGAGATACATTTCAACAGAATGTTCTGTTTAACATTCTTTCTTCATCATGTTTCTTAAATGTCTTATATGTTCCTTAATGTTGTCATGTTTCTCAAGTAATGTATATGGTTTCTAATGTTCCTAATGTTTCTAATGTTCTATTATTTCAGTAATATAATGTTTCTAATGTTATAATGTTTCTAATGTTTTCAAATATTTCCTAATGTTTCTAAATATTTCCTAATGTTTCTAACGTGTTTCTAATGTTTCTAATGTTTCTCAATGTTGTCATGTTTCTATGTCTGTTGGACGTTTCTTACTCATCCTGTTTCGTGAATGTTCAATAATTAACGTGGTCTAGGCAAAACTAAGAGTCTTATTCACCAATCTGGTGGCCAAGAGCAGAGCAGATTGAGTTTCATCAATAGGCGCGATAGTATCTGTTTCACGCTAGAGACGTCGTGGGGATACCTGTGGTTAAAGTTCGGAAGAGTTTGAACTGTGACAAAGTGACGATACATTGAAAGTTCTGAAGGAACGAGCTTGTGTTACTAAACAAGTTATGTGAACCTGGTAACTGGTGTGCCTCACTGCAGCGCCCCGAACTTTGAGGGGCGCTTCTGTCGTAATAATAGACAGGCGAGCAAATGGTTCATGAGGCTCATTATTGGTGCTGGGTTTATGCGTAACAATAGGTTCTAATAGTGCCATTCGAGTAATAAAGTTGTTGGACAATTATTCGGTGAACAATGAGAAGTTGATCAGGGTGAGCTACTAAAATGAAAGTCCTTGAAGTTCAATGCAAATTTCTTGTCTTCAAACAAAGCTAAGCGGTCCTTTTATTGCAAGTTTTGAAATTGAAATTATATTGAATATCATTATCAAATTTATATTTACATTGATAAGTAAATAATGTATACATATCATATACATATCAAAATGTAACTGTGTAAAGAATAATGTTGAAAGAAGAGCTTAATTTGAGGAAACCATCATGGGCAGAAATGATGCCTGTCGGTGAGGAGCGGTGTTAATTGAAATGGTACATAGCAAAACTTCATACATGATAAGAAACCAAGTGTAGAAACACTGGAACAACATTCTGTTCATTAGCAATTCAATAATATTCAATAATGGTCCGTAGCCGAGGGCGATAAGCGCCTGTCTGATAATCCAAAGGTTCCGAGTTCGAATACTTCGATGAAAAATTATATACTAACAATAGAACACTTGGACTACACAAATGTAAATAACGTTCTATCGATGAGTTCAAAAAGCTTTATTTGATCATCATGCTCGAGCCTACAAAACACACTAATTGAATAGAACGCTGACTTGACCAGAGCAGATTTTACCAATTCACAGAGTGCAGTTCGTTTGCTTGAATAAATGACAATTTGGTCAATTGACATGGACATGAACGTTGATGAAATACGTAATTCGATCGTTAGCAAAATCTGTGTCGATTTAATCGCGTTTGTAAATCGCAACTAATTGATGTCGCGGACAAATTGGGTGGACAATGCTCATCAATGTCAAACCGTGGAGTATTATGGTCGTTATGCGCCACATAATGATGCATCATGATTATAATAATATTGTTGTGTTAAAATAAGCATGCAATGGATGGATGTTCCAATTTCAGTGGATAATTTGGGATGATTGTGGTATTTGAGTTTTCTGAAATTATAAATTCCTACAATTTCCATTTAGAAATATTTTTGCAAATAAATTTTCTGAAACTATACATTGCTTCAATTTCGATATTCATATTGAATAGAGGTATATTTTTGCAATTGAGGGATATAAATGTGTAATTACTCATAGAAACCTTAAAATAAAGAATAGAAGTATTGATGCTATGGCGCCTGGACTGGAAACGAACTATGGTCATTACATTTCACAGCTTCTCACCATGTTCCAAGGGTATAGCATTTCAGTGAATGAATTCTTATACACTTTCATCATTGTAAAAAGCTGTAGTATTCATTGTCAGACCTGCTGCCTTAGCAAAGTGAACGTACTGTAGATTAAAGATGTTGATTATTCGTGAAATGTGAGATAGTTTTCATGTTCCTTCCCTTGAAAAACTTTTCAATAAGAATACAAGGTTATAAGGTATACCTTAGGTGTGTAAGGTGTATAAGATCAACTTATAGAGGTCATTAAAATTCATCATTCAAAACACATCTCCATCTAATATAAATAGAAAGTGAGAAATTCAAATTAGTTTCAAATTTTTCGTTAAATATCAAATTCTCCCTCATTAATAGCAAAAAAATTTCTGTTGATGTTTCAAGATGATAATATTGTTGGTGGCTCCTCTCAACTTGGTTTTGAGTGGAAAAATAAATTTGAAAGAGCACTCTAATAAATGTTCCCTCAACCAACTGTAGATGTGAATTCAAACTCCTGCATAAGGAAATTGAATATCTAGAACAACAGTTGGGTTATTGAAAAGATTTGATGGTAATTGTCGTAGAAATGTTCGGGTAAACGTGATTGGGAAAACAATAAGCTAGCAGAACTACTCTTTGAAGCTCTTAGTGAGTGCTAAAACGAAAGGCGTCATTTCAAGAAACGTTTTGCTGAGGAAACCGTTTCTTCAGCCCATTCTCAGTTTCCCAATGACCCCAGCGTTCCCCTAATCGATTGTTTGGTTCTTATATTGTTGAGAAGTTCTCTCGGCGATCACTTCTCAACGAGGAAACGCGTTCAAAGTCTGGGACGTTTTTCACTCTACACAATAGGAAAAACCGGTTCAAATCCTTTTCCTCCTGATCTTAAACCTTCAGTAGTAATTTCCCCTACTGCCTAAAAAGCGAGAGGAAGTTCATTTCAATCGTTTCTGTAGGCTACTGTTAGAAAACACATTATTCTGCAATGAAGCCGCAAACCCTAAATGGAATTTCAGTAACGAACGCCTAAAGAACAACAGTTTCTAACAGTAGAGCTGACAGGAAGAATGGAATTGAAGCCTTCACATAATACCAGGTCACTAATACTGTGAAGGAGCTTACACAAAAATGATAGTCCTGACAACCTTTTTAAAAATAAATTTATAACTCCCATTTCAAAAAATAAAACACAAAACTCGCCAACACCTTAATAAAAATCTTCAAAGTTCAGACCTCGGAACTGATACGTGAAAATTCAGTAAAATTCAATATTGGACTACCATAACCTATATGATTTCCACATTTGACATTTCCCATGACGGAAATGATTGTGGATGATTCAGCGAAGCGGAACACCCGAAAGGGTCTCCCCGCTAATAAAAGCCATAAGCATAATAATAATATACCTCTTTATTAATGAATTAATAAATATGGTTGTAAAATATTATTATTGCAGTATGAACTACTGTGTTACTGTTAATTTGAATATTTTAGAGCAACATTACTGCTACTTACTAATGCCACAGACTAGGTATATCTTCTATTATTCTTCTATTGTCTGTGCTACTACTAACTGCATTGCAAATGATTATTGTTGATATTATTATCAACAATATTATTACCAATTATATTATTATAATAAATGATTATTCTTCACATTCCATGTGGAGAATAAGACTAATAACAGTACTTCAGTGAAATGTCTTTTAGCACTCTTAACTTTCTCAAAATTCTCTTAGATTTTCTTAAAACTCTTCTTATCCTCAAGCTACGATTTGATTTCGATTTTCATCAATAAATTACCATCATCAGCTCGTAATGAGTTAAATACAATTTATCAGTTAATCTATGCTTACTTAACATTAATTGAAATAAAATGCTTTTTCTTTGAAAAAAATCAATTACCATTTTCATTATTTGTTTGAAGTGGTTTACAAAGAATGAAAACTCGGCAGCATTATAAAAATAAGGGACTTTATCGAAGGAATGGGAAGAATATACGCATGTTATAGTCGACTGCAATAACAAAATCACTGAACAATGGTGGAGATTCAATGCTCTTAAGCTCTGCACAAATGATCGTTAACGGATTGTGGAGGTATTGTTCCATGAAAAGAGCAATAATATCAATGGGGCTTCACTGACATTTTGTACATACTAAAAATATGCTATCCCTCACACAAGAGGTGTGAGTAGTCTACATGTACACGCTAAATTATTCTACACACGGAGTGGTCTCTCAGCAGTGACGCAACGGAAAATCGACAAAAAATGGCGAGGCACCCAAGTAAATAAAGTATCTCATCGATATTTCCATCACCATCACAGCGTGCATTCTGATCACCTCTGGTATGATCGAGGCAAAAAACAATCACAAAGCTTGCAAACGTCTCCTCGAGTTTAAAAATTTGCAAGTCGTCTTCTGTTAGAAAAAGGCCATAATTTTTTAATTGGTTGTTAGCTAGATAGTACATTTTGCATTTCATTTTATTCTCATCCTCATCCTGTGTGATCGAAAAGAGCTTCAAATTATTTTCCACTTCAACAAGGCGGAGAAAATTGTGTTTCATTGTTACAATTTTTAAACATTGGGAGGGGTGGGTTACAAAAAATTGAATTCTAAGCAATTCTTTCCATCATTAGAATATTCGAAATTTATCCATGTTTTGTATACTACAACTTGTAGTTGCTTGAACTAGAAGTTCTTCCTTTCAACAATGATAATTTGAGGGAGTCCGATCTCACAAGGTGTCAAATTATCTATCGATAAACTGAAAGCTTCGATAAATTAAAATTCACTTACAAATCACGTTTTAATATTGCAAGTGATTTGTGTAATGCTTCAAAATGAGAGTACGGTATGCCTGTAAGAAAATATAGTCTCTACAGGCCTACACATGTAAAAGTCGTGTGATTTCAGTCAGTATAATGAACTCGCTCATCTCCCATGATCTGCTGTTGACTTGAGTATCACTGATTTATACCTACTCTACATTAGCATATTAGTAACATAGGTATGTTGTTAAATTGGTGAGGAAAGTGGGCATAAACATGAATTGAACTACCCATTTTCTAGTTATAGTTCTAGACAAGTCATGATAGTTGTAGACTAGTAATGCATAACTATGTTGTAGTTCTCTCGTCAGACCGATTCGCCATTCTATCATACAGCAGTGAATCCTTACGGCGGGAAGGTTTTCGTAGACGTAGAAATGCAACGGATAGTGGCGAAGCGTGGTATACTTATTTGGTCATCGCCGGGTATATTTCCTATAGGAACTATACAATTTATATACAACTATATACTATGAGCAACTTATGACCAAATAAGTACACCACACTTCGCCACGGGCAACGGTGGTATAATTTAAGAAGTGTTTGATTGGGGGATGTGGCAGTTTCCAGGCTTTTCAGTATCAAAAATAGGATGAGTAAAATTGTGTGTTAGTTTTTAAAACCAATAAACTTAATTGATAATCTCTATTCATTTCCTCTATTCATTTCTCTATTTAATTTAATCTAATTTTAAGGAAAGCGATGTCCCAGTGGCAAAGGCGAGTCTAATCGGTGAGATTGGATAAGAGACAGCGGCTAACACTCCCGTTGTAACGGTGACCGGCTCCTCTGAATACAAAAATTTATAAGCTTCAAAATCACTTCCCGGTGGTTCGAAACCCACCTAAAGCTGTAGGTCCATTCACCTCTTATCATCATCCTCCCCATTACCCACGCACAAGCTTAGAGCTTATGTGGACATCATCCCTAGCAAAAAAAAATCCTATTTTTGGATAATAAATTCCTATTTATATGGTCGAAATAGCCTAGGAAGGCTAGGACCACATACAACTATCTTAATAAATTTTAAATCGGCTGACGTAAATCAAGCCGTAAATATGTGTTTTACTGTCAATTTATTGTACTGTACAAAACAAAAATGAAGATTAACGCATTTTCCTAGTCTAAATTTTTAAACAATTCTAATAACAACTAAGTCTGACTAAATCAAATTAAAGTATAGCAGGATCCTTTTAACTTATCAGAAAACATATGTTTCGACCAGCAATATCACAATACTTAACCTACAAATGCTGAATCTCGCAGATTATTGAAAAGGTCTTTTAAAAAGTTATTCTTTGAAAGGTCTTCTTTAAAAAGGTCTATTAAAGACTTTAAAGGTCTTTAAGACTTTTAAGCCTTTTGATTATTACCGAAACAGCTGATTTCTGACAAGTTAAAAGGATCCTGCTATAAATCTCATTAATAAAACAATTTTATCTTAAGAAATGGAATTAATTGTCTCTGCTAGTACTAACTGGGCATTATAGAATACAAAATCCCATGTAAATATTCCATCACTGTCTAGCAGCGCTGCTGGAGAATAGAAGGATAACTCTCGCATTAATGTCGCTAAACACGCAGGGATGCTGTTCGTGATTTTTACGAATTGCATAGCATAAATCACGCCCACCTACACATGCTCAGAAAAAGTAGAATGACGACCGTGAAATTATTTCGTTTGTGTGTGGTTGGCCCTTTTTTTTTAATGCAAGCACCATTACGGGACAGAAAGATGCGTATAATGCATCACCGTAGGGAAAACATATAGGCTATTATTACACCGAGTAGGGTGAGGATACATGTTGTGGCTTTGTTACACGAGCAAAAAGAATAGCGGCAATATTTTATCATTATTAACGTTTTTACATTTTTGTAGAGTCATCCACATGGGTAAGGGCTTCACACGGCTTACATATTTTGAAGGACGGGTGATCAAACATAAAGAGTTTACAGTCGGCTTTTAACTTTCCAACATTGTTGTACGCATGAGTACTAACGACCGTTTTTCTATTAGTACCGGACATGCTTTTCATCTCTTCTTTACTGTCTTTTTTTAACAGATGTGGCCCACGTCAGGGAAACAAAGTCCTACAAAAAAGATTCCAAGGTAAATAATAAAACCAAATTAAATAAGTTTTGTGCGAAATACTTTGCTCTCTGCAATATAATTCATTGATGTGAAATAATGTAAACGTATTTATCCCTTATCTTGTCTGGACGCTGACATACATACGAGTAAAAGTGGTATAAGTGGTATAAGGTAAGTAAAAGTGTATAAGTGGTTAAGTGGTAGAGTGGACATTATTGCCCAAACTTCACCGCGTCAGAAAAATAAAAAATTAATCTAAATGAAATATAATAAGGAATGGGTAAAAGCGTGGATGCAGATAGTTTGACAATGATTGTATTTTCATTGTAAAATTTTTGACTGATTTCTAAGTTATGAAAGTCATCAGAAACCGACCTTATTCGGTGGGTCTATGTAGATGTATGAGCTTGGTTATTACCGTATTTTCTTTAAAAAGAAAGACACATTGAAGATTTAATGAGATTCAAAATTTAACAGGCTGCAAAACGAACAATAGGAACACAATAGAACAATAAAAAATCAACAGGCATGACTCAAGAATAATACAACAATCGAACATTTGCAAAGACTGCGATACAGCTCAAATTCTTAGTTCCAGAAGAACAATATTTCTTAATATACATCATGAATAATTATCACAAATATTGAAGGTCTTGTAGCGAAAGGTACATTTATAAATAAATGAATGTAAGTAACTAAGAAACAAGAAGATACATAAATATCCATCACTGTTAGTGAAAACATCAATCTAAATATAAATTTCCTTTTTTTTTACAAAATTTGTGATAGGCCCATTATAGAACAATCAACTAGCCGCCCTGCTCCCAAACTTTATACCAATGCACTAAAATTTGAGGGACCAAAGAGTTGAAGGGGCCTAGAATTTGGTGGCCCAGAAAGTTTCGGGCCCAGAAAGTCCAGAAAGTACGGTCTTCTTTGCAGAAAACCCCTTCATAGGTAATCATATCATAGGTAACCACATTCGATTTTACTACATAACTAGGTCCACAACAATGTTTTGACTGTGTCTTACTATGAATACACTTCAATGTCTTTATACTCTTGACTTGAAAGTTTCTTAAAATTAGTGTAACTTTAATATCAAAATCAGCAGCTAATCAGCTGTTATGTTTTTCAAATATCTATTTATTTCTATGTTTTTCTTATCTACGGCACTTGTCTTCTAGAAAAGCGAAAACTATTCAAACAAATTATTATCATTATTATCTTGATTATTTCAATCAAACAAATGTGGGCTTCTTCTGCAAAGACCCCGGATCTATGTATAAAAAGAGACCAATAGTGATTGGTGGTTTGGTCACAAATTGACGCGAGCTTATAAGCCCCTGCGCCCACTAAGCAACTGTCTTACTGTCTATCAACTATCTGATTTCAATGTTGCCAGATGACATTTGGCTGTTTTTCGGGTAATCGGGTAATCTAACCTATCAGCCAAAGTCATCTGGCATCGCTGGGTTGCTGACTGAAATCAGATAGCAGTTGCTTAGTGGGCGCAGGGGCTGAAGGTTTCCTCAGCAGAATTGTAACAATATTTTAGTATAGGGCTATAATATTAAAGACTCAAGAATCAAAGTACATGGGAATTGAGGATTTTCCACTCTTAGGAAGTAGGAAGTTCACACATGGTATGATGTTCAGCCAACTCGGTCTAAATCAGTGATGTGCAAAGTACGGGCCGCGATGTGTTGTCTTTATTCATTACCCCTACTATTATCAGTTTATCACAAACAGGACGAAATATATTATCTGTTAGCTAAAATAATTTAACAGGCTATTAGATTGTAAATATATTGTTACAATCTGAAATAACAGTTTCCTTGTCATCACTTTTCAAGTATTATCACATAAAACATTAACTGAGTTTGCATAATTTTTTGTTATAATATAATGTTAATCTGTGGCCCGCTGCATATTTCCTTATTACATCTGGCCAGTGGCCCTCCCCTCAAAATGTTTGCCCAAATGTTTGTCTAAGTGATCAGTAAATGATCTAAATGATCTTAATTACATAGGTACCGTACTGTGTAATCGGATAAACATGGAGTAATAATCATTGTAGAATAGTGAGAGCTTCTGCTATCTCGTGGTTTTATTTCCAACTAAAGTACAACCGAGTTGAAGCGTTGTCTGCCATCTGGTGGGAAATATAGAAACTAAGCCCAGGGCCAGATCTATGAACCGCCAGACCACATTGGTTCGAGGGTAGAAAGAGCTCGGTAGGGTCGCGAATAATTCATTTCATTTATTTACACAATTACCTAAAACAATACAATAATACAATAAAAAATTAGAAAAAAGTGGTTAGGTGACCTCATTGGTAATCGTGTTGAGGCACCATCAATAATATTGGTGTTGTTTAAAATAATAGCAGCTGCATTCTTATTACGAGAACATTATTCTAGAAAGTACTTCAAAGTTTAGTTCAGTAATTGAATACAAAAAAGGCTCATCATCGCTGGAAATAGTTCCCAACCAAAAGAATTTTCCGAGCATTGGTCAAGTTGAGTTACATGGGAAGAGGTTGTCATAGTGGTAGCAGGCGGGTCTAATCGGTGTAGAGTTAGAAAAGAGTTGGGCCAGTATCGTACCTCTGTTGTAACTGTGACCTGATTTCTAAATGTCAATACAATTATTTATGAGTCTCAAAATCGCTTCCTTGAAGGTAGTTTTGCCGATTTCATTATATTATATATACAATTTTTGTTTTTGCTAAACTGGCGTTATTTCATTTTCCGAGCCGTGTTACACGGCTGTGAGGGGCCCCTGAAAAACGTGAGGCCCCAGACGCTGCCTTTTTCGCATTCATATAGAGCCTCCTCTGGGTCTAATCGGTGAGATTAGATAAGAGACGGCGCCTACCACTCCTGTTGTAACGTTGACTGGTTTCTCTAGATACAATTATCTATGAGCCTCAAAATCGCTTCCCGGTAGTTCGGAACCCACCTAAAGCTGTAGGTCCATTCATCTCTCATCATCATCCTTCCCATTACCCACGCACGAGCCTAGAGCTTATTTGGGCATCATCCCTAGCAAAAATAAGCAGCTATATAGAATTCTTCTAGTATTATACTACATAAAGTATACATAATATGATACTTCTAGTATACATGATTATAAAGAGTGGCACAAGGAAACGGGAAATTTTGAAATTCCACTAATGAAGATAAGAAGATTAAACTCTCAACTTTCAATGGTAAAACATAAAGAGAAATATTTGCCATTAAGTGTTCTAACATAGAATCTTACATTTTTGAAGACAGAACCCTTCAGATGACGACCATCCAAAAGCATGCATTCTCTATCTCTTATCCTCGAAAAAGTAATGGCCAATCATTCCCCGTGTTGATCAGTACGCCAAACTCCAAATTGTAACGTTTCGCATGCATCAGTCGTTCATGCAAATGAAACGGTTTTCAATATCTGCGATTCCGTATATTAACATAACATTAGTAGGCCTATACAGAGTGATTCTAAAATAGACCGACAAACTTCGTGAGCGGTTTCCTGACATTGAACTTAAGAAAAGTTCCATTAAACATGGGTCCTAAAATGCTTTGTTTACCCTCTAGTCGCCATTTTGTTTTTCCACTTTTTATTTTTTCTTCTCCAGAATGGTTTGACTAATCTTGTTGATACTATACACTATTAATCAATGTCACAAACTCAGTTCAATGTAGAGTTTTCAATTGGTTTTCCAACAAGGTAAACCTATTTCGTTGAAAACTGATGCAAATTAATGTTCGCGTTAGTTCAATCATCATGCTATTTTATTGAAGATTTTTTAGCCTGTCAGACAGATAATTTGAATATTGGTATGGTAATATCAACGTAATATTATTTTTCCAACAACAATTGAGAATTAGGGCTTTTCTAAACAATGGTAGACTAAGGAGGTTTATCCCCTTATTCGACCCAGCCAAGCTTGGTGTAAGAGAGCAGGTGTTCTTTTTTTTAATTTTGAAATAGTTTCAAGCGAGGGTCTCAATCTCAACTAGAGTCAATGAGGTATGGGGTGTTGGAAGTGCGTTGCCTATAGCCCCACTTTGCATTGCTTGGGGTGACACCCTATGTCTGGAATCGTGTATTCTTCTTCCTCTTCCTACTCCTACTTCCTACTCCTCATCATCCTCCTCCTCCTCCTCCTCCTCCTCCTCCTCCTCCTACCCTTTCTTCTACTTCTCACTCCCTTACTCTCACATTCCTCTCTCACTCACTCATGAATTGTGTTTTGTGCTGTACTCCAGCCACAACCCCAATATCTCAGTGTTATTACTCAGTGAGTACCGGTATTATTGCAGGAAACTCTTGTTTCATGCTACAGCACACTTGGCTGTGATACATAGTAGCCATACAACGGTGCACCCAGAGATAGCTACAGAAAAATCAATACTAAGAACTGCCACCTATAATAACTACTTACTATTATTAGCGTCCACTATTATTATTATTTAATAGTATCTTTTATATAATCTGCTAACCCACCTATAGCTGCTACAAAATAGCCTTTTCACTATAACAGCTACTATAGCTGCTAAAAATGTAAAATTATAATAATAATAATCATTTATTGGATCAAGCAATACAATCTTATAGGAAAGAAAAAACAGATGTTAACCCGAAACTTCGTCTGTTCCAAAATTTAGTCTGATAAAATGTTCAAATTAAGGTTATGTACAATAGTTTTGGTAGGTCAAATTGAATTGTAATTTTAAAGAAGGTGCAATCTTCTTTCACCATATCTATCTCAGTAACAAAGCTTTTCCAGACCTTCGTTTATAGAAATTTTTTAATGAGTGAAACAAGGTCTAAAAAT
The DNA here is from genome assembly GCA_017141395.1 of Laodelphax striatellus. Lineage (NCBI taxonomy): Eukaryota > Metazoa > Arthropoda > Insecta > Hemiptera > Delphacidae > Laodelphax > Laodelphax striatellus. The sequence goes on along the minus strand of CM029544.1, from coordinate 22,116,748 downwards.
ATTGTTTTGGTAACTTTGCGAAACAATGTGTTCATTATTGGCAAATAAGGTAATAATTATCTGGGGCCTGTTGCATGAGAAAATACAAGCTAGTAATACTAGTTGTCACAATGGTATTACTAGCTTGTATTTTCTCATGCAATAGGCCCCTGCTGAGTAACTCACATTAAAAGATTCAGAGTTGTGCAACAAGCTAAATATTTTTCTGGTAATAAAAATAACAAATTGAGCTCGAACGACTAGAGCAAACATTTAAGTCATTTTATTTTCCTCATGGTTTATCATTGTACAAATGATCCATCTCCATTTTTTCATGCTTATTTTCTCCTCATTAGATTTTCATTTTTATCTAATGCTGCTCTATGGTATGAAACTTGCTAAGTTCAATGTAATTTTTCTGAATACTTATATTTTTCCAATTAGTTTTTACCAAGTATTATTATTTCTGATCCAAGCTCAGCTGGTTCATTTTGCTGAGGCACCTGAGTTGCAAATTGCCAATACAACTTTTTAAAATAATCAAAATTTACAGGGCTTTATCACTGTACAATGTACATTGTACACTGTACAATGGATTCGGAGCCCACCTAAACCTGTGGGTTCATTCATCTCTCATCATCATCCTTCTCATTACCCACACACAAGCTTGGAGCTTATGTGGGAATCATTCCTAGCAAAAAATAAATAAATATTGCTTCATTATATTGAATGATTTCTTTTACACTTTGAACAGTGTGAAAAGCTGTAATGAGGTAATTATATAGGCTACAGCTTTCAGAAGTTCAGATGCATTGTCAGAAGCTCAGGTGCCTTAGTGAAATGAACCAGCTACAATTTACTAATTTTTCTGTGGCTTTTCTAAAAATTAAATTTAATCTAGACCTGCAGAACGGCTGCAGAACCAAAAATGTACTTTGAAGTGACTCTCCAATAAATTTTATTATGCTAAATGATTATTTATGACATTTTTTTATTTCTATTTATTCATTTCTTCTATTTTCTTATAAAAAAGGAATATGATGTACTGTAAAAGGGACGATGTACTGTATTTTGAAATTCATCAAATTTGATCCTTTCCAAGAATCAATAAAATTATCGTCACTTGTTAATAAACAGCTATTAAAACTTTCTCAAAAATATTTTTGTCTTTATTTATTACTTGAAATTTTCAGTTCTAGAATACAGATAAGTCTCACGCGTTAGAAAACAAACAATGATTGGGCTATTATTGAGTTTATCCAAATCAAAAGAATGTATTACTTTAATTGAGTTGAAGCATCTTGTGATTTTACTGTTTACTAACTGTTTGATTTACTGATTTACTTTTTACTGTTTTGTTTTTCCTCCTATTCATAACTTTTTTATTATTATTAATGTTTTCCTTTCAATTGTTCAAATTTTGTATGTAGTATTTTTATTTTCTGTAATTGGTGTAAGCCTTTGGAAGTGAATAAACAAATAAATGAATAAGTTGATTCAATAAAATACACATATATCAATAACATATCATATGTTGATTATGAATCAACATAATTTTACAAGAAGGGTCAAAAATTTAAATAGGGTAAGGAAAATCTATCCTTATGATACTTTTTCTCACCTGGGTAAAACCACATTACCCTAAATTCTTAATTTTTACTAATCTTAGGTCAGGAGACAATTTTCAACTATTTCCAAATTTTTACTACCCTGAGCACTGAATCTTTACAACAAGATACACACCGTATCTTTGCACCATTGGTTGTTACAGGGGGGAGACTGATGAGCTTCCTATCTGTAGCGAGTTTTATGATAAGGGGTAGTAATGTAGTATTCCTGTTTATTCTGACAGCAGACAACACACGGCTTCTCATTTTGTCAGTAGAATTTGTTTACATTGAGTACCTACTATAAAGGCTACTCACATACTATTCAGCGTTCACTGTTACATCTTCACAGGCCAGTTTTCCCTATTTTGAGTTCAGTGTTCAGTCACAGTGTTAGTCAGTATATTCAAAGACGATAGGAAACTATTAAGTATTCTAATTGTCTTTGGTATAATATTATAAACTCATTCATGAAAAGGGGTACTTGGTGGGTTTTTTACTAGGCTTTTACGAAATAAGCTTACATAGAAAGTTCTTATAAAATAACTCATAGATAGGCCTACCGCTAGACTTGTAGAATCAAGAATGCCTAAATTTTTCATCTAGGTGATAAATTGTTTAGTGGATCAGTTAGTGCTTGATGTGGACATTTTTACTGGCGTAGAAGAAAAGCTCTCATAAAAATTGTCATAGATAGGCCTACCGGTAGAATCAAGAATGCCTAAATTCAGCGTTTAAATGATCAATTGTTTAGTGGATCAGTAAGTGCTTGATGTGGTGGTCATTTTTACTGGCGTCGGCATGGCTGTGTCATCAGCATGTCATGCTACTTCGTCAGCATGGTACTTGTGTGCTTTTGGCGAGCATCTTGTGACAGCTGAAGGCACCACATTACGCACTGAAGATGTCCTCTCTTGTGGCAAGTGTGAACACGTTATCGGACTCTACTTCACACAGTTGACACGTGCCAATAATAATGTGCCGCCCTCGGTTTCAACCAAATTCACCAATAAACTGTTGCAGTTGTACGAGCAAATCAATTGCAACGAACCAAAACGATTACAAGTGATACAAGTGTTCTTATTTCCTAGCAATGTTTCTAGTCAAGAGAGTTTTCACGATGATTTCATCAAACAGGCGCTGTTGAACGTACCATGGTTTGCAATGCCGTTGCACCAACAAATAAAACAGGTGATGCTCGATTTATTTTACTAATTCAAACGATTTAATAAATTCAGACACTAAAAGGTAATAAATAATATTAAAGGTTAATAAATTTACATACATAGGTACGGTAACTTGAAGAAAAAAAATATTTCTCATATACTGTATTAGTGTTTATGGTATGGTATGTATAGTATGTATGGTGAGTATGGTGAGTTTACGGCCATTTCGCATTGTTGTAATGCTTCATCAGAACACGTTTTACAGTTAAATGTGATCAAGTGGAAAAATAATATTGATCCACAACAATTGATGGAGTAAACTTCTGCAATGAGCAATTTATTACAGAGAGTATAAAACAAAATAAATTACTTTGAGTGTAGTAGTTCAGGTGTTATTGTGTTAATATTATCCATATTAAATAGAAAAATATTCGAAGTTGTCACAACCAAAAATCTTTCAAAATATTGAGATACCGGTTGTTTAATAAGCAGCATGTTTACACGTCCAATAAATTCACTGTTGCTGTAAACTGTTCACAGAACGACTGAGAAACTGGGCATTAATATAGGCCTATTTTATTCAGGAGACTTCTTAATTAAAGCTAGTCATTGAGGAGTCCAAATTTGAAGAATATTTCCTACCTAAATTATAGATTGATTAATTTATTTTTCATAACCAAAAACTTTTCTCTTTTCAATTCTACTTTTAAAAACTTGTACAGTGACATTCATCGAATCTCCTCTTGCTATTTCGTTCTGCTGTCCATGTTTCGTGTTACAGAGGTCTTCAGAACCCTATATAGCTTACTTTGGATTTTTATCTCACTGATCATTATATGTATTAATAGCAGTTGGTTAATTGCAACGTCTACTTATTCATTTAATTTTTCATTATTCTAGAGGATTGCCTCGAATTATAGTCCATTTTATTTCAATTTGCAGATTCGACTAAAGCACAAGTATGATGCCAGAGATTGCAGCCTGGTGTTACTGGATGGTTCAACTGGTAAAGAATTGACGCGTTCAGCCAGAGAACGTGTTATAGAGGACCCTACCGGATTGGCATTTCCCTGGTCAACGCATTTCACCGTTCCAACCAAGCAACAGATCTCAGCACTCCTGTCTCGAATCATTGAACGTGGACTCCTCTGTGGGGGAAGTGGCTCCAAACCTATTTCATCTTTAGGTACATTCAAGCTTACAATTTTTTCATATAGGCTTAAATAATATTATTTTATCATGAGCAGTATCAAGTAACAAAACGCACACCAAATTAAACGTAGAAATCAAAGAACGTGTTCCAAATGGACTGAGACAAACAAAACGTTTAGTATTATGTGTGCATTGGTCTCACCTACTTCAATGTTGAACCTGTCCCACTAGAATAATTGTTTGAAGCAAAGAATTCTAGTCGAAACTAAACTGTTTGTTTCTATTATCACACAAATAATAATTACTAAACTATTATCACACGTATATTTTTGGTTTCATTCTATGTGCGTTGGACCTTGAGGGTGTTTTTCAAGTAAGAGGAGTTATTTATTCAAATTAAACACAAGAAAATGTTCTTTTAACAACTAATAAGTAGCATTTAAAAATATCTATAACACGGGTCTCCTATAACACGATTTGAAAATCTTTAAAGATATTCAATAAAATCTTTACTATTTATGGCAATATGCTTTAATAGCTACAGAGTTCTTGGTATAGAATGCAATTCTATATATTTTTGCAAATTCAAATACTGCTTAGCTGTGAACTTTCAATTTCAAAACCAATTACTTAATTTTCAGATCATGAATCCTGTAAAGATGCTCTACAGGGGAATGTTATTGGAGTATACTTTTCAGCACACTGGGTGAGCAATTATTTGATTTTTAGGTGCCCAACACTTTGAGTATTGAAATTATAATTTAATATTATTAGTATTAAATTCGTCTAGATCCTATGTGAATACATAAAATTAATAACATCATCACATGTGATACTGAAAGGGCATATATATTCCAGTATATTTAGACGAATAGAATGCAAAAAGGAATTCTACTTACTGCACCACAAACAATTACATGCTAACATTTTAAATTTACTCCGGTAATAACTGCTGTGATAAATTATTTAGTGTACGGTAGATAATGATTTGTATTCGAATTAATTACCGGTATACTTAGATCATATTTTTCAATGCGATTAGACCTTTAGTGGAGTTTTTAGTTCACTGAATTCTCAATTCAAGTTTCTAACTGGAATTTCTAGAAGAAATGCTTAACTTATTACATACATAATGTTGGTTCAACTTCTTTAGAATCTGTCAATATTTTCAACTAGACCGCAATCGCATATTATGAATGTTTTTGTAGTTGAGTGATGTTAAATTAAATTATCATCAAATATCAATCAAAGTTTCAAATTGTCTACTCCACTCCTTTCATTCATAAAAAACAGTTCAGTGATCGTAAATGAGGAAATTGAATAGACGATCACTAATATTATTCAATGTTGGACAATAATTTGTTACTACTGTAATCATATTGATTCATTTTTTATTCTATATTTTTCATTATTTCTGTAATTCTCTGACTTTTTCTTTGTGTTGAATTACGGTATTGTATAGCTCATTGAGAGTCAGATCAGAATATATGAGCTATTCTAAAATACACGAAATGAATTTTATTAATTTATCAATGTTTTATGGTTACAGTGCCCGCCTTGCAGAGCTTTTACTCCGCAGCTGATAGACACTTACAATAAGTTGAAGGAGAGGGGGAAAAAATTTCAAGTGTTATTCGTCAGCTCTGACAGGTAAATTGCGCTTACTTTCTGCTATTATTAGTCGTTACATCTATTACAATATTATTATTCTGTAAGCTCTTACTACAATCATTTTAATACAGGATTATGAATGTAAATTACACTATAAGTACCTTGTCACTATATAATTTAATACATAATGAAAACACTAGAATGTAGTCAAAAATATCACTGTATTTGGTGGAATTTCACAAACATGTTTCGGCATCATTGTGCCATCTTCAGTAATAAATAACAACATATAAGTTAACAAATTCGCAAATCAACTAAACAAATTTTCATCAATTTTGATCTTTTTAACATTTTATTTATCTCATCAACTCAAGTGATACAACTTCAGATATATAAGGCAAAAATATATATCAGTAAAGTATAGGTTTGTAAAATATGAGTAAAGTATTTATGTCAAGTATCAGTGAAAGTAAATATCATTTAAGTAAATATATCAGATTGTTTTGATTCTAAATAAGCTGCATAATCGTAATGTTTTTCATCTAAAACGGCTTATTTTGACAGGAAAAGTAGAGAGAGAAAGTAACTTCCAGCAAGTACTTGCCTCTTCAACTTACCCCTTACTTTTCCTGTCTATAGGGGCACTTTCCACTTCATAGAAAGTAATCACTTTTTGGAAGTAAAATCAAACTTGTTTGTTTCTACTTGCCACTCCAAGGAAAGTAGAGGGTCACGTGGGTGGTCATGTGATCACTTTCTCCCACTTTCAGCCAGTAGAGGAGAAGAATCGCATCGTTTTATTAATCATATGATTTGTGGAAATAATAACATGTGTTGAGAAAAACATTAAAAAGTAAAGAAGAGAAGGCAAGTTACTTCCAGCAAGTACTTTCCCTGTATATAAGCAAATAAGTAGGAAGTGACGATGCTGGAAGTTATTTTCTCTCTCTGCTTCCCCTGTCAATAAGCGCCTTAACAGATATGCATAATTATGATTATAATATGCTTGAAACCGTGAGGTCCTAGATGCTTGTAAAAACCGTATGTCTTGCAGGGTTCTAAGGATTATGACAATACATAGAAACTAAGTCATTTGGGCTCTGGCTCAGTCAGCTGTGTCCTGTGTTACTATTACATTATTTTTACAAAATAAATTGCTTTGATCCTCTAATTAATTCTTGAGTAATGAAAAATAAGGTGAATAATTATGATAAAGTTACAATTTAATGAAAAAGAGCATTAATCTGTCAATTATTATAATTGCGTGTACTTGAATCAGCTCACTGGGCTCAGGCCTAATTGTTCGAGTATCAAAACTCTCAGTTCCCAGCATAGCTTGGGGTTTTTCACGCAGCTAAGACACCATGGCTTGAATAATTGCTGCAAGATTCACGAAAGCAAAGCTTATCAGACGGTCGTTTCATTATTAATGTGGATAATGACTAGAATATTTAAATCTTATTATATATCCAAATGAATTCTTATGATGGAATTTCATGAATGATTTACTAGTCATACTTGAGTAAACTTATGTATAAGTATAACTTATGTATTACAGAAGCATGGATTCGTTCGAATCATATTTCTCGATAATGCCTTGGTTAGCGTTGCCTTATGATGAGACTGAATCACGACAAGACCTGGCCAAACTATTTGATATTCACGGTATTCCAACATTGGTGCTTTTGGACACTGACCAGTCACTGATAACCATTGAGGGCCGAGGGGAAATAAACGATGATCCACAAGGAAAGGTAACATTAATTTTCTGTTCACTCCAATTTTCAAAAATGAATTTCGCTTCAACTGAAGGAGTCTCATATTATGTTGAGAAGGCGCAATTCAATATGAATAATGTTTTCAAGTCTTCATTTGGCCAGTTGAACAATAAAATTACATAGACTACGGTACAATACGTCCGGTAGCCTTGCTACCGTTAAGTCATAATTCACAATAATAACACACAATTTCACTGTAAAAACAAGATACAACCAAAATTAAAAGGAAATTCATGTTTAAATGTCATTGAATAACTTATGATTATCAGATCAAAGTTGGTTTCAAAATTTATATTTCAATATATTTATCTCATTAAAATTTTATATGTATAGAATTCCGATAATAACAATTAAATTATTATTTTCCAGAGGTTTCCCTGGAATTCGCCCATACGTTTGTTAACAGAACGGACAGCATCGAGGTTATACAATACGCCAGCAGTTGTCCTATTTCTTGGTGAGCTTTAAAACCATTTATTGAATATTTTTTTAATTCCATATAAAATATAGATGAGTACGGTGTATTAGATTATGTTTCAATACACGTACTGTACGTGAATCAAAAATACTGGGTGATTCAAAAAGAATACCACAACTTTAAAAATTTGTATGTTATGAAAGAAACATCATAGAACCTTCTGTTATACATCTTTACAAAGAGTATTTAAAGAAGTTTTTTCACTCACAAACAAGTTCAGAGATGTTCAATATGACCCCTCCAGACACTCGAGCAATATCAATCCAAAACCTCCCTCAAACTTGTTCCACACTATCTGTAGCATGTCAGGCGTAACAGTTTGGATGACTGCTGTTATTCTTGTTTCAAATCATCAATGGTGGATGGATATTGATGATTTGAAACAAAAAATAACAGCAGATTATCAATCTGTTACGCCTGATATGCTACAGTGAGAGTGGATATTTGATATTTGATATTTATTTTGTACATCTTACGTTGCCAGGTCTGATGAGACCTATGGCAAACACTAATACAGAGTCAGCAATATACAAAAACAAAAGCAATGCTAAAATTATTTTTACATTCTAAACAGATTCTAATAAATTAATATGTTAAGAATTAAATTGAAAGAATTAAACTTAATGAAAATGAATTAGTGGATGAATAAGAAGAAAGCAAAGTGAAAGAAAAAAGTAAAAGATTGAAGGAAGAAAGATAAAAATCACCAATGAAGTTGAGAATGAACAAATAATAAATGAAGGAATAGGAATAGCCTAGTAATGAAAATGATGATGTCAAATTGATTAGGCGACAGCGTGTGAAGTTGAAGAATAGGGAAAATTCTTAAATGAAGAAAATACATGCACAAGGAATTAGTATGATAGGAAGGAAGAAATGAAATGTTATCAAAAATAACTCAATCTCCCTCAAGTAGATACCTGAACAAATTCCTTTTTGAAGCTAGCCAATGAATTAGGATTGGATTAAATGGGAGGGTAGGGAGTTCCATGCTCGGCTTGAGCAGATGTGAGGAAAGATGAGTTAAGATTGCAGTTCGATGAAGCGGTATTTGGAGGGTAAGCTCATGAGACCTAGTACCTCGATTGGGTTGAATATCAGAAGGAGTGTGAATGAGTCACGAAGATAGTCAGTCCATCACCTCTCACTAATTAGCCTGTAAGTCAAGACAAGAAGGAAGTACCTTCGACGCTCCATCAGCTTGAGCCACCTTAGCTCCTCAAAAAGGGAGTGATGTGGTCGTCACGCCTGGCGTCAAAAATAAAACAGTGCATAATTCAATGATCTCTGCAACCTTGTATTCTGCTCAGCAGTGATATCAATATAGGGCCAAGCAACAATAATCCAGTAGGGGCTGTATCAATGATCTCACCAATAGAATTCTAATGCTCTTGGGCGGAAGTTTTTGAGCCTTTTGAACTGGTGCATTCCTGCAAAACACGATTGCACACCTGTGTAGTCTGATCTTTCCAGCTGAGAGTTTGATCAAGAACAACACCCAGGATTTTGAGACACTTAGAATAGACTATTTGCACATCACCAATCACATTAGCAGGAAGTGTATCTAAATCGATTCGGTTGAGAAGTCTGAGAAGCCAAAACTGAGCTCTTGGTCTTAGTGTGATTGAGAACAAGCTCATGAGCAGTAGCCCAATGCAGAAGGATGATACATTGCTATTCATATTCTCTATACAGTTAGCTATATTCTCAACAGATGTATGAGAATAGATAATGGGTCATCTGCAAAGAGGTGATAAGAACAGTCTTGGAAGACTAATGGTGCATTATTTATGAATATTGAGAAAAGCAATGGACCAAGGACAGATCCCTGCGGTACACCTGTAACACCGGAGACCAAGCTGACATATTTCCTGACTCATCAACAACAGCTTGGAAGCGACCTGAGAGATATGATGAGAACCAGGCAACAACTGAATTAGAAGTGGCATTGATGCTTTAATTTATGTGAGTAAGAGATGTGAGACCTTATCAAATGCCTTGCTAAAATCAAACTGCAGACCGTGACCCGCCGTTTGTCCATGGCTAATCGCAAATCATCTGTGATGCGCACAAGTGCAGTGCTAGTACTGAAGTTGGGGCGAAATCCAGATTGAAACTTTGAGAAGAAATTGAATGCACTTAGATGAGGAATTAGTTTGCATGTACTACTCTCTCCAAAGCTTTGGAAAGTGAACACAGAAGATGAATAGCTCTCAGTCACCAGGTTCAGTAGGATTGCGGATTTTGAGGATAGGTCTAACAATAGAATATTTCCATAATTCAGGGAACACACCGTTCTGTAGAGAGAAATTGAAAATATGAGTCAATGAAGGAAGAATAATGGGAAGGAGCTTTTATAAAAGAGGATAGGGATACCATCGATGCCCTTTGAATTTTGCAGATTGATAGAATTACATGTGAGATTGTTGAAGGAAGGACGTAGGAGAAGTAGAAATGATTCTCTGGTGGAACATGACCGAATTGAAGAACAGGCATACTGATAGGAACATTTGTACTGTTAGATGCAGATTGAGTCAGTTTGAAGTGAAAAAGTTGTTGAGGTCATCAAGAGGAACATTTATACTTGCCTTGAGACTTGCAGGATGAGCCCTAGCTTTCGCATTATCCCACAAAGTTGACGCGGAGTTGCTCTGATTAAATTGCCTGTGATAGAATCAATAGCTTTGCGTTTCGGCAGAGTGACTTGACTCGATTACGTAAAACCTTGAATATATTGAAATCAAGTACAGCTTGTCCTGCTAAACGTTCTACGAGCCCTATCACGTTCTCGTCTAGCCCTTAATATTTCTCTCATTAATCCATGGCTCAGCTTATGCTTGAACGACCAGGTCCGTACAGGAGCATGCCTATCAAAAATCTCATGAATCATACTATTGACAATAACTTTATTATTAATATCTTAATTTGAACAATAGAGTGCCATGGCATATTATAAGCATCAGACAGAAACCTCTCAGTATCAATATGCTTAAAGCTACTGTAAGAAAAGCCCAAGGATGCCCGCTGATCATAGAACAGATTATAAACAACAAAAATCATGTCATGCATAGAAAAACAAGGTGCTGGTTCCTGGCCGTAAATGGAAACATATTCGCGGTCACTCACAATGTAGATCAAGCAATGTATGCGAGTTAGGCAAGAAGTGATAGGTTGGTTTGATTGTATTTAGAATATGCAGATTTAATGATTCAGTCAAAGTGATGAGTTGGCGTTTCTCCGAGTTGTCTTTCAACAGGTCAATTAAAGTCAAGCATGATGATGTGCTGGCCAATTATGCATTATCTCCAACAGAGCATCCTCAAAAATATGTAGACGTCCGCTTTTGGGGTCGGTATACAATACCAATAAGTACTTTCCTCCCCCACGGCAACCTCAACAAATATAAATTCAGGAGAGTTAGAATAAGGCTGGGGAGAGGCGAGAACGAGCTGAGGAGATAATGAAGAGCGAGCATAAATCGCCACCCCACCCCTTGCCTTACCAATTCTGTCATTACGTAGTAGACAATAATCAGGCATTTTCGAATGAATTAGAATGCAGCGATGGTTTAAGCCATGATTCACTTACACCGACAATATCAGGGTTTCCAACACATTATTAAATAATTCCTTGAAGTCATCCAAAGTGGGCCGGCAAAGACTCGGCATTGATGTGAAATAGCTTAAGTGCAGAAGGATGACCATCCAGCAAGTGCTTAAGATCCGATACGTTCATACTATAAATTAGCCGAGACAAACTTTTATCAAGCTCCTGTTATTTGAGAGAAAAATAATAAAAAATGAACTCTGGGTGAGAATGACATAAAAATAAGGTGTTAGTGAGAAGTACTAAATTAAATTAAGTTGTTATTATTTCATGAATAAGTTATCAATGAACATTACGGCTGTGAGAAACGAGAGAAAAGAAACAGTCTAGTCGATTAGTTGTAAAATGATCGTTCAACCAACAAACTCCACACACATCTCAAAATAGCCGAACAATTATTATTAACATAAAATAACTATATCTTGGAAAGAAAGTGAATTGACAGTGGCACAGACAGCCAAATTTCCAGAATCAAATAAGTTCAAATTAAGCTCATATAATAAGTTAAATTAGGAAAAAAGTTCAATTATATCAAATAAGCTCTTTTGAAGGAATAAGAAATAGAATGTAAATTGCAGGAGAAACAGTTCTTGTGAGAGCTTAGACACAAATTGGAATCCATTCCTTTTGAAATCGAAATAAATTAAAAAATAAATAAGAGAAATAAAATAAATTAGCTCATTTTAGAAATGAAAATCTAAAAACAATGGCAGAAAATTCTATCTGTGCCAAATGAAAATTGAATAATGAAAGAAAAGAAGAAATAACTGTGCCAAATCAGCTGCAAAATAACAAAAACTACATGCTGTACAATATACTACAATAAGAAAAATATGACTTGAAGAAAGGTTCAAATAAAATATAATACTTATTTTAAAAGAAAAATCGAATGAAAAATAGAAATAATAATAACAAGAATCAGTCCTTAACAAATAAAGAAATCATAAAATAACAATAAGTCTTTTGAGAAAAAATTAAGAGTAATCAAAAGTGGAAAGAGTTTGAGGGAGGTTTTGAGTTGATATTGCTCGAGTGTCTGGAGGGGTCATATTGAACATCTCTGAACTTCTTTGTGAGTGAAGAAGAACTTCTTTAATTACTCTTTGAAATGATGTATAACAGAAGGTTCTATTATTTTTCTTTCATTAAATACAAAGTTATAAAGTTGTGGTATTCTTTTTGAATCACTCTGTATATCAACAGTATTACCTTACCAGAACGAATCATATTCAAATTTATCTTATTTCAATCCACTATAAGTTAATTGTTGAGCTGAGAGCCAGTGGAAGAGTTTCTATAGCAAAGCGTTCATTTTACAGGGTTGGTGAAAATTATGGAAACGGCATAATATTTCTTATTGTCAGAGTGGGTGAAAAGTATTAGAACGGCTTGATGTCTCATAATACGAAGGTAATTTGATAATAGGAGTGATTGAGGATCCTACTCAAATCAAAAATACTACCTTTACAGTGGCTTTTTCAAATTTAGTCCGCCATCTTGGATTTGCCATTATTTTCTCAAATTATGAGGTGGTGATGCGATACATGATTTTAATACGGAATGGCGGAAATCGCACATCGATTTGTCAAACCGTTTTTGAGATATTAACTGATTTGGAGTAAATATTTCTGATTAATAATTAAAATAAAATATATTAAAAACGGTTTGACATATCGATGTGCGGTTTTCACCATTCATTTTCTCTTGAAATTCTCTAACGAAATCATGTATAATATGACCACCTTACCATTTTAAAAAATGAAGTTAGATTGAATATGGCGGAAAAGTTTTTTTAAGTTACAGTAAAGTAGTATTTTAAATTTATCACGATCCCCAATGTCACCTACTATCAGATTACCTTCGTATAAGAAATATTAAGCCGTTTCCATAATTTTCACCAACACTGTATGTTGTAATACCTTGACCACATAATTTCTTTGGGTGTCACGTTTCTCATCAAAAAACGTAAAGTTTTTTAATCCATCTAGTTTTCCAATTGAACATCAAATAAAGCATGACACCATCTTTCTACTCCACAAAATTATTCTCTAATATAGATTGCATGAGCGCCGTTGTTCCCTGGCTAAACATTCTATAACTGATTGATTGTAGATTCTCCTTTGCCAGGTCTTAGAGACCTGTGGCAGACTATAGAATAAAAGTAACAAAACATTTTAAGAATAAAATCCACCGATAATTGCCGGGAGATTCGTTAATATTTTTATTCAAATTAGACATTGGAGAATAAATTCCTGTCTGGCTCACTACTGTACGTGTTTGTTGATTAGTAAATATAAAAAATAATATAAAAAATTTCTGTTGGATTATTTCAGAAAGTGAGAATGAAGATGATTTACGTTTTGGTGAGTCTGTCCTCACAACAGCAGCTAAGAGTGTTCAAATGGAAGCAGATGAGTTCAGCTCATCACCAATAATATTCTTCATAGCATTTGATGTGAGTTACAGCATTATTTTCATTTATACTAGGTACCGTTTAATATGTATCAATTTGAATAGTAATTATCGTATTGCCTACTCCCTCGAGTACAAAAGAAAATTCTTTTAATTTCTGGAAAGATTATAGATTTTCACCAGATATTATTGACTTGCAGTAATTATTTTAATATTATAAATGACGGTATTCAACGTTCTGGCTGAGGCACTTTTATTTCGAGACTCAGGAGTATGCATAGTCATCTCAGTCCTTGAGACCGAAATCGGAAGTGCACCGTTATTTTTTTGTTACTCTCTAAAACTGAATTAGATGAATCTAAAACTGTTGATGATTTAAAAATGATTTTTGAAAAGGCTCTCATTTTGTGATAGTTGTTGAAATTAATAAAAAAGGTGGCTTCTTATTATTGAAGATGGCCATTATTAGTCAACAACAAATAATAAGAACTTATTCTACAAGCAAAAAGTAGAATAATGAAAGTAAACCCCTAAAAAATCATGATTAAAAGGAAACAAAACAGACAAAAACTAGCACATTTGAAAAATCAGTGTGCTTATCTTTGATCAATAAAATACCTGATTTATGATGTTTGAGTGAGGTTAGACAATCGAGTGATTGATCGAATCACTCGATCATTTCATCTCCAGAATCAAATTCTCTACCATTTCTATTGATTTATGAAATATTCTAGTTATATCCCTTTAAAGTTTAAAAATTACTTGTTCTAGCATATTTTTCCCATTATCTCGATAACCATTAAAGTTATAAACTTCTTACTGGTTGATTTTCTGGCTAATTTTCCACAGGGATTGGTCATTTAGTACCCTCATTAAGCCCCAAAAATTATAAAATTGAAAAAGCCAATCTTCCGTCATCGTTATCTCGGCAACGAAGCATTTCCGGATTTATTTCATGCTTATAGGATTTTTTCTATTTATTTCTGCTTGTATAATAAGCTCCCGAAGTGACGATAACTGAATCTTTCTGTATTCAGCCTATATGAATTCAAATTATAGATAAGTAATGGAAAGTTAACGATTGTCTTACTTTACTACTAATACATGTGTATTTGTTTTGAAAAAAGGCAAGTGCATGTTTATATCGATTCCCAAGTGATGAAACAATATTATATATTAGTCATATTTTATTATTTTCATCCTATTATATAGATTTTTGAAATTGGGAAAGGGAGATATTCTCAACTTTTATTTTTATTTTCCAGAGCAACACAAGTGAATGGCTGAGAGACTATGTCGGTATCGAAGATGACGCTCCACTTTTGACAATCATAGACTTACCTCTTGGCAGGATTAGTATCATGGAGTACGGTGTTGATATTTCAGAAGAATCTGTTAATGAATTTGTTGCATCCTTTTTAAATAATACTTTGCCTTTCAATGTTATTGGACAATTGTGATAGAGCATTGGATTTCGCTTTATGAATGAATAAGAAGTTATTCAAACTCAAAGTAGAAAATTTAAACCTGTAATTAGTTGTGTACAACAAACAATAAAATAGGACACTCAATGCAAATACTTTTCTTTTCTCTATAACTGTGAAACCCTCATTATTTCCATTATTTTATATTATATTATTATTTTATGACATATTCATTTATTTTATCAGTGGCCATATAGCCGAGTGGGTTAAGTGCTGGCTTTGTAACCTAGAGGTCCCGGGCTCAAACCCAGGTCAGGCCGTGAGATTTTAGCTCGAGCCACTCCCCGTGTTTCGGAGGACACGCTAAGCGGGACTCGGTCCCGGCTGCCTAAAAAACAGTCGTTAAGTCACGTCAGATACCCTGAACTGATCAGGAGTGACCTGAAAACTCTGACATCAGACCTGAGCCAGTCAGGTTACACGGAATTATTATTATTATTATTATTTATTTTATAATATTTCAGTCATTATAAATCAAAACTATTATTTTACCATGTTTTAATGTTATTGGCAACTTGCAGACATTACTAACACACATGAATTATACAGATTCACTTACTGGCTGACAAAAGCTGGCAAGTTGATCCTCTCTGCTAGATGTTGATAATGATGATCCCGCTTCATGATGACATGATTGACTTCTTGAAAACTTATAGAAGAATATTCCTTCTATAAAATTTGCAAAAACTATTTTGAATAATTTTGAAAAATCATTTTTGTTTTAACTTATTTTTATTTAATCATTTTAGTTTTGGAACAGTAATTGAAAATGATTCTCAAAATGAAAGCCAATACTTTTGTATTTTTTGTAATAGTTTATAAATCAATCACGTAATAAATTGAATGAAAATGGTATCACAAATTGTTATAATATAAAACAATGCTTCCAACAGACCAAGATCAGGAAAATGAGGAAATAGAAGAGTATTGATGGAGAAAGGGGGAGAATCATCAAATCAGCATGCTCAGCCCACTGAAATAAGATCCAAACTCCTAGTGATCAACAGTTCACAGCCACCGCAGGGTCTGGCTGCATTGGTGGTTGTGAATACTGTGTTTCACTAAAATTAGGTCCTAAAAAGAGACATTTCAGGTCTGTTGAGCATTGACATACCAGAAGGGGCCTGACTAACATATAAATGCTGAAACCCTGAAGACTTTGCTGATCAATTATTTCCTACTTCTAGATAATGGGGACCCTGAACAAGGGGGACATTATTGAAAGAGGAGTGAGTTTCTCTCACTGACCTGGAAGCTTCACATCAGCATGCCGAGCCCTCTGAAATGAGCTCCAAATCTATGATTGACTGTTTCTGCTCACGACAGGGTCTGGCTGTATTGGTGTGAGTGATTATTTCTGTCTTCCATACCTCATTGAAAAGAGACAGAATGAGGGAGGGCGCGATTTTACAACTAATAAAAAGTTAGTTGATTTAACAAATTTCAATTTTCAGATAAATTACATGATGATTTTATTATTGAGATAGGTCAGACTTCTACAGGAAATTGAATTTATGTTTTCATTTCAAATATTTATTTTTAATAATCCAAGAACAATTGAATTTATTTTATAAATTTCGAAAAAAGTACAAGGGCAAGGGAGTCCATGATGACGATGATGATGACTTGAAGCTGAAGATCGATGCAGCAACCTAGGGACCCTCAACTACTTTTCAAATAAATAATCAAAGCGTTTTTAATTTGAAAGAGTAAATCTCAATTTAGCTTGAAATTTGTAAAATTCAAAAATGAAAATTTGGAAAAATTAATGATACGCTTTGATTTCAAATTGAATTTATGGACTAACTAAATAATGGGAGCGCGATCAGAATCCAAGAAGAAATTGCCACCTTTAGTTAACACCGCAACACGTTTCCAGCTACAATTTCTCTTGGTTTCTGATTTATATCAAGTGATAAATACATCAATCTTGATAATCAATAAGAGAGTTTGCTTGTACTTTAATCTGAATAATAAATTGAAATGAAAGACCTTAATTAGTTGTCTAATGTAAGGCTTTATTTACGTGAATGAATACATAGTTTGTTATTTCTATTAGTCAGTCAATATTTTACATATCAGTTGTACAGCTGATCTTTTCATAAATCAGACATTTCTAAAAATGATTTTTGAATTTGATGTTATACTCTGTTCACTGAAACTAGTCAGTATTGTATCAAGTCCATTTTCTGGGCCAAAATGTCGTTGCATGCAGCCAACATATTGGTCCACTCAAGAATGTGGCATGAAGGAGTGTAAGTAAATTGGACCAAAATGTCGTTCCACGCAGCCGACATATTAGTCCAACTCAGGAATGTGGTTCAGAATGTCGTCAGTGAAATTGAACAAAATGTCGTTAGTAATCCTTGGAACGATGAACCAGAATGTCGTTGGTACACTTTGATGTCATCTTGCTACTTCTGGAAATTTTGTAAACCATTGATTGCTACTAAGTATAATTTATTAATGAGGTTGTGATGAATCTAAATTATTATATTAATTTTGATTAAATAAAATATTGATAACCAGTATACAATTGGGATTAAAAGTATTTTCAATTATAGACCAATTTATATGCTTTTAGAGGTTGGTAAGACACACAGCTGTTCAATTTTCAGTTCAAAAGTTTGAAAGAAAACAGACGACAGACACAAACAACAAGCAGACGGTTGAAACAAGTTAACAAGTAGTAGTTAAACGTTACACCTAGTAGTCCCGAATTATCATATCAATATATTCTTATTTTCTTTGAATCGGTCTCAGAATATTCAAGTTGTCTGTGTAAGCTCGATTCATCACGGAATAATAATCATAATGAGAAGATCTTCGGCGGGAAGGAAATCTTCCCTCGGGAGAAGGTCAACCCTTTCCAAGACAACCAGTTTCAGTTCAGGCTTGGATTCTACTACAAAGTAAGATTTTTTTAACATTGAAAAATTATTCAGCACAATCATTATGAAATTGCGGCTAACATTGGATTTACTTTACCTTCCGAGACTATAATCACAGTGTGGGCTGTGGGGAACATTTTATTCCCGCCACCTCCATACTTTTGCTAATATTTTGAAATTGAAATCTAAGGTGGGCATTTGGGTGTGGGATCATGGCTCTAGGCTACTGAGACTTGGAAACTCAAATCGCTGAAACTCATATGTCAAAAATATGATGACGATGACGTTCAGACAGTACGGTTGTAGGATTGCCTGAGCCTCATCATTTGAAAACACATTTTTGTTATCTGAGACGCTGAGTTTCCAAGTGTGAGTAGAGCCTACAGGCGAACTCAAACCTTTCCTTCTTTCAACTTCCTTCAAGAGGAACAGCGTTAAAAGTATCTTCAACATAACAATAACTCATGGTATTGTTTTAAAAGCTTTAAAAATGATCGAAGCTAACACTGTTATTTATGCAAATTGTACGTTATAACTTAGGTGTATCACTTGACGTAGCTGACTTAATAATAATTCAAGCATAGCTTATTCACTTATTCAAGCATAATGATTCAAGAATGATTTTCTCAATGTAAATCTTATGGAAGTTGGCAAAAGTATGGTGGATTTGACACCGAGCTGAACAATCAAAAAGTGAGACATTAAATTGCTACACTGTGGGAGAGAGGGGGTGAGGTGATTTGAATTAATCCATTCTTGTCTATGTCATTTGTACTACAGACAAAATTAGATTGCTAACGGGTGCTGTGGTGAAATTAGTATACACATACCGTACAATATATGTGATGGTACTCATCACTACTAATTCAGTGAAACACCCGTCAAGTGTTTTAGTGAAGTCTTGACATACTGATACCATTATGTAAGCTTGATTAGGCAAGCAGTAGTCCACTTTTCAGCCTAAACTTGAGATCTACTAAGAGCCTAAGAGATTCGTATTCAGTCGAAATGTGTTAGAAATTTGCTTACATCACTAAATAATATCAATTATTGTATTTTAGGGAAGAGAAAAAATCAATGTTGCTCAAGCCAGGTTTTGCAATGAGACGTTCAGCTTCTGAAGACAGATTATCTGGAATTCCAGTCGCCAAACAAGGAGCTATGTCTTCTCAAAGACCTAAGAATCAAATTGCCATGAACTGTATGACACCGAAAACGCCCAAGAATGTTTTCAATAATCAATTATTGATGGCTGGTTCCAGATCCTCAAGGTAAACACTTTTTATAGAAACCTCAATTATTTTGGATAGTTCTTCATCAAAATGCGATTCTCATAGAGTTGAAATATTTTAAAACTATTGATCCTGATTTATTAAGGCGTTTTTCTTTTATTCTTTCCATCTAATAGATAACCACAAATTATCACAAAAATCGTCTATTTATTATTTATGATCTATTATCTTCTCTTAGAATAGAAAATAAGTTATTTTATTTTTATATCAGGGGCTGTTTCATGAAACATGAAAGTCACATAATGAAGGAAAAATGCAGTATGAAAAAACCCCCGGGCATAAAAATTTGGAAGTCCTGTAACATGTGAAAGGCGACTAAACACTTGACTTGTACGCTTTTTGCATAGTACATGTACTATTCATGTATATAGCGTGTATCTTCCTTATTCCTGTTCAATGGACTTAATTTTTTATGAATCATGCTCCAGAAATTGTTATAGAGTTGAACTTGATGATGACTCTAACTTTTACTATAATGACTAACAGTTTCTTTACTATACTCACTGATCATTGGTTTTAATATGAACTTTCTTATTTGCGTTGAAGGAATTAGTAATAATAAAAACCAATGAGGGCCTGCTCACATACGATTGTGGTTTGCTTTACTTCACTTCACTAGCAAAGAGCCACTTTCATTTACTTCACTTCACTTAAAGGAAGATTCTATTGCTAGTGAAGTGAAGTGAAGTAAAGCAAACCACGATCAAAGTAGCTCTTCTAGTGAAGTGAAGTAAAATAAAGCAAACCACAATCGTATGTGACTAGGCCCTAACCCAATCATTATAAGTATGTACAATACATATTTTAAAAAGTTCATAGTACATCTATTCTTATTGATTTACAAGTAATCTTTTGCAATTATTCTTTCAAGAAAATGTTAGAAATACTTATCAATATCTATTTCAACAGTGAATATATGGTGAGCTCATACAGTTAATCCTATAATTTGAATGGCGATTATTGTGTAAATTATTCTAATCGAACCAAAAGTCCAAACTTGTATCTAAAAGTTTCCTTTTTACCTTTGACATTGAAAACTATGTAAATGTACTCTGTTGACACCAGGGCAACAACTTCCAGCATGGAATCGGGTAGATTGAGTAGCATTGGAGCTGGTATGAGATCAACAAGAAAAGAAAGAAGGCCAATCAATACCAAAGAATTCCAAACAGATGCACTGAAAAGAGTAAGTTGCTTAAGAAAGGCATTTCACTTACATTATTCCTTCGAAATTTGAGTTTATTTAATTGGGAATAGAACCACAGCTGATATAGGATCGGGAAGCTAAAATTTTATTTCAGATTTATTATTTTCAAATTTTAAATTTAAAAAATGTTTTAAACTAGTCAGCTGTAAGCAAATGGGGAAACAGACATTATGTTCGTTGGGTAAGCGCTTTGACGCACCTTCACTATTGTCTGTCTCCAGGCAATTCCCGAACAGTTTATGGATCAAATAGAATCTTGAATCAAAAACCATGTGTTTAGTTTATTGAACAACTGAGAAGCTGGGCATTTGTTTGTCTTTATATTTTATAAAAGATATTTAAAGCACAAAAGATATATAAGATATTTGATAGTCCAATACGTGCCTAAGAATGTAGTTAGGAGCCTATTAAAACATACGGGATCAAAATTAATTGGTTAAACTGCCTATAGTCAGTCAGTTGGAGCCTTAGAAATAGGGTAGTTAGTTTGTCGAGAACCTTCGCGCATCGTATCACTGAAGTGAAACAGGATCACATAATACCACTACTCTAGTGAGCGAGTGAGATAAACTGCTGCATTGCATAACGTGCGCTCTCTCTGTGCAGTAGAGTTCTTATTTTGGAGGCTCTTTTGTCTGTTGCCAGACTATAGGAGCCTGATGTAAATGCCATTTCATACGGGAATATGTAATAATGAAAATGAGCGTACTTTTGCCGCGTTTCTTTCTCGTCTAGAATTCTCATTTGATTTATTATAGAATGATTCAAATTTGTCATGTACACTAAATATCCATAGTTCTCATTGGGAATTGAAAAACTATCACTGATGTATTCAGACAAATGAATAATTCCTCTTGTGCTTGATTTACAGGTTCAAGACTATTTTATAATGCAAGTGAATTGTCGTGAAATCCTTGATAACAGTATGAACGTACGTCGGATGTCGACCAAGAAGTTTATTAATATGACAGAGTACCTGCTTCTGAAAATAAATCCGGACTTGCCTTCTCTTACAAACAATAATTATGTTGATGAAATAATCAAAAACATGAAAATCTTCAACTACGGTGGGAAGCTAGAAAAATCTTGGTTGATAACAGGTGAATATTCTCTAAATAATTCCTATTGTCTTATTGTTTGGGTCTGTTGTATGTGTGAAAGGCACTTATTAATTAATTAATCCAGATAGTTCAAGTATCATAATATTTTCATCAACATTTTATGGATATGCTCGCACTCTGACTACTAAATTACGCAATGTATATTATCATTTGTGCTAAATACTCATGTATTTTGTTGTTCATTAATTCATGTCAATCCCAAATGTTACTAATCTTACCAAACAAAACTCATATATTTTTAGAAATCTTTTGTCTTTTCAATAATTTTTGAAATTGTTAAAAAAAAATTTATAATGTGTCCAAGTCTTTAGGAAGAACTTATAATACAGGGTGTTTGAAAAAGAACTCCCTAGTTTTAGGTATAAATTTAATGTGTAAATTAATGAAAAACTATATCAACAAGTACATACAGTGAAAGAGAGAAACTTCAAGTTTTGTTTAACATCAGTAAACTTCAACATGGGATCCATTTGTTGCCCTGCACACGTCGAGGGGATATTTAAATTCTCGCTATGTATTCACCAACCTATCAGGTGTAACTGTCCCAACCGCCGTGACGATTCATTCCCGTAAATGGTTTACGTCTCGGATTTTTTCACTGTACACAACATTTTTTATGTGTCCCCAAAAGAAAAAGTCCAGAGGGGTTAAGTCCGGGCTTCGTGGTGGCCAAGCAATTGGGCCAGCTCTCCCTATCCACCTTCCCGGAAAGCGATAGTCTAGAGCCACGCGCACATGGTTACTGTAATGAGGAGGGGCGCCATCTTGTTGGAAAAACACAAGCCCTTTTTCCTCCTCAATATCTTCCATTTGGGGAAAGACATTGGACTGTTATAACAGACTCAGTTTGCACTAACCAAATAACACACTGCGCTTTTTGTTGCGGATTAGCCATTGCACCGCACTGCACGCCCGAACACAACGTAGGGAACTGTTCCCTGGCGCCGTCTCAAGGTCAAGCTGGTCTGGCAACTGCAGGGGGACAAAACTTTAAGAGTTGCTGAATCAAACACCACAAACTAGAATTGTGTATATCACTTTTTACAGATTCTATGACACATTAAAACTAGGGAGTTCTTTTTCAAACACCCGGTATTTATTTGATTAAAAAATATAGTTTCAAATCTGCTCCAATACATTCCTCCTCCACCATGCTATTGAGAGGTTATTTACTGCTATCGGTTAACTTCTAGAATTATTGAACTAAAATACTGTTGTAGTCACACAGACACAGGATTTGTTTTGCGTGAATGATGTGTGAATGCAGCATCCAAAATGGTTTTACAAATACTTTAATCCTGCCAATTGAAGTATTGAAATAAATTACAATTCAGTTAGTAGTAGATTTATGAGTGACTATTTATAAAATGAATTTTGTCGCTTGAAGTTTGAAATCATGTATGTACAGTAATCTGAAAACTAATTGACTGTGAAAAAGTGGTACAGATTGACTCTATAAAGTACTTGGGCGTATTGCTAGATGAAAAGCTCACTTGGTACAATCACATAAAAAACATTAAGAAATATCTTCTGATTCTACTTAGGAAATTTTATTTCCTTAAAAAGATAATTCCTCAAGTTGTTCTTAGACAATTGTATTTTGCGCTTGTAGATTCTAAGCTTAACTATGGAATAAGTTGTTGGGGCTCTACTTTTAAATCTCATTTGAAGCCAATAATAATATTGCAAAAATCAATAGTCCGTGTCATGAAAGGTGTAAGAAGGAATGAACACTCTTTTCCAATTTTCCAATGTTTCAACTGCTTGCCATTACGCTACATCTATGTATTTAAAGTTTTATCTGTTTTCTATTTGATGTCAGGTGACCATAGTCGTCAAAATTACGAAAATCAAGTGTATTGCACAAGAAGTTTAACTAACAACATTTTAAGACTCCCAAAAGCTTACTCAACTTTTTTCCAAAAAACATTTATCTTTCTGAGTCCTAAATTTTTCAATTTTGTGCCTATTAATATTAGACATTCAAATAATATACATTCTTTCAAGAAACAAACATACAAATGGTTGTTGAGCCTAACGCCTGAGACCATCGAAAATTTTTTCAATATTATAGTCTAAGTCTTAATTGTTATGAATACAAATTATATGCATAGATTTAATGTGCGAAAGGTGTGTGAATGTTAGCATTCAAAAAACTTTTTTTTAATATTATACTTTGCTCCTGCTTGCAAACAAATTCTAATTGAATTTAGCAAGCAGTATCTTATTTTGGATAATATTAGTTATTTTATAAAAGACAGTACATTATTTCGCTTTATTACTCTGTATATTCATGATATTTTGTAAAATTACTTGTATGCCTATAATGTATATTTCATGTACTTGTAATATTGTTTTTCCAAAATAAAGAATTATTTGATTTGATTATTATTTATTATTATTAATTTCTATAAGTTTTACTAATTTCTTAAGTTTTTATTTTTCTTTAAGTTTTATAAGTTTTATTTTTTCTAATTCCTATAATTGTGAACGGCTTGATCTAAATGAAAAAATATTTGATACGTATGAGAATGACACTTTGACAAAGTGTTTGTGTTTGTTCTAGTTAACGCTCAACATTCGTGGCAATACGTGATTGCCCTGCTAGTGTGGTTGGTGGATGCAGTCAAACTGGCCGAATCGATTGCCGGAGATTTGAACATTTTCTACCCGGATTCGTTGGAAGAGGATAATTCGATTCACGAGGAGGGCGAGGATGGAGTTGACAAGGATGTAGAGGAAATCGACAATATACAGCATGACAATTTCAAGGTAATTTCGGTTCGGAATCCAAACTATAAGTCTATTTTCTGGTCATCATGATCCACACAAGTCTGGAACTCATTGACAGAAAATGTCCACAATATCGAGAGTTTTGAGATTAATCTTTCAAAAGTGAAACACAATTCATATTATTGTATTCCAGCTGTCTCGCTGAAACCTTATTAAGAGCAGGCTCACACGAACGGCTTTTGGGCGGTTGCGGCTACCAGCGGCTCCATGTGTGGGAGAGAGACAAGATTATTCCAGCTGTTTTTTGTCTCTCTCCCTCACATGGAAATTGATAATACCAATGAAATGATAATTTACTCATTCTTTCTTGGATGCTGGTACCCTTACCGTACCCTTGAACCGCAACCGCCCAAACACCGTTTGTGTGAACCAGCTCTTATGTAAAAATTAGGATTAACTGAATCCTAAATATTTATGTACATACACCATAAACACAGGCCTATCACTGGAGGATTATTAATTTCGCTTCTATTGTTTTTATCTCAACACAAAGGCTGTAGTTACAGTGCGTTCAAAGGTACCTGGACTAACATTACTTTATCACTGCTTTTTACAATGACGAAAGTGAATAAAAATTTATATTTTATGATGCAGCCATCTTGATATTGTATAGTGTTTTGTAATAGTGGAAATATTTTACACCTGTAAAAACCTGTAATGAATTAGAATGACAATAATTTATTTCCAGTCCAGATGCCTTTGCAAAGTGAACATATTAGATGCAACTTTATCTCGTCTAGCGCACAAGTTTTAACTTATACTAGTTGAGCAACAATATCAATAAACACTTTGCAATTGTACTAACATCGATATTAATATCATACTTGGAAAAACTAGAATTAATTCATGTATATTCTATTTAAATTTGTATCTTGTGCACTTAGTCTTGTTATTTTATGGGAAATAAATTTGATTGCTTGATTTGGTGAGAGATGCGATTTAAAGGTTCCTGTGTAACAGTAAACATCAACTGTATAAGAGTAAATCTCAATTTCTATGGAACAGATTCTAATAATTTTAGTATTCATTTTCAGTATACATTATATTAATAATGATTATTATTCACATTGTTTTTCTTGTTTGATTGTAGACGATTAATTTTAGATTGCTTTGTTTTTGTAGTTGATTGTACCGCACCTAGCAGCGGCCTACCCAAGTTTTGTTGAAGGAGATCCGGATTTCGAGGCCAAACAGGAGGCTAGAGCCGATCAGCTGTTCCATAGAATTATGCTGAAGATGAACCTCAGTGAAGAATCAAATGCAGTACTGGAGGTTGAAGTTGCTAATTTGCAAAAGGTTTGGAATGATCCGGAGTACATCGCTAGAGTGACAGAATTCAAGGTAACTATTATTTTTAAATCATTTGTCTATTTAATTCTAACTTGTTGCTAATCTTTTTTTATATTTTGATTGTACAAGCAAGTTGCTAGCGAATGATAGGCCTACCACATACCAGACATGTCCTGCAATTTGCGTTTCTATCTTTCATTAGAAATTTTATGAGAAGTTGTCCAACATTAATGATTGGAAACTGTGGATCCCATCGTCTTTGTGGGGCCTGTTTTCAATTTAATTTTTATTGTTATATGTTTTAAATTATTTTTACAGATTTCTTATTTGTTGTAATCTATTAGAAATAACAACGGCAGACACATTACAGTTTAATAGAAACCTCAGTAGCGTTTACAGCAATCAGATCAAGACTGGCGGTTTGCGACAGGCAACTAAATTTCACGTCAAATAAATTAGTTAACATGATTCCAAGCTACTTAATCAGAAATAAAATCTCCTAACTAAGATCCTAACTAAATTTCACGTCAAATAAATTAGTTAACATGATTCCAAGCTACTTCATCAGAAATAAAATCTCCAAATTATTAAGAATTGGATTACTTACAATGTACCAACATATACTTTTATTCCTTTACCTCCTGAATGCATATTGTAATTAAATATCATTATATTGTTGTATCATACTATAGTTTTCAAATCTATAAGCTTCCCCATCGTCCCCTTTCCTTTCATTGACATAATGAATGGTTCATCCGTCATTAGAATCATGCATTTTTATTCACTTAATTAACAAAGAAATTTATCTTTATATAATTATTTATCATTATTGTAATCTTTGCTTGATTTTGTAAGTTAGATGCGTATGATTTTGTTAGCTTTTCTGCGTTCAGGGTTATGCTTTTGCAGGTTTTTCTGATTTTGTAAATATGTTAGTACATAAGATTTTATTTAATTTTGTATTGTGGCAAAAAGTAAATAAATTTGATTTTGATTTGAGAAATAGTACGTCGGAAGATGAAAAGTGAATCAAGGGTTTGTGTTTCAGAACAAAGAGGCTCATCTTGAGAATTTGGCTGCTGACGCTGAGAAACTTATCGACTACATAGATAAAACAAAAAGTTACATTATGAGTCGTAAACAAGAAATTGATGCAATTCAGTTGGAGATTGAAGTTTTAAGTAAGTAATGGCTTACACTAGCACTAGACTTATCAGTGTATCCGGATATTTAAAAAAATGAAATTCTAAAGAACTATAAAATTTTCAAAAACTAGCTCTAATGCTCTTATGGTTCATGAAATTTGTTTGTTTTATTCTAAGTATTGTTAGATATGTATATTTCAATGGTAATGAAGTGAATTTACTTTTTCTTGTTTCAATTTTCAGAGAAGAAGCGTAATGATTGTAAAATGCAAGTGGCCTGTTTGAAGGAAGAATGCGAATTATTGAAGAAGGCTCAACATGATTCGGACAAGGAGCAAAAAGAGCGAATGGATCTCGAGCAGCTGATAGATTTCCATGAGAAGGGTATTGACGAATTGAAGAAGTCTGTCTATTCGTTGGACATCAAACTACTCAAAACTAAGAAAAAGGTACCGTAATGTTATATCATTCAGTTTGATTTAAATAGGGACCGAGACTTGAAAACAGGATTTCAAGAGAGAGTACAATTAGATCCATAACATATTAATATAATAATGTGTTATATTATAATATTGCTAGAGCAGATTCGCAGCTGAAGAGGGGGTTCCCCACTACGCTCGTTCAATTCAGACGCCATCCTAAAATAATTTAATGTTTTCATAATTGTATCATTCAAATTGAAAGTATTATTCTTATCAGCATAATTGGTTATCTTTCCACTAGTTTTCATGTTAGATTTGTCGTTTCTCTCATTTTTTATCTTTATCTCTCTCACTTCTAATGCTTCTCGATAAAAGTATCAAATTGTATAGATCAGTGTTTCTTATCTCAAGTAATGACTATTTGCTTATGACGTTTGCTTGGCTGTAGCAAAGACTAACTAGTTAGTATAGTTAATTGTATACTAACTATAGTTGAATATAGTTAACTATAGCAACTATCGTGAGTTGTTATTACTACTAGTTGCATATAATCAGATTCATTTAATTTGACGCTTGGCATTGGATAGACAGATAGAGATATTATTTCTTGACGTTGCTGATGATCGTAGAGTACGATGGCGAAGAAATAATATATCTATCTAGCTATAATGCAAGCGTCAAATCTGATTATATCAGATTTGTAATCTATCAAATCTGATAGATAGATTTGTATTTCTATCAAATCTGTAGTTAGTCTATGGCTTTAGGCTTCCTTCACATCAGTGCGGGATGGGCTCGGATCGGATGGGATGGAAATGTTTCGCTTATGTCATATGGGTGTAGTCAGATGATTAGGGTGAATATACCCATGAAGATACATCAGTCATCCCGTCCGATCCGGGTCCGGCCCGCACTGGTGTGAAAGACTAATTTTGGACAATTATTTTTGAGTATGAGTGATTAAAAACTGGGCTTGTTTGCATTCGAATCAATTTACTGTATTTGTATTCAATTTGCATTCGAATTATTTCTTACTGTAGTAAAAAATCAGCGGATCTAGGACATCCTTGATCTACTGACATCATTGACCTCCCCATTTCAAGGTCTCAATCGATTGGTGTCGTAGATAACTGAATCAGCACTTCCTAACTGTATGCTTGTATTACTCTTGTAACCGATTTCTCTTGTAATTGCAGATAGAAGAGCCGTTAGTGCCTTACAACCAGTTGATAGCTGAAAATGTGAAGGACGAGCCACGTCTCAAGCTGTGCACTATCGGCAACATCATTCAAGATGGAAGTC
This sequence comes from Laodelphax striatellus, assembly GCA_017141395.1. Taxonomy (NCBI): domain Eukaryota; kingdom Metazoa; phylum Arthropoda; class Insecta; order Hemiptera; family Delphacidae; genus Laodelphax; species Laodelphax striatellus. Next base: position 22,088,012 of record CM029544.1, on the reverse strand, counting down.
GCAGTTCAAGCTTAACAGATGATATCAAAAATAAATTGATGCGAATAAGAGATGATTGGCAGCAGCAGGTGCATGACTTGAAGAGCCAATTACAGGAGATACAAGCAACCAAATCAAGGGTACAGTAATATTAAATTTTATGAATAATTCTAAATCAATAATAATGACATGGAAGTAGCTTTCTGAGCCTTGAATTTGCTTAAACGTCTTCTAGTTTAGTGCTTAAACGGCACTGCCAAGATATCTTGTGTGTTGCCTTGGCAGTGAGTTGTAGTCATACTTTATTCATTTATACTATTATTTATACGAGCAACATTATCTGTTAAACTAAATGCACAGTTAATGTTCATATAATGTTAATATATTCAAAGTAAGTTACACATTAGGATTTTGGAACCTATCCTTGAAAAGAGTACATGTATTTGTTTCTCTTTATAAGGTATTAATACATTTCAATGGAATTTAGTTATTCATTAATACATAGTTATTCTTTTATGTATCAAAAAGAAATGCTTTCAAAATTTGAAATCATTCTGAAAAGTGGATAAAACTACAACCTAAGTGGAATTAGGTTAAACACGGCGAGGTGGAAGGGTCTCCCCACCGACAAAAGCCATACGCTTAATAATAATTAATACCGCAACAAGCAAAAATAACGTCAAAGAATGATCTGTTTCTCAATTCTAAGCTTTTGAATTGAATTGCATAACAAAATTCAAGTTTCAATTCAATGGAACATCAGTGAAAAATATGGAATAACATATCCACGGCTGTCAGATTCAAAATGCAACCTGCAAAGATAGATTTGTGGTTTTTTGCTCATCTGATTGTTGAAGTATATTTCATATCCATGTAGCAGAAAATCGCCCTTCAAATTCGTTAATATTTGGCTTTTCAATTAATTTCAGAAATCTATGTTGCTTCTTTCAATTGAAAATAATGTATTTTTCAGGGAGAAGAACATAGAGATAGGTTGTCAGAGCGAGTGGAAAATAATCAAAAACAATTAGAAGTGCTACATCAGCAGATAGAAACTTTCTCAGAGCATAAGGAGAAGGTAAGATGAAAGTTGATGTATTATAATTTCCCATTTGATAGAAAGCTACTCTTTCTCAACCTCAAATAAAGCGTATGTATATGTTTTTCAAAACTTGTGAGATTTGAAACCTTTGAGAAACAACATTTTGTTCATTCGAACGGGGAGTTGTTGAAGCTCACACAGATTGTATCAGCTTTTGAGTAAATGTTCCTCAATTTGTTAATTAAACATGGTTCTCAAACAAGTTCTCATTTATATTTAAACGAATGTAAACGTTCTTTTAACATGTTGCTACCCATAATGTGGACTATATTTTAATTGAGTTAGAACGTTTCCAATATTAATAATTATAAAGTACCATGTATAAACATTTCAACACTTGAAGCACTGTTTAAAAATTTAGTGAGTGCTAAGTTCAGTATTTATTTAATTTTCTCTTTTAATTTCAGGAATCTGCCAAGTATAAAGCTGAGATAGCGCATCTGTCTCAAAGTATTCAACATACTTTGGAGAATATGCCAGTCATAGATGAGGATGAGAAGACAAAAAAGATTGAATTGTACGTATTTATTTATTTAGCGTATGGCTTTTAATAGAAGGGAGACCCGAGTAGGGTTGTTCCACTTTACCAACATAACCAATTATCCCTTGATAGGGAACATGGTGAAAGTTTGTTTTCACTTGGAAAACAGACATCAGCATCACAACTTTCACATCACATCAGCATCACAACACATCACAATTTTGTCATGGCAACCAATTGTACGTATTGATGTTGGGTATCTATAGTTTTATAAAAATGAGATGGTGTCTTTCTGTCTGTAGGTCCATCACGCCTAGAATACTTGACTGATTAAGCTGAAATTTTGCACAAAGATTGTCTGTATACCAAGGAATGTCAGGCCTATTTACATATTTCAACAGTTTTTATAATTAATATAATTAGTAAACTTATAGACCTATAACCTATCAAACTTGTCATCCATTGTCCTATCAATAATTTTCCTATATTAGCCTTGTGTAGTTCAAGATACTAAAAAATTGGTTCTCAAGTAGATTGGCTCAATTGACTATTGGTTAGAGAGCCGTCATCACTTAACCGGTCATCGCCGGGTGTATTAGGAAATATACCCGGCGATGACCGGTTAAGTATACCACGCTTCGCCACGGCTAGAGAGTCTGACTTCCACTGCAGAGGTTCGATCCCGTGGCTGGTGATATTTATTTTGCTTATAACTTGCCTTGATTAATATTGATTATTATCCACATGCTTCACACGCTAAAATCATCATTCCTCTAAAATATCCCATTTCAAATTTTCATCTATATAAATACCTAGATATTTTGTTTTATCAACTTTTTCGAGTCGAGTGACTTTTGTACTGTGATTGATAATACGGGCCTATGTGTGAATTAACTGGCAAAGTAAACTTATTTGAAATTTTGCTGATTACTAATAACTGGTGTTATGAATCTCAGCACAGAGTCATCAAAAATTTCGATACAAAACATTGAATAATGAGGCAGAGCGAAAGTCTCAATTATTTGCTCTTGATTAGATATCCAAACAAAATCTACCTAAAATAGGATTATTATTTTCATATTCACAGGGAATCAATTTCATTTATCGATTGCTGTATTATAACTTCTATGCAGTTCTATTTTAATAGATTTTTTCAACTTCCATTTTCATTTTCAGGGATATAAAGCAGAAAGAAGATATCAAAGCCTTGATCGCAGCAGCGGAGTATGCTTTTCAGAAGACCAGAGAAATTTACTCAAACTTCGCTAAGGAAGCTGAGGTAATTTCAACGAATCTCTAAAATATTTGGCTTGTGTCGTTTTAAAGTGTAATTGCTCTTCCAATTCAATTTGTCATTAATAATAATTATTTCGATGTATTTCTTGCTATCTCTTAGTCAATCCTACAAGGGTACTATTCGACTTAGATCGATTTGTAGAGTTAGGCCTACCATTCTTTTTAAAATCTTTACATAAAATAGGCGAAAATTTTTTGTGACAAGAACTCTAACGTGGTTTCTCAACCGATTGTGTTCATTCACGTCTCATTTGAAAGAACTCATTGAATAGATGTTTGATATGGTCTTACATTTTGAAAAAAGTCATTGTGAACTTGAGGATATAAGTTGGTATGTCAAAAGATTGTATGTTATAACAATAACCTCTTTTGACATAAGTGTACTCTGAAGGCTCTGATTGCTACGCTACGGATGCAAGCAACGTCCAGCCTCCCCAAAAATGTACAAAGCCTCTTCGTTCGATTTACATAGCTTCGTACAAAGGGTGGTCATATCAATGCGGACGGCGACGTTTATTATTTTAATCATTTTATCAGCTGCTCACGTATTTTCATTCGTAGAGTAGCGATCGCCCGCGCCAGTGCGGACGAGCCTTTAGCGTACACTTATGTCAAAAGATTGTATGAAAAATTGGATTCAAAACTTGGATTCCAAAACATGTCAAGCATCATAATTTCAGTTATTATTAGGTCTATTACTCAAATAATTATCATTATTACTATTACTAATATTATCATTATTATTATGACTATGTAGCCGATGTAACAACCTAAATGGCTGGTAGGAAGTAATTCATACGGGTCAATGACCAAGTATGAATTTACTATATTTTAGATATTGTTGATCACTAAAAACTGGAGCGCTCCAGTTCTACTTTTTTCCATTCTTACTATAAGGCTTTTTTTTTACTTAAATTATTATTATTAATTTCTTTCTTCTTCACTGCTATTTTATGATTGTATGATGATTATTGAACCAAGGCCTTGGTTCCAAAAATATGTCAAGCATTGAAATCTTTACCATGTTAAGTTGGGAATATTGGAAAGTTGCAATAATTGTACTGGTAATATTTTCAATTTGAAAGAAAATCCTTTCTGAATTTTTAGTGCCATCAACTATTTTGATGACATTTTTTTCAGTTAATTTCCAATTCAGCTAATAAAGCTCAAGAATATAATATATGCTTGCATAAAAACGGATGTTTGTTCAAGTAGCACGAGGAAAAATTATGTTTTGTTTTTTGTGTAAATCACCCAAACACTGGCTGGAATAATAATTAAACCTAATATGTGTTTCAGAAATCAGTGGTGGCAGCGTTGCAAGAAGTTGATGATTACTTTAAAGACCTGAGTCTTTAACCATGATGACACATGGTGTCTTTAACCATGATGACACAGTCCGCAGACCATGGACCACATTGTTTCAGTGTGTCCGCTCTACTGCTTCCCTGGAGGGTTGCCCAAATTACACCTGGCAGATGAAGAGGCCAGAGACTAAAGAGTGGTTTTCATTGGTAGAGTTCCCGGGGCGAGTACTAACTATCTTGTGAACTCTCCCAATGAAAACGTTCATAGTAGAGTAGAGTGATGGTAGAGTACTCGTTTTTAAGTACCAAGTAAGTAGAGTAGAGTTAGTACGGTAGAGTTAGTATGCTAGTTACTCTACCACTAACTCTACTAATGAAAACCAGGCTATACTCTGGGTGGGAAAGATGAGCAGCATTCAACGGCATTCTCGGGCTGACCTATATCTTATTTACTAATTTTTTTATTACATTATTGACAAATCCATTTTCAGGTAGGCTTTTGTGTACATATGTATGTGTGTATGTGCAAGTATGTTTAAGTTCATACTCGACTCTGTAAATTATTTTGCTATTTATCCATACGCTTATATATATATATAAGACCTGAGTGAATCAGGAGAGTAAGAAAGTGTCAGGTTTGTGACTGTGATTTGTATCGAATTTAATTCTTATTCAAACCAAGCTATTCGTAATTTTTATGTCGTTAACATTGAATTTTACTATATAACTGGATTAATTTCAAACAAGATTATGTACAAAGTTGAATGAATAAAGATTCTTCAATTCAACTTTTTTGAATCAAATTCAATTAAAATTAGTAACAATAGAGCTACTTTATTAATATAACATTCATCTACGACTATGTTATAACTCAATTATTATTATTATTAAGCTTATGGCTTTTTTGGCGGAGAGACCCTTTCGGGTGTTCCACCTTGCCGAATCATCCAGTTTTCCCAATTAGAAAAACTAATTAGAAATTAGTAAAATTTTTAAAGTTTTACAATTGAAATAGAAACACTTACTACATTATAAAACCGTTTCTACTTCGATACAGATGAACTGGAATGGAACTACATTTGATCAAACAGCCGCAGTAGTGTGTTTTGAGCTGTCTCAACCCTAAAAACATTGTCCCAACAGAAAACATTGTCGTTTGAATCAAGGTTAGTTTAGGTTGATTGTATTGTTTTTTGTTGGTCGTAGATAAAATGGTGTATGCAATGGTGGTATTTGGCCTTTTAACCACTTGTGAGATACTTGAAATAACTTTCTTCGCTCGTATTTTAACCTTGTATCTTACTTGTGGTTTAAGGGCCTGTGTCCATGTTCAAACACCCGTCCCTATCTGATGATTCATCTACTTTACGTATGCTTTCTCTATGCCGTAACGTATTATCAGATTCATTTAATTTGACGCTTGTCATTAGATAGATAGATGTTATTTCTTGACGTTGCTGATGACCGTAGAGTACGATGGCAAAGAAATATTATCTCTCTCTACCTAAAGCGTCAAATTAAATGAATCTGATAATACTTTACAGCATAGAGAAAGCATAAGTAAAGTAAATGAATCATCAGATAGGGACGGGTGACATTTTTGGTAATTTTAGTGCAAATTTTCATAAAAACTAAGAAACTAGAAATTGATTTCAGACTAAGTGTAGACCAAATCATTCTCAATTAAAATTGTCTCATTATTTTATTATGAAAATTTATAAATAATTCAAATTTAAATACAGAATAAGTCCTACCCAATTTTTTCTACTCCATAACCAGTAGACACTACTCCAATATGGATTTGAATTATTCAGAAATAGTCAACATTTTTCTAATATTATTGTGATGTGGTACGAGCTACTAACATTTTAACCCTAATTTGAGTTCAGGGGCCTGTTTCATGAAAATTTACAAGTCCCCAACAGGGAAAAAGCGGACACACGCAATACATGGAACTACGTGGAAGTGTAGTGTGTGTACGCCTTAATCCTGTATGAGAGGACTCAATTTTTATGAAACAGGCACCCTAGGTTCACATTGAATTCGTTTGATGTCATCTTTTTGCTGGTGATGCCTAGAATTAGATATTGGTTTCTGTTTTTTCTTATATATGTATACAATACATGTATTATATTATGTACATTTTATTTTCATTTTGCACTTGTGTATATATGTAGGAGTGAATTGTTTGTTTCAATTTTTTGGCAATAAAGTGAATTGAAATCACAATTTTAAACTTTGTTCCGGGCCTGTTTCATAAAATGTATAATTGACTAAAACGTATCTAACAATACAGGAGAATCACCAATAAAATTTACTAATAATACATTTCCGTACATTCGAGAAATATAATCAACTGTTCATGTATTTTAAATACGGTTATTGTTGTATACGTTTGATGAAACAGGCCTCTGGTTTACCATCATCAAAAAGGACAAGTATCTGCATTGCAATTCAAGTTATGAAGTTACACCCATCTTCCTGAGATAACCAGTAACTTATAGCTTAAACAGGTATTAGTTGAAAACTAATACCAGATGTAAGGTAAATTTCTATCAAATTAAATACAACAGGAGTGTTACAATAGACTCGATTTTATTATATTCAACAATATAACAATTTAAAAAATAGTAACATCTCCGTATGAAGTACTAATTAAGGCATACTTATTTACTTAATGGTGTGGTGGTCAGATGCCAGATTTCTAAACAATTTTGAATTTTTCAACACGTAAAACAGAAATTATATAATCTTGATATTTTAAAGTAGAAGTTCAGAACATTAGTGTATACTTCAAACTGGATTAATACTGATTTGATTTGATGAATTTAACCTGAAAATCGGATTGGCATCTGACTTGAATAAGTGAATTGACCTTAATCGAATAACTACTTTAGAAAAATAGAAAATCTTCATCACAATGCACTTATATAATATTAATTCGAAGGTGACGGTTTCTAAACGGAAAGATAGAACGAAGAACAGTACAAATGTAGGAGCAGTTTAAAAATTAAAACTTCAATATAAAATTAAATTACCTGTAAATAAATTTTGAAATAAATTAGAACTCGAAATTTAATTCATAAAACCTGTACGAAGTTTTGATGATTCATTGAATAAATTTAAAATCCATGAAATTCATGTGTTTAATTCATGTAACAAACGTGATAATGAAATGATCTATATTATATATAATGATATATATAAATGATCTATATCAAATAATTCTGAAATGAAATACATTATTAGGAACTAACTATAATAGTAACGAACACTACATTTCAATATCTGAATAACAGTAGTGATTATTTTACCAAGATATAAAACACAATTGGAAGTAATAAGGTGTCATAGCCAGAGTAAGGGAAAGGGATGAAACTCCATAACCAGTCCTATTTCTAACTTCATTAATTACTTTCATTTCATGTAATTAATGAATTACACAAATTAATGAATTAACGAATTACATAGCCTGAAATTAATTAAAGAAGTTATAGATAGGAATAATATTAATGAGTTCTAACCCCAACTCTTCCGCTCACTCCGGCGAGGGCAATTGGTTCCTTATTACTAACTCCGACCAATTGAAGTAGGCCTTGTGAAAATTTATTATGTCTCCATTTAGATTCCGTCTCCTTCATAATTCTTGAAACAATCAAGTTTCTCACTACTAGATTATATTCTAGACACTATAGTGTTCTAAAAGCAGGCTGTAGGGGTCTGTTTCATAAATTGCAGTCCTTTAAAACTTGATCAGCTGAATAAAATATGTCCTCATACTAGACAGGCATAAAAGGAAAGCTATACAATAAGCAGTGCATGACTAGTGAATGGGCATATAATAGACAGCTGTTCCTGTTTTCTAAGAGCTTTGAATTACCATGGAACAGGCTCCAGGGAGTCTACTTCTCAAACATCTAGTATAAATTTACTAGATAATACTCAAACAGAAATAAATGGCGGAACAATAATCTTGATGTAACAAATATAAAATCAAAACTAAAAATTTGTTTCATGGGAATTAATGGCAGTAACATGAAAGTTTATAAAAGACCATTACTGCCTATGTTATAAGAAACAAAGAGTTAAGCTCGATCCACAAGTTTTCAGCTCAGCCTTGAATCAATTTCTAAATGATAGGCCTAATAGGCTATATAAGTAATGGCTGGATTTCACGATTCCAGTGGATGTTCAGGTTACTGGAGGCAGGTTGGCAGGAGGCATATGATCTTCCACTCTATACAAACAAATAGGGCAATGCACCCTGACTGATATGCAGTGAGGATAGAGTGGAATATCATATGACCAACATGCCTCCAGTAACCTGAACGTCCACTGGAATCGTTAAATCCAGCCATAAGGGATACAATGTAACATAGAACATATAGCCTTATACAAAACACTTATATGAAAACGTGAATGAAAAGATAAAAATAATTGTTGAAGCATACAAAAAATTTCCAAATTCCACTTCTTTTGATCATTACAAATACTGTAACAGCCTTGACAGGATGTCAAGTAGTTTGTTTTATGATTCTTTTACATTTTTCATTATAAAAATATGGGAAATTTCTGATAGAAATCTTTTAGCTAATAAATGATCACAGAGAATTTATTACAAAATATAAATTCAAACACAAACTTCCGCACACATTAGAGTGGTGTGTAGATGTAAACTCTTATTTGTAAAAATGGACAGATAAGTTATCCACTTGTTAATGTAAATGGTAAATGATAAGTTAATGGTAAATAGCAATTCAGGGGTAATACTCAACATTATTTAAATGTAGGTCCTCTTCCGGCGTACTCCAGTTACCCTATATAAATTTGCTTTGAAAAAGTAATAATATAACTCAAACTGCGTCCATAACTCAAACTGAATGAAGATGGTAAACACTTCTTTACCACATGCCTAGGCCTAGCTCCCTGAATAATAAAAAAACAGTTGAAATGACAAAAGGAATATAACTTTCTGAATTCTGTTCAATCAAGTTAGGGTGGTGCTGTTCTCCCCATTATCGAAGTTACTGTTCCCGTTCACGACGAATGAAGTACCAAGACCATAGATATGTCCGCAATATTTATTATCATCAATATTGTCTTCGAAAAACATTTCTCGCATTTTGAAAAAAACCATACCGGTCAACAATGAATCACTGCCAGCTTGATGTTGTGGCCCCACACGTTGTATATCAAGCTGTTCTGCCACTTCTTGAAGCCCCCCTTTCAAGTTCTTACAACTTTTCATAAGATATTTGACGTCGTAGATCCTCGGAAAATACATCTTCAAAAATTCGAAGAACGCTGTTTCTTGTGGAGGGAGAGCATTGTTGGTCAACATTCTCAGCAGGTAACCAAAGTCATAGTTGCTGTGGAATGATACCCACGTGACTTCTTCCATCAGAACGAGTCCTGAAGAAATGAGTAGCTCGGCGAATTCAAATGGATTTATCCCGTCTTCACTGTGCCTTTTGAATTGGATCCCGGAATTTTGGAGTAGCTCTATGCTGTCTACGGCATACATGTCCCCATTCAGATCAAATTTAAAGTTGAACTGCCAAGTGGAGTAGCCAGGTGGGGGTTTACCATTCTCATCGAAAAATGATAATCCTAACTGGATCATTTTTAGTATATCAACATTAAGTTTCAGACCGACAAACTGAAAATCTGCATTTGAAGAAAATACACCAAAGGGTTTCGCTACAATTCCAGGAAACTCAGTGTCCATCGCAACATAATTATATTTGCTTATAATCTGCCTTATAGTACGAAATTCTTCTTTCAAATTGCTAGCCCAAACGTCTTTAATTCCACAATCACTATTACTAGGAACTGGTTGCATATTTAGATTTGAAATGCCTCCACCTCCTAAAGACATATTAGACACTGATGGCATGTTTGGTGAGTTACCATAACCTGCAGTCGGTGAAGCGAATGTGGGTGTTAGCTAATGAAATCCTTGATTCCCGCTCATTTCATTGGACTAATACTCACAAAAGTTCACAAACTTAAACAAGAAATGTTTAACTCGTAGTTTATTTCTGGAAGTGGATAGTTCAAATTCGTACTAACCAAAATACTTGTGAAAGTCTATGAACTTCCTCAGGTGGAATAAAATACACAAACGGAACAAAATAACACTCACGCTACTTGACGCACATTATAGTTGAAAACTGATTCAAATTAGTGGAGAATGAACTCATCTACAAATAAACAAATGAAGAATCATCTTAAAAAGCATAGCACTAACTAAGCAACTCAACCAAAAAGCATGTAAATTCTCTCTTATCGGTGCCAAAACATCTTCATCTCCCTATGTACCGTGCACAAAAAATCATCAGTCGACTGTCGTAGCTTGTGTATACAACATTGGTTCCAGCTATCTGATGTAGAGAGAAGAGTGGCATTCAAGTTTGCACGACCATGCCACCAATTCCCTCGTATAGCAGAATCCAATTCAACTTGTCAGAAATCAGCTGTTTCAAAGAGCATTATCGCAATACTTAACCTACAAATGCTGAATCTCGCAGATTATTGAAAAGGTCTTTTAAAAAGTTATTCTTTGAAATGTCTTCTTTAAAAAGGTATTTTAAAGACTTTAAAGGTTTTTTAGACTTTCAAGCCTTTTGATTATTGTGTCGAAATCACTGTTTAATTATTACTGGATCAGCTGATTTATGACAAGTTAATTGGCTCCTGCTATATGATATGGCACCAATGCCATCTGGAGAAATGTGACTTCTCAAATAATAACAAAAGTGACAATCTATTTCAAAAAAATGTGGTAGTATATTGAAAATAGCATCTTGATGAAATTCACTGTTACATATCCTTCAAAAATATCATTGTTATCTCAATATTATTCATGTTTTATTTTAATGTGATTGAATATTGGAGTTGACACACATCGCTCCTGTGGAGAAAAATTATACTTTTGAGGCGACTCAGAAATTGTGCATAAACCCTATTCACTCAAGTAAGTATCAAAAAATTGTCAGATTTGCCCTCTTTTTCAAAAGTGTAATAGAACTTCCCCTGTATTTCAAACATAAAATGATATGAAATACTGCAACTGAAATGTTCTTCAGTTTTTCTTTGTGTTCTCAGTAACTTTGAAACTTTCAACAGGGTACTTTTAATGATTCTGTATCAAATTCCAGTATATTATTTTGTTGATTTCTTGTACAAAAACAAGATGAGATATATGTACGATTGAATAAAAAATTTAAATAACAATTATTTCAAGAGAAAAGAACCAATGATTTATTCAATTTGATCCTTCCATTGAATGGCTTCCAGAGGATAATAGAGTGGGAGAAACTTCGAATAGCAACATTCAATATCGAATGTAAATAATATAAATAGAGGTATTATTAGTATATAGATATGTTGCGGTAGTTAAATGTTTGTTCTCATCAAGTATTGAAAAACAACAAGCCAAAACTTAAATAGTTCCGGCACTCATAGCGCCTCAATCGCACTCTTCTGTCAAATCTGGAGCTTGGACTCTGTATTTGAAGCAATCAACTAGAGCTCGCACTAGTCGATTTTCTGGCCAACGTCTCTCATCCAGTACATCCAGCTCAGCTTGTACCTTCTGAGTTCCGATCCCATACAAGTTTCTAGTTGTAAACTAAAAACATGGCTTACAGAGGTGGAGATAATAATTATGATCGAAGAGATGGGTACGTCGTCTTTGCAAATATTTCAATGTGTATTTAGCCGAAAAGTTTCTATATTTGTTATTTATTTTAATTTGTGTATGAACATCTTTAGTTGTTAGCTGTTTTTAAAACAGAACGTGAGTGCGTGCTGTGCAGCTTCCCCATGCGTTGTACTGCCATCGTTGTGATATTGCCAATAATATTTCTTGCCGGTCGAAATACAATGCAAGTAGGATGCTTGCAGAATATTTATTTTGAATTCTGATTGACTGGTTTTAGGTTCTTAGAATTTTCAAGCCTATAATTAAAAACAGTTGTAAATTACCTTTCGTACGATTTTTATTGAAGTGATCTCTGTACATGATAGGTCATAGAATCAGATTTTTGACGAAAATCAGATATGGTTAATTTTTATCGCTCATCTTTCGTTTCAACGTCATTAGCTGAATTGTTTCACGCTCAAACGCGTGAATATTGTAAAATGCATTTTTTTGAAATCTGTATTGGAGATAGGCGATCATTTTTATGAATATAACCTGACTTATCGAACAAGAATCGATATTGTGTTTGGCATTTTTTTAAATATACGTCATTTAAACTGGATTAGGTTTGACAATATTATTGATTCTGATCAAAAAGAACTGAATATATCAAAATCTATCTAGATTAGGCTAGATTGAGATTTGTTGGGAACACCCTGTCAGTAAACCAACTTTGAATGCTCTTCGATAAGTTTGAAACTTAAATTTTTGTGCACCACCTTCAGTATTTTAAAAACGAATTACAAATACTAAATACACCAAGTCTTACTCGAGTAACTTATTCAACTCATCTTTCAATTTATTTGCAGCAAATAGCACTTCATCAACATTTCTTTTACCCATCCAACTTAGTAAATAATACCATTTCATTCAATTAATCGGTTTATGTGTTATGAATTGATTGTGAGTGAAATCACCTAAGTAACTACTGAAGTCTGTTTGTCGTAACAGAGGCTGGCCTTTTTTGTGGCTATACCTTATAGTAGATAGACTAATAGGAAACAATGCTAAAGGTTTTGTTTCGATTTTAATGATATTATCATTTTTATCATGAGTCGCAGCATTTCCAACATATTTCTGTTCCGTGCGTTGGAAATGAGGTGATTTTACTTTTTCTACAGAAAAAATCAAACATTTCCTGAACGTTACAAATTTAAATGCTCATTTTTTAGTCCCATCTCAAGAATTTGGAAAAAACTGTATATTTTGTAGTAGTGGCTAAAAACTTTTCCTACTAGCAGTTTCCACAAGTAACTTAGGTTTAATGTGCCGGTTGAAAACCCATTGAATTATTTTGCCGCTCATAGTTATCAAACGTGAGATATTGACGTGATTACTGGTTGAAGAATGTATAATAGTCGTGGCATGCCCTTTATTTCTTATGGTAAGATATTAGTGGTAAATGTGAAATTAGTTGATTCGGTAAGATAGCTTATATTTCGATTCATCTAAAACTCAATTCAATTTCTAAGAATTTATGAACTTAGTGATTGTAAATTATTGTTCACAATATTCATGCACTGAAATTATTTCAATTATCACACTAATTTTTACTTGAAAAAACATTTTTCATAATTTTCACAGGAATTACGGTGGAGGAAGACCAAAAACAGTCCCAAATGAGCCACCATATACAGCTTTTGTAGGCAACCTACCAGACAATGTTGTTCAGGGTGATTTGGATAAAGTTTTCGCAAAGCAAAAGGTAATTCTGACCATTTAATTCTCTCTGCTACTTTGATAGATTTTCATCAGTGCTGAGAATATCAGCAGAGACTGCATTATTCAAATTTTTATGTTGCCAGTCATTATGTGGAAACCTCATCTAGGACTAGAGATTTACTCATGTGTGATTTGCGAGTTGAAAATAATTGTAATTTAATGATGAAATCGATGATTTAATAAATGTACAATAGTGACTGCGGCTAATGATGTGATAGCATTCTCTGCTATCATTTAATTCAGCGGTACCCAACCTGTGATGAGCGTACCTCTTGGGAGTAAGCGATGAACCCGCCGGGGATAATTAGAAAATAAACGGTAACCGCAGACCCTTCGTTCTGTTAGAATGTGCTCCTTGCATAAAATAATTTTATCTCCTTGCATGTAATAGAGAAAAATGTGCTGAGCAATCATTCAATTCAATTCAACTTTATTCCAAATGAAAAGCACAGCACATGATAAAATGAAAACAATACATGGAATAATCAATTTTATTAAAAATAAGGACATTTTTGGGTCCTGACAAACCCATAAATTTTGCAGCAGATGCCAATTCAAATCATATCATTTAATGTCACAATTTAGTAAAATATAAAAATACCATAAACTATTATAAAATCAATCGATTATTTTCTGCTGATTTAATTGTATTGTAATAATAATTCTATTTCAGTAGTCATGAAACGAAGTGTTTCTTATAGGTTGAAAAATATTATGATTATGTCGTGTATGTGTATAAAATGACGATTCCTTTTGCAATTGAATTGTTGGATAGATTTCATAATATCCTCTAATGTCACTCTTGTTTGATACTTCCATGTCTTTCTTTACAATCGATCTTATTATTTCCGTTTTTCACAGATAAAGACTGTCAGACTTGTCAAAGACAAAGACAGTGACAAATTCAAAGGCTTCTGCTACGTGGAATTTGAAGACCGGGAGAGTTTGGAACAGGCTCTGAACCTAGGAGAGATTTATGTTGACCAACATCTGGTGCGGGTTGATATTGCAGATAATAGGAGAGGTAATCGTGGTGGCGGCGGCGGAGGGGGTGGATTCGACCACAGAGGTGGTAATAGAGGAGGTGGAGGAGGTATGTTAACTGCAGTTCCACTTTATTCTTTCAGAGTAATATTTTTATTATTAAATAAATTTTATTTGTGATTAAAACTTGGGAATGACGTCGACTAAAAGTTTCCTTTTACGGAATCCCAAACTCCTTTTTTGCAGAATTCTCAGGAGTGAGTGGGGTACAGTAAATATCTTCAGTAGCCTACTGACTAACTTGGGACAGTATTAAACTACCCCCTTTAAACTACATGGCCGCGGCCTTCAATGTGACAACCTCGCAGTCCCGGCTGGTTTCATTATAAAATCATACTTACAAAAAACACTACAAACACATGACTTGTAAAACACATGACCGATTTGCATTGCTCATGCAAGCTGATGCAGCGACGTTGTCACATAGAAGGCCGCGGCCATGTAGTTAAAAGTATGGTATTAATCTTTGACTTATGAGCCCAGTTTCATCAATATTTAGGTATCCTGTAATACAGGAACCGTAAGATGCCTGCACCCTTGACAGTAGCAAAGACTATGTCACGTAGCAAGCCGTGCTAGGACAACTAACCCAGTTTTCATGACAATTCTATTCCAGTTTTTATGTCTTTGGTAATTATTCCGTTGTTTATTTAGTAGGAACATCGCTAGAAATATCAAATCAATTTTACAGTACAATCACAGTATCATCATTATCAATATCACATATTTTGAGGGTTAAGTGTAAGAGAGGGCTGGCTGCGCCCTAACTTCGCCCTCCCAGGAAAAAATAAAGGCAGCCATTCTATTCTATCACAGTGTAAAAGTCTGTATATTCAGTCCAGTGCTGTTAATAATAAAATAGTGGAATTGACAATATCTTTTATTGTTTTATATTCAATTATATTCATCAATTTTATGTCTGATATTGCTAATAGCTCTCTTAGTGGTGCAATTAGTAAGCAAATACATTTCAATTTAAGAGCACATTCCAGTTTACCAAACAACTGAGTGCCCCTCTTTGTGGGAAAACTGTCATAAGCGCACGTTTTTCTTGAGAATTACTTTGTTTTTTGTGTTCAAATGATTTGTTTGATATTGTAGGTGGGTTTCGAAGGAACGACGGACCTCCAGGAAGTCGATTTGCCGGACAGGGCAGAAGATACAGTGAAGAGGATGACTTCGATCGAGGACAATACAATCGAGGAGGGGGTCCAGGCAGTGGTAGAATGATGGGGGGCGGGGGGCCTGGTGGGGTTGATCAGCGAGGCAATCGTGGAAGTTACGGACAGTTTCATGAAAATAATTCTGGCGTTGGGTATAATTATGGTGCCAGTGGTCGAGGTAGCCGAGACTTTCAAAGACCAACACGAATGGGAGGGGGAGGAGGTTTAGGTGGTGGGGGAAGGCCCGGTGGAAATTACAGTCGAAACAGACCTGATTCAGGCGTACCGAGCTCGGCCACATCAACTTCCTCATTGGACAGCACTGGCAAAGATGATTCAGGAGGTAAGCTCACACTTCACTTAACTTTTTTCAAGTTACCAGCTATTCAGATTTATTTCAGACGTCTAGTACTTTTTTAATTAATCCTGGTTTTCATTAGTAGAGTTATGTGATAGAGTGGTAGAGCAACTAGCATACTAACTCTACCGTACTAACTCTACTCTACTTACTTGGTCGAGTAGCTGTTTTCACTACAATTGAGAATAGTACGTAAAGTGTGTTGTCTAGTGAACAGATATAACCTTAAAATGACTACTCTACTAGCAGATTCTACTCTACTAGCTCGAGACTGTTTTCATTAGGATAGTGGTGGTAGAGTAGAGTGAGAAGCGGTGGTTGGGAAAGGCAAGTGGTAGAGTACTATCCCACGGTGCTATCCCACTCTACCAAAAACAAGTACTCTACCATCACTCTATTCTACTATGAACGTTTTCATTGGGAGAGTTCACAAGATAGTTAGTACTCGCCCAGGGAACTCTACCACTAACTCTACTAATGAAAACCAGGCTATTAGCAGATGGAGAATGATTGTTAGCAATAAACAACAGATGTTATGATTAGCTCTGTCAGGATAGTCTGCGATCAATCTGTGAGAGCGTAACGGCACAGCTGACATGTGCATTATACCCTATTTGAAAAACATAACAGCTGTCATTGCTAAATATTTCTAGTTGAAGTCATTATGTTTTAGAAATTGATGGAAACACGCAAGGTGTATTTATGTGAGCGTATCCAACAAACATGTGTCTGTTTTCCCATTTGTATATAGCTAATTCATCCGCCAAATTGAAAAATCTACTAAGTTATACATTGTGCATTAGGCCCTCGAAAATTACAGTTTAAAACTATTTTTAGAATACTACTTTTAACTGTTTCTCAATACTGGCGACTTCGTGTAGAACTGATTTAGGCTACCATAGTAACAATTGATATTGCAGTAAGAAACAGCAATCAAATGAAAGTCGCATTCAATCGAATTAAAGTCAGAATTTTTGCCTGTCCAATGCTTACCAAATGAAACGGTTTGTTTCATCTCAAACAGAACGTATTCCAAACTGTCCAAGACAATGTATTGGTATCACCTACCTCTATGCTAAACCTGTCCCTCTGGTTTGAAGCAAACAACTGTAGTCGAAATGAAACTGTTTTTTATTTTTTTAATCTGGTGTGCACTGGACCTTGAAGATTACAATATACAGTATATTCACAAAATACAATTCATTCGTTTGGGGTTTTAACTAGAATAAAATTCTATAGATACTATTATTGCCATTTATTTAGCGTATGGCTTTTAATAGTGGGAAGACCCGAGTAGGTGTTGCTTCTTCTAACGAAATTTGCGATCATCAAGGTGATCCGAACTTTGAACACGGCTGCTCTGAATAGGTCTCCTGATTTTTTCCCGTACCATTCGCGTAAAATTTTAAGCAATGAAGTTTTCCTACGGCCTGTTGGTCTTCTTCCATCGATTTTATCCTGCATAACAAGCTGGAGCAATCTATACTTTTCGTTCCTCATTATGTGGCCAGAGTATTGAAGCTTGCATGTTTTGATCTTTAGCAGAATTTCTGTACTTTTACCAAGCCTGTGTAGAACCGCAGTGTTTTTTACTTTCCATGTCCATGAAATTCTGAGGATTCTTCTATGTACCCAATTGAAGTCAAAAATGTAGGAGGGAGGGAGTTCAATGAGATTATTTAGATTAGCGACAGGTAATTTTGTTTCCAGAGCTGTCTAGTTGCCCTCACCTGATGGCTTGTCGTTTAAAATAATGTGGTTCAATTTGTAGCTGATCATAGAACTTATGTTCGGATCAAAGCATGAACTGAACAATTGAGGAACAATAGAACAATGTATGGTTTCCAGTAGAATTTGAGAGTAGAGTTTGTGTCTAGTGTAGCTGGATATCAACGATGAAGAACATCTTATGGGTCACTTTTTGTATTATTCATGAGAATTAAATGTACATCGACAGTTAGAATTAACGCTTTCAAGTCAGAACATTATTAATTTTGAACTTGTTTTCAGTTACCCGTCAGAGATTAGTATTGACTCCGAGAAAAGTGAGTGAACCACTAAATCAGATGGCTGAAACGAGCCAGGCCTCTGCGATTTTTGGAGGGGCTAAGCCGCGCCAAGAAAGGCTTCCAAGCCAAGAATAAACAATATCTCTAATTTCTCAGTAAGTATACATTGATTTGTTTGAGATTTTTACGGAATTGTATTTTTATGAGTATTTTTTTCAATGTTTATTTCTGAATATTTGTTTTGAAATTATTTAGGTAACTTTTCCCAATTATCAATATAGAAAGGTCAAATCCTTCCAGAAGATAGTCAATGTAATGCATTAATCCCTATGTCCACACTTGGTCGATTTTTTGTGCTGCAAAGTATTCTGCATTGTGCTTAAGCATTGCTACCAATGCTTAATTATAATCAAGCAACAATATGCAAAAATGAATATGCTTAAGCATTAGTAGCAACGCTTAAGCATATGCAGAATGCTGTGCAGCACACAAAAATCGACCAAGTGCTGACATAGGTAATGTAATGTATTTAACTTTTGCACCAACTTAAGCAGTTAACTATGTTGAGCAGTTGAACGAAAATCCAATTGAATTTAATCGCGGTGGAATGACGTCATTGTTTAGACGTCAGTCAGATCGTTGATTGGTTCCGTTCATCATTTATGGTTGGTTGACATCATTTTATGACGGTTAAATTCGATTGCTTTTTTGTGCAACCGACCGAAATTGTTTACTAGACTTTAATTAATTTCAAAATCATGAACTCTATGGTGAAATTCATTCATGTAACCAATGTGATATTTGAAATGAAGTATTGGCGTATATTTGGGAATAGGTTGTGTTTCGCTCGATTATGAATAACATTCAACTTTTCAAATAAGAGAGCTATTGAATGTTTAGCTGAAATAAAAACCATAATTTACTGATGGATTACAATGTAAGTCAGGTTCATTTTCTCTGCGATTTTTATTACATTAATGAGGAACTTCACTCCCCACTGTTATGAGTAAAAAATGATTGATGATTGATTTGTGTTGCAGGTGGTTCGTTGGTATGTTCAATTGAAGAAGGTAATGATCGACATTTTTTACATAAATCCAGTTGGCAGCGTAATCGTTGATAGTAGGCTTCTTTCAAACCAACAGAAGTCTTTCTTTTTTATATAACCAAGACTATATTTGATAGGTTACTTCGATAGTTTATAATGAAACTGATGAACATGCTTGGTATTATTCTTTCCCATGATAATCAAATGAATTATCTATTATTACTTTTCTAGAAATGCTTAAGTTTCAAATGCTTAATTCTGT
The DNA here is from genome assembly GCA_017141395.1 of Laodelphax striatellus. NCBI lineage: Eukaryota > Metazoa > Arthropoda > Insecta > Hemiptera > Delphacidae > Laodelphax > Laodelphax striatellus. Next base: position 22,068,536 of record CM029544.1, on the reverse strand, counting down.
TGAGCAGTTCAAATATGGCTTCAAAGTAGAGTTTGTTTGGTTTCTGATTATTTTTTACATGGCATTGTCGGAATTCTGGTCAAAAAAGTAGAGTGAAGATCACAAGTACTGTATATATTGTAAATTGACAATTGATAACTCGTAAATAGTAAACGTAGTAGAGTGGGAGAGTGTATTTTGAATCGCTCAAACTTTCTAATAAATATAATAGTTTTGCGATCAGTTTATGAAATTGTAATTGTTTCTTTGTATTATGTGATCCATTCATGAGTTCTTATTGTCTTCAAATTCTAAAAGTGTAATTGGACTCATCTCCAATTCAATTCATCTGGAACCTGAATTGTTCTACTCTTCCCAATTTGTTCTCTAACCCCTAAAAAAAGAATAATGTGTTATTCAAAGTATTTTGATGAATTCGCAGGTTCGATAAATTTGTATTTTTCTATCCAATAAAAATATTTGAAATGAATAATGTTTGATTGCAACACAGTTTAAAGAAGGGTATCTATGAGATACCTTATTAGTTACTCAAGTAATGAGTATAATTCATATTTATTTAGATTTAAGTTATGTCCTCGTCAAAATGTCCCCTAGTAGAAGGTTCACTTGAACCCTTCACTCACTCACCTTACTTGAATACTTACATAGTCTCATGATATTAATAAAAACTACATTGAAATAATCATTCAGATATCTAATGATAGTTATAAAATAATCTATTAAATGCCCACTGTAATAATCATTGGAAATATGAACAACTTACTGAAATATATTTGTTACATTTGGCTTGTATATAAGACGATACCCTATGCAATATGAAGGCAATAACGGAAGAATAAATTATTAAAGTACAAATTGATGTAAGTAAAAATTTATAAACAATTTCATCTTTCAATGTTGATCATTGTTGACGACGAATGTAGTTTATTTTCTAGAATTTTCTGTGAATTATTATTATTATCGATAGAGAACTAATATTGAAGCTCGAAATTCACTCTCTGAAATTACAAAACAAATTCATAGCTTCATCCAATTTATATTATTTTTCTGAGTTGCTCATTATTCTTCCCAGTATCCTGCAAGGTATATTATCGTCATATATACATTCCTTTTCCAGCTGTTTGCTTTAAATTGTCTATTCTATTTTTTGCATATATGTTGTGAGTTAAACTCAGTGTTTGTAATACATCACTTAGCGCTATTCTGATATTAGGTTAATATAAACTTTTTGTTGTAGTCATCCTATATTTCTCTTCACAGTAGATTGTAGAATCAAGCTAGTCCATGATGAGAGAATTATTTTTGAATTAAGTCCGTCTGAACGAACCATTTTTCCGCACATCATATTACTCACAATTGATAAACTTTAACAGTGGCAATTAAGATAGAAAAGATTAAGGGGTTTATTATGGGGTTTATAATGCACACAATTCATAAACTTTGATATTGGCAATCAAGAGATTAAGAGGTTCATTTAGGGGTTTATTTATGTTGAGTGTGTGATTCGCACTTCACTTCACTAATTGGAACCTCGCTTATCCAAGACTTCTGAGCTGAAATCTAATTTTATAATAGACTGTTTCGAGTTATCTGCATATAGAATACACCTCTTGGTATATTTCCATTTGTATCCATACGAAATCTTGAAATAAATTAGAGAATGAACAAATTCAAACAAAGTGAAAACTAGCTTCTATCAATTCAATGCTTACAAATTGATAGAATTGAATCTCTGAATTTTGGGATCCATAACGAAGTCAACACTATTGATTCAACATTAGAACACGACATGCAGTTAATATTTTAGTGTGAATAATATATATCTGCCTCTACATCTCTATTCTTATTCACATTATCAGTCTCTCATGATCCTACTACATTATCCGAGCCTTTCAAGTCTCCTTCTTTTTCAACATCTTTTCTCTTTCTACTTCTACTTTTGAGGACTCTTTTCAGCTGCAACAACAATTTGGAGTTTTTGAATTAGATCAACCGCGTAGGGGTTGGCGATCCCATCGCCCGTAGCTAATGCTACAGCAATCAGCCGGTCCAGAGCCCTTCTTCCACATTCCTTCTTGTCTTCTTATTTTGCTCTGGAACTATAAAATTTCTAGAATGGCACTTTTCCACTGACTTAGCTGTGTGCATTCTCTATAGTGTGTGACTTGGAGGGGGTGCATCATGCTTAAGCAAGATGCCCCCTGATCAGTCACGCACTGCATTCTGTCCTTTCGGCCTTCCTTGGTCATTCCTCTTCTTAATTTTTCAAAAATTCCTCTAATATTGGAGATGATTGTTTTAATTCTAGTTTCACAACTCATCACAGTATCTTCTTGTACATCTTCTTTATTGTTATTCACAGTATCAGTCTCTCCTGATCCGACTACACTATCTGAGCCTTTCAAGTCTCCTTCTTTTTCAACGTCTGCTTTTTCTTCTCCTCTACACTGTGATGGATGGTGAGGCTGTTCGAGAAATTTTAAAAATCATGACCAATATCACATCTGATCTAAATCAAAAACTCCTAAATGAGGCACATACTGTGATGAATGATGAAGCTAAGAGTGACATTTTGAAAACCCTCACTAATATTATTTCTGGTCTAATTCAAAAAATCGATAATATTGCTGCAGGTGAAACGAGTAGTTGTAAAGAATCCCTTAATGCTCATGAAGTGAGTATGCATTGTGGGAATAAAGCTGATGAAGATGATTAAGAAGTAGAAAAAGAAGGAAATGGAGAAGAAAAAGTTTCTTTGAAAAAAAATCGAAACTATCCAAGCCCTAACACTTCCATTATCTCGCTCATTTTGTAATTTTTGAATTGTATCAGAAATATTGGCGATGATTTTAATACATCTTTAATAGTTTACCACTCTTCACGGTATCTCCCTCATTTTGGATTTGTTGAACTGCATCAGAAATGTCGGCGATGGTTTTTAAATTATTTTAATAGCTTCACCATTCTTCACAGTATCTCCCTAATTTTGAATTTTTTGAACTGTACCACAAATGTCAACGAGATACTGTGCGAAGCTAAAAAGCTAAGCTCTCTTAGCTTCATCTTCATCGGCTTTATTCTCACAATGCATACTCACTTCATGAGCATTAAGGGATTCTTTATTATTACTCGTTTCACCTGCAGCAATATTTTCGATTTTTGGAATTAGATCAGAAATAATATTGGTGAGGTTTTTCAAAATGTCTCTCTTAGCTTCATCATTCATCACAGTATGTGCCTCATTTAGGAGTTTTTTAGTTGAATTAGAAATAATATTGGTAAGGTTTTTTTAAATTACTCTCTTAGCTTCACCATTCATCACAGTATCTGCCTCATTTAGGAGTTTTTGATTTAGATCAGATGTGATATTGCTCATGATTTTTAAAATTTCTTGAACAGCCTCACTATCCATCACAGTGTAGAGGAGAAGAAAAAGCAGATGTTGAAAAAGAAGGAGACTTGAAAGGCTCAGATAGTGTAGTCGGATCAGGAGAGACTGATACTGTGAATAACAATAAAGAAGATACTGTGATGAGTTGTGAAACTAGAATTAAAAAAAAAACAATCATCTCCAATATTATAGAAATTTGAAAAATCATCGCTGATATTTGTGATACAGTTCAAAAAATTCAAAATTAGGGAGATACTGTGAAGAATGGTGAAGCTATTAAAATAATTTAAAAACCATCGCCGACATTTCTGATGCAGTTCAACAAATCCAAAATGAGGGAGATACCGTGAAGAGTGGTAAACTATTAAAGATGTATTAAAATCATCGCCAATATTTCTGATACAATTCAAAAATTACAAAATGAGCGAGATACTGGAAGTGTTAGGGCTCGGATAGTGTAGTAGGATCAGGAGAGACTGATACTGTGAATAATAATAAAAAAACAAATAATTCTTTATTTTGGAAAAACAATATTACAAGTACATGAAATATACATTATAGGCATGCAAGTATTTTATAAAATATCACGAATATACAGAGTAATAAAGCTAAATAATGTACTGTCTTTTATAAAATAACTTATATTATCCAAAATAAGATACTATTAGAATTTGTTTGCAAGCAGGAGCAAAGTATCATATTGAAAAAAAAGGTTTTTGAATGCTAACATTCACACATCTTTCGCACATTAAATCTATGCATATAATTTGTATTCATAACAATTAAGACTTGGACTATAATATTGAAAAAATTTTCAATGGCCTCAGTCTTTAGGCTCAACAACCATTTGTATGTTTGTTTCTTGAAAGAATGTACACTGTTTGAATGTCTAATATTAACAGGCACAAAATTGAAAAATTTAGGACTCAGAAAGATAAATGTTTTTTGGAAAAAAGTTGAGTAAGCTTTTGGGAGTCTTAAAATGTTGTTAGTTGAACTTCTTGTGCAATACACTTGATTCTCAAATAGAATAGAGAAGATGTAGAGGGAGATATTATTCACACTAAATATTGACTGCATGTCGTGAATTCAATAGAATTGAATTGAATTTATCTTTTACAATGACCTATAAACCAACATTGAAAATGGAATCCTTTCCTACTGTTCCTGTGTTTAGTTTTCTTTTGGCATGAATAAATAATGAGCATAAGTGGCTTGTTACTATTTTCTAAAAGTAATAATCATTAAAAAACTGGTAACTAGAGTATTCGATCTCGGTTTTAGCATTTTGCATGTCCTGTTGGCAATTTGTATTTCATCAGCATTTGCTTTTTACTGACTGCTGTTGCATTTCCAATGTCCTAGATAAGCGAGGTTCCAAATTGTTGTGCTCTAATGTTTGAAAGATGGGGGTTGAGATGAAATCCGCTTAATATTGCACGATATCAAACATCAGTGAACATTTTAAACAGTTTATGAGTTAGACCATGACAAGCAATGTAGTCGATTTTTTCTTAAATTCAGTGATACTTTTCTCAATGAGAATCTCATCAATTCATCACTGCACGATAGATCTGTATTTATATGATCTACCGTTAGAATTTTGTTAGATATGTAATCCTTGATGGAATCTTGTTAACATCGAGCATTGTCTTTCCCTTTTTATATTGCAGTAGTTTAAAACGAAATTCAAGTTGGATCAAATCTCATGTAGCCTTGCCAATATCAAAGTTTCAGGTATTGTCTAGTGTAAAGATGCAAATAGAACTATAGTAATAGGTACCGAATATTTATGTTTAATTGTGATTTTTGTTTTCGAGTGTAATGTCCTTGTGTGTTCGAGGTGTGAGGTTACTGAGGTTACTATTACTTTAATGTGAAATTACAATTAATTCCGATGTAATGTAGTTAACAATTTCTGTCGTAGTCATATTGTACAGATGGCGTTAAGGGATCTATTACTCACACTAATTTAAGATTAGGTGTGTTTGAAAAGTTGAAAACTGTCTGATTTAAATTTTTTAGATGTAGGTTTATTGAACCAAACTTACAAAATCTGCAAACTGTCGTCTTACGTTTCCTTGTTTTATTGAATTATAGTGATACAGTGCTGATATTTGAGTTAAACTTCTGTAAAGTTTCTAAATTCTGGAGCTCTATCGGTTTCTACCTATTTATTCATTATATTATTTTATTTTATTTCATGTACTGCTAACTGTATGAAGAGGCTTTCACCAAAAATACATAAATTATGTCAATTAACCTATTGCTGCTACTCATAATGCGAGCACCGAACATAATTCGGTTAAATAACCAATGAAAATACAGAAAAAGTGAATAGTTAGGACTTCATTTGCCTATAACCAAGCATTTCAAGCTGGCAAAATCTGTACTATCTTAATAGCAACTTTTTCAATATTGATCCTTTCAATTAATCCACGGCTGTGACAATATTACTATTGTCATTATCTGAAGATCAGAGAATGATTATCATTTCATTGTAATTTTAGCAACGTGATAGAGCTATAAAAAATTTATTTTGATTTCACAGTAGAAATATCAAGCTTACTTTCATTTAACGGTTGATATAGTCTTTAATAATGCAGTATTGATGAAAAATTTCCAAATAGTTGACTTGTCATACTGTGTTTAATTAATTCTTATAATTGTATTACATTGAAAAATTATTCTTCCGTTCACTAATGATTTGAGTTTTCATGAGTAGAAAGTTAGTTATGTTACTAAAATTTAGTATTTAGATTGTAATTATTATTCAAATTATGTTGAATTATGTTTTGGAATAAATTTTGATTATTGAGCACTTTATTGTTTTATTTTTATCCTATTGAATTCTTCTTCAGTTTATCATTTAATACCACCAATGGATTCTCTAATCTCTGACTTTTTTGTAGATCCTGAAGAACTGGTTTCTGAAAAAAATTATCAATTATGTACAGAGATTCAATTCCTATATTGGTTGAAGACAAAATTAGACTATATCAATGTTGAAATTTCCATTCCTAATTAGAAATTCCATTTCTAATCAAACATCACAAGGATTGTTGAAGCTAATAATAGTGTCACTGCGAAACCCAGTGAGTTTTTTAAACTGTTGCAATTCATCTAAGAATATTCTTGAGATCCCAAAAAATCTACTTGTTTTCCCCGACCCTCGTATAAGAAGTATAATTCTTTAATGGAACTTAAGTATTAAACATTCACAAGTACATTATATTATTGTGTTTCTACAAAAATTAAGTATTGGTTGAATGTATTCTTGGTCCATCAAGTTATCTCTATTGGTTCATTGTACAGAATTGGTATTTACCCCACCTCATGAGCCAAACTGTAAGATAACCATTTTTTTCTCCCAAGTCTTTATCCTTGTTTTCTGTTGGTAAAATAATATAAGCCAAGCGTTTTTTTGTTAGACTATTTTGTATCTCATCATGTCTCGTCTTTTGGTACGCACCAATTGTTTCTTTTCGACTCACAAGTAGCGCTAGTACCTAATAATTCTTTTTGTTAGACTATTTTTGTATAGCAGGATCCAATTAACTTGTCAGAAATCAGCTGTTCCAGTAATCAGTGAACAGTGATTTCGACACAATAATCAAAAGGCTTGAAAGTCTTAAAGACCTTTAAAGTCTTTAAAAGACTTTTTTAAAGAAGACCTTTCAAAGAATAACTTTTTAAAAGACCTTTTCAATAATCTGCGAGATTCAGCATTTGTAGGTTAAGTATTGTGATCATATGCTCGTCGATCATATGTTTTATGACAAGTTGAATGTATCCTGCTATAACCTAAAGAGCTTTTTCAAATCACATTTGATTTTTATTGAAGAGAGGTAATTTCTTTAATTTTTATTCATTAATAGTAGATTAATATTTTTTTTATCGATTATAAGCTGTTGTATTGCAGATTATTGGATCCTCAAGTTAATTCATTTATTTGAATACTTGGAAAATGAAAATTCATCGATATCCTGTACCATCGATTAGCTCATATCGATATGTATGTCCAGATGGGATCGCAAGATGACAGGAGTTGAACTGTTGAAGTTGAAATAAAATAGAGCTGATAGGGAACTAGACGTGCTGCAGGTTACATCGGTGATAATAATTTATTTGGAGATCCAGTAAACTGTTGAGTTGATGAGAAATTTTTGTGAAACATTTGCGACGGACTCGATCAAATGGATTCTTTAACTGAAAGGTAATATGATTATATTATTTGATACGGTGAGTTACATTGTTTTTCTGTTGGATTTGGAATTTTGACAAGCATTCTGTTTTTGACTTACTCGTTTATTAGCCTACTGAAAGCTATGGAATGAGCTATTCCATTTCAGAACAACTTATCATGAGTTAAAAACTGGTTGAGAATTTGGAAATCCATGCAGATACTTTATAATTGTATAGGATAGCTATGAAGTAGGTCAGTTGCCCAAGATAACCTATAAAATGCTGATCTTCTTTCAATAAAAAATATATTGGGAAGAATGGTTACTGAGTTGCTTAGTAATAATGGCAGAAATCAAGTTTTCATCAATGAATTGCGTGTTATTACTTGCTTCTCCGGTAAATAATTGGTATCTGAGCACTTGACATAAACCATAGATATTTCAGCTTCTAAAATATCGTTATCTTGAACTCTATGTGGATTACTCAGTCGATAGATAATCTTTTATGTTATTTAAAGTAGATGATGTTTCTATTATTCAATTTTTTTGTAATTTCAAAACTATAAAAAATAAAAAGTTGTCCTGACAATTTTCATGGAAGATGAAAATACCATTACTTAATCCTCTACAAATAACTAACTGCACTTACCAATTATTCTAGAGAATGAATAGCAAAGCTTGATTAACCCATTGAGCACAAATGTAGTGTAATAATATATTTAAGATGAAATCGATTTTATTGTACCTATAGGCTAATAAGTAGGTAGTTTTTTTTTGCTTCCCCCTTCTGCATGAAGAGAGACAAATGTTTCTGAAAAAGCACCGCAATGGAGCTGCTTGGCTCCATGATGGAGGCCACATGACATGGGAGCAGCATGTTGACATGATCTGCAATAGACTGTCAAGAGTTACCTATCTGATGCGCAGGCTGAGAAGTCATGTTTCCCTGGTGTACCTAGTTACGGCATACCATGGCCTCTTCCACAATCATATATATCAATTATGGTATTGTGCTGTGGGGTCATGCGGGTGGCAAAAGAAGGTTTTTCGCATCATGACTTCTCGGCATCGGCTGGAACATTGTGCGCCAATCTTTAGGAGACAAACGATTATGACAGTCTACAGTCAGCACCTGTTTAGCTCCCTGTTACTGTTGAAAAAGAGCTAGCAAACCTTTCAGCCAAGAGGACGAGTGTGCAACTACAACACAAGGAGACGAGATGACATTGATTTGCCTCAGGCCAGACTGACAAGGTCACATAGAAGCTTCCCTGTTCGTGCACTGAAGATTGTCAACAGGATGCCAGTGTACATCCATGAGCAGGAGGAGAAGGTTTTCGAGAGGTTTTTGTGACAACACGAGTTTTGTGTGAAACTTGTGAACCTACCACTCTACTCCCTGAATGAAGAGGCAATGCAGTGGTTTTTGAGCTCTCTATAGCCTGGTTTTCATTAGTAGAGTTAGTGGTAGAGTTCCCTGGGCGAGTACTAACTATCTTGTGAACTCTCCCAATGAAAACGTTCATAGTAGAGTAGAGTGATGGTAGAGTCCTTGTTTTTAAGTACCAAGTAAGTAGAGTAGAGTTAGTACGGTAGAGTTAGTATGCTAGTTACTCTACCACTAACTCTACTAATGAAAACCAGGCTTAAGACTGGCCACCCATCTCGATCTCAGTTTATGTATATAATTATGTTTCATTACTTCTGACGCAATCTATCCAGCAAGTGCTGGTCATGAATGAAGAATACTGAATTCCTTTTCAAACATTGAATTGTATTGAATGAAGTGTATGAACCAATATTAGAATTTCGTGATTTCTAATGTAGTAGGCCTACTAAGCTTTGTAACATTTTTCAGATTATGAAATTTGACAAATCACGTCCCAGAAGCGAATGAATTGATTGATTTCAATCATGATGGGCGAAATAGCAGGGTCGGCCAGCTTCCTTCACCTTGGCGATATAGTCTCACTGTTCGCTGAAGGAAATGTCTGTGGATTCCTCAGTACATTGGGGTGAGTACAGTATTTGTAAAATTCATTTTTATGCTTTTTTTAAATTTGCTGTAGGCTACATGTGTCAAAGGTGCTGTTGGCATTTTTTATTCGTCAGGTTCGTTGGTGTACTTGGCGAATTGATTTTGGAATGAAAATGTATTTGAAAATGAAATACTCAGCGTACTCAGAACTTTACGTATCGGTGTGACATCCAGTTGCACCAAAATGAATTTAACCGTTGGTAAATGATGTCATCCAATGCAACGGAAACCAATGAACGAATCAAATATCAATGCAATAATATCTAGTGGTCAAATTCAATTGTTTTACATTTTTTGGATTTTTTTTTCAAGATTACTGTGATCCAGATGGATTACAGAGCCTACTAAAAGCTAATTTTCCAGAACATTATTTGAATCATTATCCTTCACCAACAGAAATGAAAAATACTTTATTATGAACGAATCAAATACTTTGAAATGAAAAATACTTTCTTATTTTCAGACTGGTCGACGATAGAACGGTGGTATGTCCAGAAGCAGGCGATCTTGGAAATCCTCCCAAAAAGTTCAGAGGTATGTGACATATAATATGTTTCGAAAAAATTATTATCATTCATATAAGTTATCTAACCAAAAACAGCACACTATCAATAGTTTCCACGTTTTAATGTCAAGTCAACAATTTGTAACTAGGCAGTAGAATCTTAGCAATAAGTTAGTTCTGTTAAGACCATCGAGCGTCACAGACCACCTCTGCATTATGTTTATCAGAGTTATTTCATTTTTTTTATTGTAAAATGATAAATTAATTGAAATCTTTTTTAAAAGTTTTTCTTCTATTGCAAAGACATAAATTACATGAATTTACATTATAACTTCTGTTCTAAGTATAATGATGAAAAGATATCAGCTGCAAAAGATATTTTAATTATGAACCTTAATTCTTTGATTCATTAAAAACAGCTTGAGTTGAGTCAGTTTGACGCTATCGTGCGTTTTGTAAATTTTTTCGCTTAGAAATATGATTTTTTCGGTTTTATCAAATCAACCCACCTGCTAATCATTGTTACTTCTTGACTAAGGTACATTAGGCTTCAAAGAAAGGTAACTTTGACAGAGTTCTTCATTTTCATACAAATTTATTCAATTCAACTGATTTAATACTGCTGACAAATATTTTCAAGAAATGAAGTCTTCTACTAACAACATCTCTTTTTCGGTCTTGGTCTTCAGAGTAAAAAATGATCGATAAATATGATTTTGAAATTTAATTAACTGATTAATTATAAACTGCTCAATCTTATAAAATTTTACCTCGTGTTGAAAAATTCGATGAGAGAAGTTCAGCGATGTCGTTCATTTTTTAAGTGTTTTGACAATGAAAGAAGTTTTAATATTGATACTGTGGGTGCCCTGTAGATAATAAAACATGTTATGAAACAAATTCACCTTGCTCATGTTACACATGATACTGAATTGTTACAGGGCATTACCTTTAATACCGTGAATTTTGAATTAGCTGAAGTTGAATTACCAACTGCATTCATCCTAGTTACTAATTGAATTTTGTTCCTTTTTTCAGATTGTCTGTTCAAAATATGTCCCATGAACAGATATTCAGCTCAGAAGCAATTCTGGAAAGCGGCTAAACAGAATGCTAGCTCAACAACTGATGCGGTTTTACTCAAACGTTTACATGTAAGTTGAATAATAATATGTATCATTTCTAGTGTATTCATTGAAATTACACTTTTACATCAATTTTCAACAGTATAAGTTATAGTTAGATACTTACAATGTAAGAGATGGATGATAGAAAAATAAGGCAAGGCAAAGCCTGAAATTTAGAAGTAAATTTAATACTCCCATTCGCCTTCTAAATTATTGAGTTTTGAATCAATTTTGGTAAACCTGTGAAGTACATACATTCTCTGGTCAAGAAACGATGGTGGGAATGAATATTTCAATTTCAATTTATTGGAAAAAAGAAGTCGGTTACTTTGACATACCAGCTATATATAGTGCGATTTATCAAATTTGATGCTTGGCGATCAGTAAACAGCTGATGTTACACAGCTTTGACACAATACTTGACCTACAAATGCTGAATCTCAGTGATTATTGCAAAGACTTTAAAAAGGTATTTTTAGTCTTCTTTAAAAAGGTCTTTTAAAGGCTTTAAGGGTCTTTGAGACTTTAAAAAGTCTTTGGATTATTGTTTCAAAGCTGCGTAACATCAGCTGTTTACTGATCGCCAAGCGTCAAATTAAATGGATCGTAGTATAGGCTACTACTAATCATACTGGGGTAATTATTGAGTATGTTAATTATTGTATTTCTAACTATTTCAACTCAATTTTCATACAAGATCTTGCATTTTTACAGCATGCAGCTGAAATTGAAAAGAAACAAAATGATACAGAAAATAAGAAGTTGCTTGGATCAGTTGTACAGTATGGAAGTGTTATACAGGTAAGCCTAATAAGTATCTTCAGATGAATATTTTTTTGTCGTAAGTCTCCATGGTACTTTTCAATGTTTAAAAACTGTTTTACTGTAATGGAATGAAAAATAATCTGTAAATTTTGGTTGAAGATTGTAGTAGTACAGTTACAAGTATAAGTTAAATATTAATGGATAAGTCGTCCTTAGCTCAGTGTATCAAAATACTGCTGCAAACTATATAGTCTGATATCAGTAATCAATTTATGAGTCAATATGTACTTGTGAGCTTTATGAGCTGTACTTGAAAATGAATAGGTACGATTGCACAAACATCGACTAGAGTTTCATCCAATTAACTATACGTTCGTTCGAATTTTTACCTCAATTATTTAAAACTAAACTAACACTTGGACTAATTATTAATTTTCTACTCTCATTTCTCAAAAACTAAAAATAAATGTAAAAATACTAGGGTATTTCAGAGAAGCCTCTAGCTCTGTTCTATCTGTATGATTGTGTTCGTTCGAATGATCAGAAAAGGTCTGATATTGTTGTACCGGTCCATAAGTATAATTTGAACTTGTAGTCTACAATTAAACCTTATATTATTAGCCTACTTAATAAACTTTCAAATATATTATACAATTAAACCTTATATTACTAGCCTACTTAATAAACTTTTAAATATATTATACAATTAAACCTTATATTATTACCCTTCTTAATAAAATTTTAAATATATTATTTAATCCGCCTGAAAGCTATTTTGATTATAATAGATCATATTCAGCGGAGAAAGCCTCAAAAGTGGTGAACCTTACAACGTTAGTAGCAGATGCACGTCTCTTATCTAATATGAACGATTAGATGTCAGCATGTCCACGAAGTGGGGGGGGGGGCACCTGTGGGGTGATCCGTCACAGTGGTGCAATAGAATACATTCAGAAAGGTTCCCTACTTGCCGTAAGAGGCGACTAAAGGGGAAACCCGGTACCCTGGGTTGTGGACGTTCCACCACGCCACGTCCTTAAAAGTAGCTGGTTAACCACGCCCAGTGAAACATCCAGCGGGGTATTGGGGCACCCCGGTGGAGGGTCTTGCTCTGGTCACCCTGTACGTGCCCACGGACCACACAGCCTATGGACATTACTTGGAGATATGGGCTTTTTCCATTGCTTCTGGAAGCTGAGGGGATACATCCGAGCTTCGGCTCACGTACCGCCGGAACTGATGCTTAGTCGGTGAGTTGATTAGCGACTGGGGGCAATACCTCGTAGCGCTTACTCACCGGGCACAGGCCATACTCCCTGTGCAGCTGCCTTAACAGTGGTGCTAGATCAGTGCCCTCCACACTAATCGTGATATAGCTTCGGCCAGGGGGGGCACGAGGGGGGACACTTTGGGCTGATGGAGCCTACACCTGTCCACGAAGTCAACTGCTTCTTCAGCTTCAATTTTATGTCATTATACACAGTTGCGGAAGTCTTCAATGTAATTGACGGCACTTTCAATTGGCAATATTTTTGACTTATAGACATCCTATGTTAAGAGGGAAATTATTAGATATCATACTTGTGCTCTCACATGTATGTAAGAAGCTAGTCGCTCTACTCTTCCATTTCTTCTTCTTCTTTTTTTTTCTTCTTCTTCATCTTCAACACATTAAATACTTTGTTTATCAGATGTTGTTAATCAGAATAAAAGTTTAGTTCAGAATCATTGATTGAGAGTTCATACAGATTTTACAATGTATTAAGAGTTATAACTGACATTGAAAATATATTTTCTTGAGCAACTGAAAAATTTTTTTGTCAGTTATTCATTCCATTTATTCTCCTGGAAATTCGGAGAATATTATATGTATAATTCGAATAAAAAATAATCTGAAATTTTATTGTTTCCAGCTGTTGCATTTGAAATCGAACAAGTACCTAACAGTGAATAAACGACTGCCGGCACTGCTTGAGAAGAATGCGATGCGTGTGTATTTGGATGGAAATGGAAATGAAGGCTCGTGGTTCTACATTTTGCCTTACTACAAACTCCGATCTACAGGTGATAATGTGGTTGTGGGGGATAAAGTCATCATGAATCCAGTCAACGCAGGCCAGCAAGTCTTGCATGTAGCTCAAAATTATGAACTGCCTGACAACCCTGGCTGCAAAGAGGTAATAAACTATGTTATTCACGATTCCACCTTACACTAAGGCTTGAGATACTATCTCTAATTTTTTAAAATCCAAGACATGAGGTACTATCGCTCAAGCGAGGAAAAAAGCAACAATTGGCTATTGTTTGTTTGTAATATCTTCCCAGAGACTCTTTACGGTAGTAGGTAGTACTGTCAAAATATGCAAAATTAACACACAAATAATCCCTTCCTAAACACATACTCCTGATTAGATCTCTTGTAGTTCCGTGATCATATTATATTCAAATGCAAAGAAGCCTATCTACCAATAATATTTTTAAAAATTATAATCATCTAAGGGCCGGTTCATGAGCTCGGGATTTAACTAAGTCCTAGACTAAAACGGGTGGCCACCGTAGCATCTACAAACGTTTGTCTCGACAGGTTAGTGGGTTAGCAGCATAGAGAGCCCTTAGTACATAGTGTCGAGGCTAACGTTTGTGGATGCTACGGTGGCCACCCGTTTTAGTGTAGGACTTAGCTAAATCCCGAGCTCATGAACTCGCTCTGAGAGCAAGGTTTTGATGTTCTAGATAACTTCAGTAGTCATTACTAGAGAAAAGAAACAATAGATTATTTAATTTGATCCTTTTATCAAGAGGCTTTGAGAGGGAAGGGAGAGTGAGAGAGGTAATGATACAAAAGAAGTGAGAAATATTTACGGATCTAAGCAAAAAGTTAGTGAGAAGATCACCATATGCTGATAAATTCTTTCAATGTGATTACTCGGGAGCAACTCATTAACAGATAAATCATTTTTCTTATGAACATAATATTAATGATATTTTATGAATGTTATTGGATTCTATCATCAAGTTAGCTATCATTACAATATAAATGTAAGGCTTGCCTTAGCAGGGACCTTCCTTGTTATGAACATATTAATACTATTTTATTTTATATCTATTATATTATTAATTCTATTATTTTTAATTTGTACTTTTCAAGTTTGATGTATTTGTTTCAAGGATAAATAAATTATTTGATTAAAAAAATGCACGATGAGACAGATCACCAAAACTTGTTTTCTCACCACTCATAGCGCTTACATCGCCAACTCTCATCGCCTCGGTCCCATTGAGCAGACTCCTGTAAAGTTTTCCTATCTTTACTAGTTTAATATGTTGAGCTTCCAATATGTGTAGATACACAGGCTACAATTTTCCCACTTCCAATTATCATAATATTTGAAGCTATACTAGGACTACAAACTAAGGGTGGGTCCATGTCGGAGCTGTGATAAACGATACCAGCTGTGATACTAGCAACGCTTTTATCGATGGTCCATTGCCCAAATGCAATTAACATCGCAGCTCCGACATGAACAGGCTGATTAGAAAGCACGTCAATATTATCTACGCGCTGCTAGTATCACAGCTACGACATGAACGCACCCTTAGAAGTAAAAATACATATAATTAGAAACAATACCATGAGAAATTTATTGCTAATGTAATGTAAAATTCAGTGAAAAGAAAAGTTATAAATGGTCATATCAAAATATGGACGAATTAGTGTTGGAATGTATCCAAGCATAGAATAAGTTTTGTTATTTGGCTATCATCGGTACAGATTTGAAGTTGATTGGTATTAGGTTCACTGAAATATTTATGTGCTGTGTACATGAATAGCACATTAGCAGAATTGTATTAAATACATATTCTCTCTTATGACAAAACTTCGCCCACTGCTCTCATGTAATGTACAAAGTATAAGAATAAAGTCATTTATTTATCTATCCATTCATCTATCACTCTCCCCAGTTGCACAATTCAGCATATATTTAGCACATATTCTCTATAAACGGTTAGATCTGTATTGACAGCTCGAAAGCGAATGTTCAATTGTGAAATCTCGTATGTTACAGGTGAATGTTGTTAACACAAACACTCCGTGGAAAGTGACTCTTTTTATGGAGCACAAGGAGAACCAGGAAGAAATTCTAAAGGGCGGGGATGTGGTGAGACTTTTCCACGCAGAACAGGAGAAATTTCTCACGATGGATGAGCACAGGAAAAAACAGCACGTGTTTCTGAGAACTACGGGTCGAACATCAACTACTATGGCTACTAGTAGCAAAGCCTTGTGGGAAGTTGAGGTATGTGGTTATTATTTCTTGATTTTAAATGTACGAATTGGATATTTGCATTGTGTGGACGACATTTGCATGCATATATGTCAGCGATGTCCTCCACACGATGCATTCATGCATGCAAATATGCAACGTGTCCCATATTAGGTGGCACTCGTCGCTTTTGGTTCACTGAATTGGAGGTAGTTCAGTGGTTGAATGGTAGGGACTGAAAAAGATTGATTCCCTTCTTGAGAGATGCTCTAAAGATAAGAAAACAGCTGGTTCTGGAGTTCAATTATCAACAGTGTTATGTATTTTCCTTTTTAATTTTGCTGAAGTGTCGTTTGTCGAGGTAGCAATACATTTTACTCAGTAGAAATTATATTATATTAATAGGTGGTCAAAACAAGGAATTACTCGACATAATGTTTCTTATTCTTCAATTTGCAGGTTGTGCAACACGATCCTTGCAAAGGTGGAGCGGGTCACTGGAACTCCTTGTTCAGGTTCAAGCATCTGGCTACAGGCCACTATCTAGCTGCTGAAGTAGATGACGATGATGACTCTGCTGACCAGATGAGATTGAAACTGAGAGGTTAGTTCAAATTTTATTAGTTATTGACAATTTTTCCAATTGAAGAGATCAAGATGATTCAATATATTTTTAAGTTGCTATTATTCATCTGATAACTGGTACATTTGTATCACTATTCCTTTGTAGCCTAAAGTTGAATCAGATAAGATTGAACTACTAACTGAGAAGTCAGTTCAATCTTCATCAATTATTGAAAAAAATTTCGAATTGCAGAAATAAAGGTGAATAAATATTGTTAAGAGACTGAGTAGCATTCAAATTCAAATCCATTTATTTGTTTCGAGCATTACTTCATATGTATGCAATTGTAGTTAACATTCAATGAAACATTATTGAGTTGTTGGAGTTAACATAAATGTTGTAGTGTTATTGGAGTGGTCTATAGCGTAGGGCTATAAGCCCAGTCCTATAATCCAAAGGTTCCGAGATCAATCATAAGAGATAATTCCATAATAGACAGTACTGGAAAAGACAATAGTACCCGTCTTTTGGTGAAAAGACATTATGTCTAATATGTTGATAGTAACTCTTCTGGATGATAATGGATTTGTAAATTTCTCTTTCATTTCAGATAATCAAGGTAGTGCAGTGTACCACTTAGTGTCAGTTCCACACTCTAACGAAATCTCGTCATTGTTCGAATTGGACCCCACCACATTAACACGTGGAGATTCGCTCGTGCCACAGTCTTCATATGTCCGTCTCCACCATATATGTACAAACACTTGGGTGCACAGCACCTCAATACCTATCGATAAAGATGAAGAAAAGCCTGTCATGTCCAAGGTGAGGAATCAATCTACTCTGAGCTTGAAAAAATTTCGAATTTTTACATTTGAGGGGAAGGGTACGCAATATTTAATATTTTAGAAACTATCAAAATAATTAAAATGGTGAACAAAGACTTCAATGCAGTTTCAAGCCTCGGCCTCCAGTCGCTCGATTTTTCTATTATTAGAAAAATCGTTTGTATTTCAATCGTCTGTATAGTCTGTATTTTATATATCTATTTTTCTATACATTTCTGTTGTCTTTGCTTCTAAATTGAGGTTTTTTGATTGATAATAATGTAATCACCAAAACCAGATTCCCGAGGTCTTCATAATGTGATAGTTGTTGAATATAGTTCTATTTCACAAAAATACAATATTATTACAGAGTTAACTTGATGCCATGACGCCAGATCAAGAACTGAACTGTTTATAAACAGTTCCTTTAGAAACGGGAAACGTTGGAAACAGCATATGATTTTTTCAGCATATCACAATAGTTATTGAATAAGCCCCATGCCCTCATTTAATAAAAACTTGTTTCGAAGTTTTTAATGAAAAAACACAACAGTTATTGTACTTTTTCAATTACAATGTGCCTCTTATTTTAGGTTGGGTGTGCTCCAATAAAAGAGGATAAGGAAGCATTTGCTTTGATATCGGTTTCCCCCACTGAAGTGAGAGATTTAGACTTCGCTAATGACGCATGCAAAGTCCTAGCAGCCAGCTCGACCAAATTGGAGAAAGGAACTATTTCACACAACGAACGAAGGTATTTATTATATCGTATTTATCAATTTTTTTGCTGTTGTGATACCCAAATAAGCTCTCAGCGTGTGTGTGGATAATGGGAAGGATGATGATTAGATTACTTTATTCATGTAAACAACAAAATATTTCTCATTAGATCCTAGATTATAAAGATCAGTAGTTATTTTATAAATTTCACAAATTATAGCTTAATTTGTTTTGCTTATATTATTCAACATGAAGATTTAAAGCAGTGTGATCACGATAATTTGACTGCGATTTATCTACACGAAACGGTGAAGTTTGGACAGATAAATATTAATTCCTTGTAAAGGATTTGCAAGGACATCCACCCCATTAACTTTTGGCCGTGAATAATGATGAGAGATAAATGGACCTAAGTTTCTTGTTGGTTCAGAACCACAAAGCTTGGAAAATTAACTAATTGGGAAAGAAAATAAAATCAAAAACTTTTCCTTATTTAGAAAAATATGATAAGTGAATTACTTTATCAGCTTTTCAAAATGTAATGAAATATGAATATAATAAATTGAACATGATATATTATGTATTCACTAATATAAATATGTGAATACATAATATATCATGTTTAATTTATTTTAATATTATGTACGTGACTTGTGTTAATATTGTGTCATGTACATTGTTTAAAATCAATGAATAAATCATAGAATAGAATGACTGCCTTTAGGCATACTTTTTGATCTGGATCGAAGTAATTATTAGATAAAATAATTTAATCTAATTAAAATTTATTTTTGGTTTTAACAGGGCTGTGACCAGTTTGCTGCAAGACATCATCTATTTCATTGCT
This sequence comes from Laodelphax striatellus, assembly GCA_017141395.1. Taxonomy (NCBI): domain Eukaryota; kingdom Metazoa; phylum Arthropoda; class Insecta; order Hemiptera; family Delphacidae; genus Laodelphax; species Laodelphax striatellus. The sequence continues at coordinate 22,049,302 of CM029544.1, read as the reverse complement.
GGTCTCGAAAGTGAGCAAAGCAAAGCCGAAGCATTAGAATTGAGCGTAGCAAATCCTAACAGGTAATTTATTATTAAATTCTTCTCTTAAATAATAACTACCAACAATCTACTGTTGCTTTTCAATTGAAGCACAGGTTCAAATTTAACCGATTAAACAGTAAAGATTTAATGTTTTATCCTACTATTTTTGGGGTAGTATTCAATTGTGCGTCATAATAGATTAGATTATTCACTTCATTTATGTAGACAACAAATATGACGACTTACATCCTAGATTATAATAGTAAATATACAACTAATTATTCGACAAATGTACATAAGCTTGTAATTTATTCAATGAGAAGATGTAAAGCAAAATGAGAATTATGATATAATAGTGTGATTATCTAAATGAAACGGTGAAGTTTGGACATATGAATGTCCATACTTGGAAAAGGAAATTCGTAGATATATCCTTTCCATTAACACTTGACCGTGAAATAGAAGAGTCCTATTAGAAAAGCTGATGAAGATAGAAAAATTTATTTCAGTTTTTGTAAATTTAATAATCTACTCTTCTCTGAAGTGTTTTCAATGAAAGTTGAAAAGGTAATTCCACTTGACATTGAATTTTGAATGCAGGATATGTTAGGAGGCTATTATATTATCTGTTGGACATATCATCAATGAACTCCTAATTATCGTATCAGTTCTGTTCTAGAACTCCACCATATTTCATATGTGACCTCCCAGATTATTCTACAGTTATAACAAAACTTGCTCACAAATTAGTTACAGCGTGTATCTTCTTGAAGTCTTACTCCAATTCTAAACTTCAAGTGCATGATACAAAAATGTTATGAATAATTTTGCAACATTGAAGCGTTACTCAAGTTGTTTTATTAAAAATCTGCTTTCCAGTTTCCCTCATATTTATCAGATTGTGTATGTTTTATAAGTAGTGTTATTCATCTCAAGATATCATATCTCAATATTTGAAAAAAATCAAAAGCTTTTTGCTATTCACCTTCATTTAATAGAGCTTGATATATTCTAGTAATATTCTTATATCTAGTAATGCTTCAATTAATATTACTTGTTATGCTCAACTCAGTTAATCTTATTTTAATCTTTTTAAGGGACCGTCAGAAACTGCTAAGAGAGCAATACATTTTGAAACAGTTGTTCAAGATCCTTCAAGCGCCATTTATGGAATCCACCGAAGGTGAAGGGCCTTTCCTCCGTATTGAAGAGCTGAGTGATCCTAGACATGCACCCTATAAATATATGTTTCGGTTGTGTTATCGTATTCTTCGATTAAGTCAGCAAGATTACCGTAAAAATCAGGTATAGTATCTATCATATACAAAGTTCATTTTGTTTTTTATATATATGGTATGTGTTACCATAATATATTTATAGTATACCATAGTTGTATTTATAAAGTATATTTTATTAGTTCGAGGTGGAACCTACCCGTAAGAGTCTCCCGACAGATGAAAATCCCTACGAATAAATAAATAATTTCAGTGATGTTTTCTTGGAATATTTTACAATTATCATTAACTACAACAATTTATGAACTGGATGCACCTAGAACACGCATGCTGTCAACCAGTCTAATTTGTTGAATAGATGTTGTTTTACTGGTACGAGTTGAATCCTACTCGTATAGCTCCAACTTGCATCCAATGTAACCGTGGCCATGAACCTGAGTAAATAGATATTTCACTACTCATGACTATTTCATTCAAGTTTGAGGCTCAAATGTGTCAGACAGAGCGAATAGAACCTTAGTTTACTTGGAAGATAATCTGCTTTTCCTCTTTCGAATATTATGTTCAACATTTTTCAGTGTATTACTTCTTATTTCCCGGCCTTGAACCAATATTAAATGAATATTTTACTGCTGATGACTATTTCAATCAAGTTTGAGGCTCAAATGTTGGTGAAATGTTGGTTACTTGAAGAATAATATGATTTTCAATTTTCAAATATTTTGTCCATTATGTTTGAGTGTATTATTTCTTATTTGCAGGAATATATAGCAAAACACTTCGGTTTCATGCAGAAGCAAATCGGTTTGGATATTCTAGCCGAGGATACAATCACAGCTCTCCTTCATAACAATAGAAAACTACTAGAGAAACATATAACTGCAGCTGAAATTGAAACTTTTGTCGGTCTAGTCAGGAAAAATATGCACAATTGGGAATCTCGATTCCTCGACTACCTCTCCGATTTGTGTATATCAAATAAGAAAGCCATCGCCATAACGCAAGAACTGATTTGTAAAAGCGTTCTAAGTGCCAAAAACTCTGATATTCTTATCGAAACAAGGTAACTGATTTCTTTTTCATTTAAATTTAGTTGGAAACCTTAAATAGTATGATCTTCCCTATGATATTGATTGATTGAATGTCTTTATTAAGTGCATTGATTAATTCCTTTATTATATATTATCATGGATGGAGTTACGCCTCCAGCTCCTCTCTGCTAGGTTACCGGAGAGATAGTTACAAAATGATCTCTTAGTGTTCTGCAATTTATCTGCTTAATCCTGTTGATTAACAGTGTTGATGGCCAGCGAGCATTTCAAATGCATTCATTCTCCGAGTGTATTTTTCTGTTAGATATAAAGCTTATAATTCTTGCTTGCATTTTAAATGCTGTCATTTTTAGAGTGACTTGTTCCCGTGAGAAATTAAGTCATTTATTTCTTGCTTGTATCTTGAGTAATTTTTGTTGTAGTGAATTTTCTCGATCAGAAAACCAGTCGTTTTCAAATTGTGTTTCATGCCCCCATTCTACAGTAGCACATGACATTGGTTTGATTTTAATTTAATAACTTCACAAAGTGAGTAAATCGAACCGGCGAGCCGGCGTAGCCTTATGGGATGAAATGTCACACCTTCAGTCTGCTATTGCTGCACCGGTCACGGGTTCGATTCGCGTTCCGTCTGGTTTTTGCTTGTGTCATCCTTTACTTCATTACCCACATACTAGTGATAATATACTTATGTGGGCATCATCCGCAGCAAAAAAAAAAAAAATAGATAAAATAAAAAGTGTAAGAAAATGACTCTTGATGAAGTCTTGTCGAAGCCTGAAAGATGAGTAAAATAAATCGTCTTTAATTCCACATGTTAGAAGGTATCTAAAGAATTGAGATATTGCCCTCCTAATGAATTACATAAAGAAATTGAAATTAGTGTGTGAAATAGAATAATGTGAGAAAACTCTTGATAAAGTCATTAATTCTATATGTTGAGTGCACTATATAGAATTACATATTACAGACACTACTGACTTTCATATTCTCTAAGATTAGAATCAGTATTTGACCAATAATCAGCTGGATGAAATTAAGTTCTTCAATAATTTTTTTTTCAGAATGATGAAGTCCAATGTGGTTGCCGTCGATGGATCTGATAACGAAGAGACTGACCAAACCGTAGAAGAAGTTTTTCTTCTTTGGAATAACAGGAAGGTCTGATAAGATCTGATTAACTTTCGAAATATTATTCAACCAAATGATCCACACCTTTAAATAGAATATTTAATCCTCAAAATGATCGTTCATTATTACAGATTCAATTTGTTGAACGTATTAACTTTTTCTGAATTTTATTTATTTGTAGTGAAAAAATCAATCTCCAATAATCTGGAAACAAATCGAAGAGTATTTAATACATCAATGTATCTTCGTCTGTTGCTTCGCTTTGAAAGAGAACACAAATATTTATTGTTAATGATGTTGAAGGACATATAAGATATATGGTGGTAGAAACAAATCGCTGACTATTTGTCACATCAACTTATCTTCGTCTGTTGCTTCGCTTTAAAAAATTCACAAATATCCTGCTCTGAAAGAATAGAAATCTATTCATTCTTAACTTTGATGTTGCCTCAACTAGATTCTTAATGAGATCATCTACCTCTGTCTTCCATTTTATTGTATCTATAGTTTGTATTATTTGCATTTTTTTGGTAATCATGTTTCAAAAAATGGAATAAAGATGTTCATTTATTGTTTGTTTATCTAGATGTCTCGTTCCCTGGTTGTTCTTTCCGGCGATTCCAAACTGGGTAACCAAAACGAACAGGCTCTTTTGGATTACTACAGGCATCAACTAAATCTATTCTCGAATATGTGCCTGAACAGGCAGTATTTAGCACTCAACAATCTATCTCCACATCTCGATATTGATCTCATTCTCAAGTAAGTAGTTATTGAAAAACTTTTGAAATGATTATTTAATGGGCTAATTATATTTGCTGCTAATTATATCTTGATAAAATCTCAAGTTCAATAAACCTCTGTTCAATAAAATCTCATGTCTCAATATTCTAAACGGAGATAATCGTGAGACTCCATCTTTAAATTGTCAGCTCTTTCTAGTTATCAGATTTTTCAAAATTAGTTTTGCAATTTTTCTTCGAATTCTTTCTGGCTATTTCACCCGCAAGGTATCACGCAGTTCACACAATAAATTTCTGACTACCATCTCTTGTTGTTTCTTGTAATGCACTTGAGTAAAAAAATGAATTTATAATGGAGTTTTATCATGTATGGAAAGCCATTATCTTTATTTGTGTGTTTTGTGTGTCAAATTTGGCGTGGAAACAGTTTTGGACGAATGTCTACTGTACTTTTTCAGATTTAATTGTAAATGAATGTAAGAAATGAATTTGTTTCTGCGTATTTTATTTTTATTTGTTTATTTAAAAAAATACTAGTTAGACTGTCGACTGTCATCGTGTTGTCGCACCTTATGTGTAGAAAATTTGTAGACTTGACAGTTATTGAATTGAGTAGAGTTCTATTGGAATGTAGCGGAATTTCAACAGAGTTGGTAGTGATGAGAATATTTTAATCACTCGAAAAATGAAGTGAATATAGAAACCATGAAATTATTGAACAAAAAAAGTGGAATCAATAATTAAAGTATTTGTCTTTCATAGCGTATGCATTTTTATTTGTTTGCAGATGCATGGCAGATGAAAGTGTTTCGTATGAACTGAGAGCGTCATTCTGCCGTTTGATGTTACATTTACACGTTGACAGAGATCCGCAAGAACCAGTCACACCAGTCAAATATGCTCGATTGTGGTCTGAAATACCTTCAAAGATGTCAATTAATGAGTAAGCTATTTATTCGTTTTATACTTTCTCGTGTGCTTTGAAATTGTAGATTATTTTTTGTAAAAATTGTCGAAACTTATTTGTAAATAATTTGAACACATTTATAAATATTGACAGCAGATATTTGTAAATATTGACGAAACCTACTGATTTGACGATCAATTTCATGCCCTCGTTATTCGTCTTCAACAATTAATTAAAAAAATCATTGTTTGAAATTTAATTAATTTGTTTGAAACGTTTAACAAGATTTGATTTTATTTTTTTTAGCTATGACAGAAATCATCAGCCGGACCAAAATAAGAAAGCAGTACACGCTAGATTCAGCTCAACTATACTTTTTGTCGAAGACTATCTCTGCAATGTGGTTGCCAAAATGTGGACATTTGCAGACCAATACCAAAATAAATTGACGTTTGAAGTAAGTGCGCATTTGTTCAGCTTCTATCCTTTCAATACTATACCTACTTGTTTTCTTCTTTTTTAGCACTTAAATTTCTTTACATTTACTTCGCTTTTGTTTAATTAGGTATTAATTAATTCAATTGTGATTAATAACTATCCTTGTTTTTCATCTTTAGCAGAAAAAAGATGAATTTGTCGATATTATACGATTTTCAAATATATCTTCATTACAAGTATCATAGTGCCTTCAAGGTAATTATTTCTACAATGTTTCAACTTTTCTACTACATTTACAGGTGGTCAAACTTGCAAGAGATTTGATTTACTTCGGGTTCTACAGTTTCAGTGATCTTTTGCGTCTCACCAAGACACTACTCAGCATTCTTGATTGTGTATCTGAGAATGACTTCATCAAAGGAAAAATTCCAACTGGAGAAATACATTGTGAGTTATGGAATTCATTATTTATTATGTTAGCTTGTTGAAGAAAGGTACTCAAATTAATATAATCAAATTCAAATTATGATTAATATTCCAAGTCTTATCTCCAAAATAATCTCTTGGTCAATTATGTGCGATCAATGTCGAATTTATTGTTCTAGTCGTTTAGTCACGCTGCGATTCTTCTACCTTCCGTAATTAGAAATCATATGGTTACTTAGTTAAAATTTGAAATAAATGCTTAGTCAGCGGTGCATCATCGAATAGCATCGAATAGAATAATACAAGAACAACATTATGATTTTAGTATAACAGTTCCAAAAATTTCATTGCACTTCTAATAAAACCATGTTATTCTATATTAGAGATCCACATAACTTGAAAAAAGTACGAATAAATATTGTGATTTCGATGAAATTAATCTCATATTTGTTAGAAAATCTAGAACTCTATATTTATTGATATTTTCCAGCCTGCTAAATACATACTTAACAATTTATCTTTATTCCAGGCTTGACAGAAAAGAGTAAGTAGGTTTTTATAGCTATCTGGAACGATTGTCAGATTTTTCGGCTCATTTGATTTCATATAATTTTCATTTAATTTTACCACTCTCTTCTAGCACTCAACTAATTTGCACAGTTCACTATTGGAAATTGTCATGTGGCTGCATGATTTTTTATTGAGTTTATACTTTAATAGAAAATTTTGCTATAGAATCAAATCTATCTCGTGCCTACTGTATGGTGCAATCTATTAGTAGAATGTGTATTCAGTTCAAATAATTGAATGATCATCCTCTTTCTATGGAACTTAACATTGACGGATCGATTCGAGCTTTTTTATTTTTAGCAATTGATCTTCTAGCAACTCTATTTATTTTGTATGTAATAATAGAGAGCATTCTTTCTATCGAGAATGGTCTATGTTGAACCTGCAGGTTGGCTTCAAACAATTTGAATTGTAATTTCAGAATTTCAGAATTTGAAAAACTTATTTCTGTATTATTTCAAGATTAAAATTCATAGATTACTATTTTCAAATGGTCTGTAACTCACTTGAAACTTAAGGTTCAGCATTAACCACTCTAATGGCTGGTTTTCGCGATTCTAGTAGACGTTCAGGTTACTGGACGCAGATTGGATCATATGATCGTCTACTCTATTCAATCAAATAGTCCAATGCACACTGACTGGTGACTTGGACTGGTGTTTGGACCATTTGTTTGTTGAACCAATTGGACTATTTGTTTGTGTAGAGTAGACGATCATATGATCCAACCTGCCTCCAGTATACTGAACGTCTACTAGAATCGTGAGAACCAGCCTTTAATACATTTTTTGTTAATCTTGCATAAGCGTTAGATTCTTGTGTGTTTGTTCATCTTATTCTGAGAAACGATATTATGATATCCGGGATACTGATGGATACTTAGAGCCTTTTGGAAGTTGTGTATTTTTTTCTTTGTGAGGTTGATGCCCACTTAAGCTTTAGGCTTGTGCTTGGGCAATGGGAGAGGTGATGATGAGAGATAGCAACCACGTTTTAGGTACAAGTGTTGTATTAGTATCAATTTGCTATCAGAATTAATTTTAGAAGCATTTAACTCATTGATTTCTCGTTTCTCAACATATATGTAAATTACTTAATTTTCCATCTGCTAATCGATAAATTATTAATAGATATTATAAACTTGCTAATCTATTTATTATTAATCGATATTATAAACCTCCCAATCGATTTCAATTATAGCTGAAGGTGGAGTTCTGCGTTCAATCGGTGATATGGGAGCAGTTGTAACGGGTCTAACACTTGGAGCTACCGGAATCGGAAGAAACTCCATTTCACCAACTGTTCAGAAGAAGACCACCCAATTGAAAAAAGAATATCCACTGGTGATGGATACCAAACTGAAAATAATAGAAATTCTTCAGGTGATTATTGACGCAAATTACTTATTACATCAATGTTTAATCATCTAATTAACTAGACAACTGTCTTACCAGATAACTCAGTTTGAAAAATTTAACTGTATAAAAATCTTCAGTCTCAAAAATAACTAAATATGCCGTTTAAGGTTCGGTACTGGTCGGAGCTAAAATAATGAGCCCTAGAAGGAATTCGCTGAGTCATCGAAAAAGGTGAACAAAGCTTGCATGTTCAATGCGATGTAATTGTAGGAAAATATTTGCTGATACTGCATTATTTCTCCTCTCTCCTTCAGAAGTCAATGGTCATCTTTTCAGATTCAACTACTATCTAGCATATAAGGTTTCTATTATATGTTATTCTGAAAATTCCCGTTCCCTAGCCTATCTTTGTACTCTCGTTTATTGGTTTTTGCTATTGATATTCTAGTTCGTTCATTATCTCTTATTATTATTATTATTATCATCATCCATAATAGTTTTCTATCATCACTTTTTCTGCGCAGTTCATTTTGGATGTGAGATTAGATTATCGAATCAGCTGTTTACTCTCCATATTCAAACAAGAATTTGATGGGAATGAAAATAGGACTTCGGGAACCAACGATGCTCTTCAAAAACCAATCGATCTTGAAACTATTGGCACACAGGCTGAAGGAATTTTTGGGAACAGGTAAGTTCCACGTTTTCTTCCATGTTTTTTTTTAAAATATCAATGAAGCATTATACACTGTACTATTTTTACTTCAATCTAATAATCTACACATATTTATATCGATGGACATCATCCCTAGCAAAAAAAAAGAGAGAAAAAAAGATGATTTCCCAGTTCTCTGTTGAAGTTCAACACCACACTAGCTGCATGGTGACATAATTCTGTTCTTGTTAGAAGCCCATTTGACAAGTTACTTCTATCTATTCCCCTTATATGGACTTTCACATTCTTTTGCTGTTCATCTCTAACAGCGTCAGAGCCACAGTGTAGTAGGGTAGTTTCTATTACATAGTATCACATGAATACAGTTCACTTTTTTGTCTGTATTTCATTGTGTATTACACTGCAGAGAGGCTTTTGATCACTCGTATTATAGGCCTAATTGATGAAAAATCAAGCAATATATTTTTCGTCGATTTTAACCGAATTTGTTTACTTGCAGTGAAGATTGTGCTGCTTTGGATCTAGATGGCCACGGCGGTCGCACATTCTTGAGAGTTCTTCTTCATTTGACAATGCATGACTATCCGCCGCTCGTTTCTGGGGCACTGCATTTGCTATTCAGGCATTTCAGCCAGAGACAAGAAGTTTTGCAGGCATTCAAGCAGGTAAACTTTTCTCATAACAATTTCAGCATATTCCATAATTTTAGCATATCAAAAAAGCATATCGATTTTCTAATAAAATAATTGATTAAACAAACGAAAGTTATTCAGCTAACAAGTTCACTAAAAAGTGTTCACAAGTTCACAGTCCTATGCTCATGTGAATAAGTTATTGTTCTGTATTACGATACAAATAGTTCTTAGTTGGTGAAATAAGTATTTGCATGACTTTTTTATTGGAGGGGAGACCCTTACGGGCAGGTTCCTTATATTTGTATTGGTCACCCATCCAAGAGCAGTCTTGAGTGTTCGTGACTTAACCTCATTATTACAGTTGGTGAGTGCTGCGAATCAAACCATGGTTCAACATGTTTCCTAATGAGGTTACGTAATCACTTTTTCATATAGTGTATTGAATTTGTAATGTGTTTTATGGAAAGTGTGTGTTGATAAGTTAATGAAATGAATATGATAGATGAGTTATCTGCAATATAATAACATTAAATCTCCTGAAATACTTGAATAAAAATTGAGTTGATGAAGTTTTGTTTTGAATTGAAGTTGAGAATTAAGTTAATAGTGTAAAAATGTATCAGGCCAAAATTAGGATTTTTGGTGTAGTGTAAGAGTCATCTAAGCTCTAGCCATATATCTCACTGTATTATGTCATATATGTCACATTATCTTGTATTCTGTACCCTACTAAATTATTCTACTGTCTCCAACTACATTATTCTACTGTAATAAATAAATAAATAACCCTTTTATTGCTCTTTTAAATTCAATTACAACATTTTCAAAATAAAAACCATGCAATAATCAGCATTATTCTACAATATTCAACTACATTATTCTACTTAGCCCAGTAAGATAGCGTTTTTCACCTTAAAATTTCGCTTTGCATGTTATCTACAGTGACATTCATTCAATTTGACACTTGGCATTAGATACATGGATAGATTGAGAGATATAATTTCTTGACGTTGCTGATGACCGTAGAGTACGATGGCAAAGAAATAATATCTCTCTATCAATCTATCTACCTAATGCCAAGCGTCAGATTGAATGAATATCACTGTACTTTCGATGACAAGTTTACTGGGCTAACTGTAAGAGCAGTTTACTGTCTTGAGTTTCCAATTTGTTATCTTGTAAAATACATTGCTCTGTAAATTGTATTTAAACAAAAGTATGTTGTGTTTGATTTTTTATTGAAGTTGAGTATGAGTTTTTCAATTTTACTGTTAGATTTTTTTATCGTATGGCTTTTTATCGGTGGGGAGACCCTTACGGGTAGGTTCCACCGCGCCTAATTGCACAATTTTTTTGTGTCGAGCGGTCTTGAATGTTTGTTACTTAACCACATGATTACTTAGCAACCGCTCTCACATGTTCGATGTTCACAGGTTCAATTGCTAGTGTCAGACAGCGATGTTGAGTCCTACAAGCAAATCAAGTCCGACTTGGACGTTCTCCGTCAATCGGTTGAAAAATCGGAACTGTGGGTGTACAAATCGCGCAGTGGCGAAGAAGGAGGTGGCAAGAAAATGAACAAAGAGGACGAGGATGATGGTGGTGGAGAAGGAGGGGAGGGAAGTGCCAGTACTGTCGGCAAACAGACCCTTGATAAACAGGGATCAGCACTCGATATGCAAGTATCGGGACAGGCTGAACAGATTGACGAATACAAAAAGATACAGCAGGTGATTTGTTATTGAACATAATTATCCTCAGATTTATTTCATGATAATCTTTATTCATTTTTTAATAAATCTTTAAATAAGTATTTATTTCTATCAAATTTAGATTATTAAATAAGATTTCATTAAATCTTTAATGATATAAATAGCACTAAATAAAATAGCACAGTTTGAAATCGTCCATTTCACTTCTTTATTTCGAACACTGGGTATGTTTCCTGATATACTAGAAGTCTTATATATATGTGGAATAATAGTCATATAATGATAAGTTTCAAATATAATATAATAAAAGTATCGTTCATAAAATCCTTGTATGATATAATATTAGAAGAAACCAGGAAATAATAGTCTTTTATAATAATGAAAGTCTTGAATATATAATAAAAGTAATAAAATATTAGAAGAAACAAGGAAAAAGGCGGGCACATACTAGACATAACAGCATGGCCTACTATGAAATGAACCTGAGTTTAGTCAGTGTTAGGCGTTTTCCTGTTTTACTGAACTTGTAACATTTCATGGAACAGGCTCCAAGTATCGTGACTTTACTCGTCAGAAGATATTACTTAGAAGAAGGGGAATTTACATTTCAAAATATCAATGTGTTGTTCTATTATTGTGTGCACAACATATCTAGAACAAATACAAATTAATTCAAAATATATTGTAAAGATCACTAATTTTGGATTGATACTGATCCCACTAGCTTTAAAGAACCCATGTTCTGTCTACTTTCAGTACCATGTACTGTATACAAAAAATACTTTGTTTTTTCGCGTTTCATCTATTTTCATCTACAAAATAGATAAGCACTGTCAAGCTTGTTTCTTCACGAATAATTATGTTCAAGTGAATTGAAAATGATATAAATAACAGACAAAGTAGGAACAATGATTCAAAGAAAGAAACTTGCATGCACAAAGAGATATAAACAACAAAATATGTGTAGGTAATGAATTATGTTTTTCAAGTCGTTGAGCACTGCCTTCATAAAGGTACGTTCACATTTGGTAAAATGTGTGAAAGATTTTGTAAGCCAGAAACATTCGCTCACTCGAAAGCTCTCACAATCTTTGTGAGCATCAACAATTTTCCATAAATTTCTCATCATTCAAGTTCTCATACATATACCCAAGGAAACTTATGTGAGCAGTGAGTTGGAGGTTGTGAATATTATTTAAAGTTTTATAAAGTAGCATAAATCAAACAATCGCAGTTCAAGCATGTATGGAATATTGTACTTTTAATCGTCAATATGAAAAAAATGAAGTTTTGTTGTTTCTTTGTTAACAGATACTGATAAGAATGAACAAGCTGTGCGTGATAGGAGGAAAGCCAAGAAAACATGAACAACGACTTTTACGGAACGTTTGCGTCCATACAGTTGTCCTCGACCTTCTTCAAATTCCCTACGACCAGAAAGAGGATTTTAGAATGAACAAACTCATGGCTTTGGCCCACGAGTTCCTACAGAACTTCTGCTTGGGGAATCAACAGAACCAAGTACTTCTGCACAAGCATTTGGATCTCTTCTTGAATCCTGGCGTAAGTTTACTTTGAAAATAAAGTTGATAGTATAGTTTTATGGTGATTCTTGAAATTAAAGTTCTTTAAATTAAAAAAATATAAGAAATTAAATTTGTAAACTTTATTTATGTTTGAGAAGTGAACAAAACAAAGAAACTCTGCACAAATAATTATATTTTAGAGTTAGCAGAGTTAGCCTAGTTAGTTGATAGAGTTAGTCTAGTTTCAAGTGATTCTCATATTCAAGTTTTTTTGGAGAAAGTGATTGATTACGGATTAATTGTAGAAACTTATGATTCTTCAGGAAAACATGCTATGAAATGTTTTAGCCTATTGAATCAAGTCACACATGTAAGTAAACTAATATTTAGTACAATAATGAGAACCTAGTTTTGTTTGTTGCACTATTTTCAATCTCTAGTAAACTGGAGACAGTTTCACGGGCCGGTTGCACAAAAGTGGATTGGTTTTAATCTTCGATTAATCTCGATAAACCAACATTTTTGATTGGAGATTAAGCTCAGCAGACCTTTGTGCGACTGGGAAAATAAGAAATTTAACATTATTCAAATGTTATCCAATGAGAAATTTACATTGACACATTTATGTAGAATACAATTCAGTTTCCAAGAGAATTCAACTAGTGTAATAACATGTTTCAGATCAGGGAGGCTGAAACTGTATGCAGTATATTCCAAGATAACTCAACGCTATGTAACGAAGTGAATGACAAGGTTATTCAACATTTCATCCACTGCATCGAAACTCATGGAAAGCATGTGCAATACCTGAAATTCTTCCAAACAATTGTGAAAGCCGAAAATCAATTTATCAGGAATTGCCAAGACATGGTCATGCAAGAAGTAAGTGGGAAATACAATAATGTTTAAACGAATGGTGTTCATTTGCCAGTGAGTATTAGCAAGCAGCGTGTATTTTACAAGTTTTGTAAATAGTAAATAGTTTTGGATTCTTTTTTGCTTGAGAATTGTTCCAGTTATTTTAATGACTATCAAATTAACTCTCACGATCAGTTTAAATCAGTGAACGATTTTTTATCTTCACCAAGGCGAGTGAAACAGAATGATGACGGTTTATTGGAATTTGAAACTAATTATACCTTCCGATTGAATCGTGAAGGAATAAGATTGATTCATTGATATTCATGATCTAATCTGTTGCCTGTTAAGGTGCGTAAAGACTTGCGCGCCGCGCCGTTCACGAACATGAACTCGCCTAGTTTGTACGGCGCGAGCGGAGCACCGTAACAATGGCAAATTCATGTTCGCAAGTTCAGCGTGGCGCGAAGTTCATATTTTCAATTTATCCTTATAATGCAGAAACTGAAGACTTTCAACACTGTGAACATTGCCAACAAAATAAATAGCTGCTGTATATTACTTTCTATAAAATAAATAAAATTATTATTATGTTCTCCTCATTATTTGATAGCATTATTAGGATTTCCGTCCAATTATTTGTTAACAATTCAATGTAAATTGATCGATATTGCAATATCTAATTATTCCTTCGATTATCCTTTTCTTGTTCATCGCTTTGTAAGCCTCTTGTATTGCCTCTCCCCCTTCAGCAACTGTTTTCTTCATTTTCAACTTATCTTCAATTTCTCATCTAGATTTCCGTTTTGTATCTTCTTTGGCTATAGTTATTTTGTATTATTCTTCTACTGAATTCTTTAGTCTACTCTTCCTACCTCTATAGTAAATTCAGGCTTTGTTTTCTCGAAGGCTTTACTTCTGTACTCCTAGACTCTTCCTACAAAGCATTCTATCATCTATGTTCATAGCTTAGAATTCTTATATTTGTCCAGCCTGATTCTAGGCGCTGTCATTATGAACTTATATGATGACTAATCCACTTATTATGAGATTATTATAGTATAGGGATTCATAATGGAAATAAATTGAATACAAAATGATTGAGAAATGGAAGAAATATTTATAATAATTTTTAATGATCTTTATTAGCAGATCCATTTGTGTTGGTAATTTAGTGCATACAAATAATTATTGTTTTTTAGTGCAGAGTTATAATTATTATTAAGAAATCAATAATATTTTGTAGCTCTTGAAAACTACAAGTATTATGAATAGTTTTGATCACTAACAATGCTAATAAAAATCATAGTCATTGAATATAAATGAAGAGTAAGTAAAACTATATAATGAACGAAATAATGAACTTTATTCCTCTCAGCAAATCATACAAAGAATTTTTGAATAACCAGAGAACTAGAGTTTGAACTAGAGACCACATTATCGTGGTCTCCACATTTTCGAGGTCGACCACAGTATTCGTGGTTGACCTCGAAAATGAACTATAAATATTACAAATTAAAATACAATTTCATTTTGTGTCCAGCAATATTAAGATTGAGAACTCTTGCACTCCAAACTTTTCCTAAACTTGCAACTGTAAATTTTGTGATCTTATTTTGCTGAAGAATGCAAAGTTTGAAGAATTTGAAATCAATACCCTAATACTATAGAACTTAATCAATTTTTTGGCAGTGCTTTGACCTTTTTATTTAGTGTGTTATTAAATGCATGTAACCTGATTCGAAGCGATTTTGTAGAGAGAGGGTTTGGCCGGCTATTTTGTTTGATTTTGCTTTAGATTAACACCGATGTTTTGTCATTTTTAACAACAGTTAGTGAATGCTGGTGAAGATGTCCTGGTTTTCTACAATGACAAGTCGTCGTTTCAATTTTTTGTATCAATGATGCGTTCTGAGAGGCATAGAATGGATGAGAGCAGTGCCTTAAGGTTTGTAAAGGGATTCTAGAAATATTGTCCGATTATGTACAGTATAAATTGCTCTACAATACTTGTTTATGAATGAAGTTTGTATTGATTCGATTATTACCTACTCAAAATTTTTACCTGTTATAATTGATAGTGGAGTGATATTCACTCACTGACAAATATACTTAAATTTGAATATATTAAATATATATTTAAATTTCTTTATTCAGAATAAAGGAAAAAACACAATACAAATTCACGGATCTGTCTTGAACTTCAATATTTGAAAAAGAATATTCAGGAAGTAACGAAAGTGTGTCTATGTAGATATCTATCTATGTTGAGTTTATAAGTTTCTATTCTACTCCATAATATTCTATTAGATTATCTTGAAACTACTCAAGTGTACAAATCAAGTTTTTTGCTTGGCTTGTGAGTGGGGGATGGGAAGATTAATTATAAGAGTTAAGATTATTTACAGCTTTGAGTCCTCTAAAATAATGGAGTAGAAATATTTAATCTGTGTTCCTTTACAATGAAGATTAAAAAAAATTCAGGCCTTCCAAAAATGAATTAACTTGGTTTTATTCCATAAGCAGTAAATCTGTTTTGAACTACAATATTTCAAAAAGAATGTTCAGAATGTAATGGAAGTGTTTGTGTAATAAATGTATGTAAGTTGTGATATTCATTTGAATTCTTGATTATATTTCCAATACTTGTAGAAGAAGCCAGATATCCATTACTTTTCATGCTTCCACTAAATTTTATTCATTAAATGCTTCAAGCAATTGTTGTACTGAAAAAATTGTTCTCATATCGATAACTTAATTCAATTAAAATTCTTGAGTTTTTGTGTCTATTTTATAATTCTTTAGAAGAACTTTTACATTATTTTGTTGAATTGGTATCTCGGATTCAATAAAACTATGTAATCATAGATTTTCTGCTCCAATAATTATAATAGATCATTATAATAATTTGATCTGAATACTCTAGTCCGTCTTGTAGTTTCTAGTACAATAACTTTTACTTGAATAACATGTTTCGAATAATAATGTGTTACCATTCCTATAAGTTATTTCAACTTGCTTTAATAAATCGGATGAATATTGTCCAAACTCGTGTTATTGAATACTTTTTTCAAGTGAAGTTTGTTTGGCTATGCTATCAATAATTGTCAAACATCAAAAAAAATATTTCCATACATTTTTTATCATAAACCTTGAGAATTTTTATAATAATATAAAACTAATCACTTACAAACTTGTCTTTCAGGTATCATATCGAGTTGGTGAAACTTCTGGCTTGTTGTACAATGGGAAAAAATGTCTACACAGAAATAAAATGTCACAGTCTTCTACCTTTGGATGACATTGTTGCAATGGTCTCTCATCAGGATTGTATACCGGAGGTAATATTAGCAAATTTCCAAACTTACATGATAATAATGTCTTTAATAAATGTAAATTATGATGTTGAAGATCATTGCAGACAAATTTATGTTAAGGTAAATCTTCAATTAACAAATTTTCAATTCTTTTGAGTATTCGAAGATGAACTTAAATCAGCTTTATACTACCAATGGTATATGGCTTGAAAGTTTACTAGCTAGAATCTACAGCGAAATTTTCATGTCCAAATGCATAGAACAGTATATTTCGATGATCCTCCCATGCTTGAAACAGGACACAGTGTCAAGTAAATTTACAAAATAGAATAGAATACGTTTTATAGTGACCACTTCGGAGGTCGTCATAAGCATTGACTTGTATGTTATTCTATTGACTTGAGTACTTGGTGCTCCAATCTGTGTTTATATTGTCTGACAAATAAATGAACCATACAATATATATATAAGCATTACCAATAACATTCATATTTCAAAAAATTGGAACTTTTAGACTTCCGTTTAAAAGTTATGAATAAAAACAAACATGCATGCATGTAAACAATATAAACATGAAATCCCTTGTTTTCTTCTAATTTGGATAGTAAGAGAAAAATTTGTACCGAATAATTCAGACCGTAAACAATTTATACCAATTTTCACCTTACATTATAAGAAAGAAACTGAAAGAAGCGGAATATATTATAGTATATATTAAACATTATAGTATATAGATAGAAAAAAGTGGAAATGGGAACTTGAAATAGAGTTTTGTTTCAGGTAAAAGAAGCCTACATCAACTTCCTCAATCACTGTTACATCGACACGGAAGTCGAAATGAAAGAGATCTACACATCGAACCATATGTGGAGTTTGTTCGAGAAGAGCTTCTTGATAGACATGGGAGTTGTGGCCAATGGCACTCACGACAGGAAGCATGCTGACATGGCCATGGAAAACTATGTCACCAACAGTGTCATGCAGATTATTAATACATTTTTCAACAGTCCGTTCTCGGATCAGAGCACGACCGTTCAGGTTAGGCATTACTTAGACAAATTGATTGGTTTATCGATGTACCAGAAACTTTAAGGAAAAGAAAAGCAGACAGATTTGAGTACAACTATTCAGGCTGTTTGCAGAAATTGAATTACTTATCCGAAAGATAATTACTTATCCGATTGATTTATCAAAGCTTGTACCACAAACTTAGTCGTTGAGTCGTACTTATCCCAAATTTATCAAAGCATGTACTTGGAGGAAAAGATAAAACAGAAAGATCAGAGCACAACAGTTAAGGTTAGTTGCAGAAATTGCATTGCTTATCCGAAATTGATTGATTTATCAAAGCTTGTACCATAAACTAAAAGGGAAGGAAAAACATAATAGTCATTGTCATCTGTTCAATTTCTATTCTTAAAAATTGTTGCAATTTTTGTTGAAATGTTTCAGACACATTTGCTGGAGAGTTTTTATTATTTTCTCTGCATTGAAAAATCTGATAAACTGAAAATCGGTTCACTTTTAATTTCTTCATTTTATCATATCAAAAGAGATCTATGTAGTTACCTAATCAAAATCCGAACCTAATAAAACTCATCACACAAGTTTCAACTGATGGTAGTGATTTTAGGGAATCTATATTACATAATGAATTATGAGGTCAACTATACAGAGAGGTCCAGAAAAATATATACACTTGTTGACAGTCAACCTAATCAGAACAAAATGACACTCAGCTGTTTAAGATATCAACAAGTATTCACATTTTTTTGAACCTCTGTGGTCTTGATAGTTTTGAAAAATTTGACTGTAAAAGTGCAGAAAAATTTAAATTAATTACATTCTGAAATATAAGCAAATCTCATTTAAATGTTTCAGACTCGACAGCCTATATTTGTGCAGTTGCTTCAGGCTGCTTTCCGCGTATCTCAGTGCACGTGGCTTACTCCGTCACAGCGGTTCAATGTTGAGAATTGTATTAGAACACTGTCGGAAGTTGGTTAGTATTCAATTATTTAAAACTACCAATATTTCAATACTGATACCTATCCTCATACTATGAACGGTCGTAGTATAGCTTACCTAATCTTTGGGTGTAATGTTGGTTCAACGGCTCTTTGTGTAGTATTAATTCTAATGAACACTAGAGTTCTAGTTATAGAGCACTATCTGAATTTGGTAAGAGTAAATTATTGAAATTTATCAATATTTCAACACTGATATCCATCCTCATTATTATGAACGGTCTTAGAATAGATCCCGTAGCGAAGCGTGGTATACTTATTTGGTCATCGCCGGGTATATTTGCTATAGGAAATATACCCGGCGATGACCAAATAAGCATACCACGATTCGCCACTAAATAGATCATTCAATCTTCATTTGTTATACTATGAACGGAATAAATAGCAGTGTTAAACTATTTACAATTATTGAATCGACAAGTCGATTTTGATGATCTGAAGTCAAATCAAGCTACTGATTTACAATACTTTCGATAGTCACTGAGTTACTCTTTTATGTTCTGGAAGTACTTATTTGCTAACACAATTTTTAAACTTGCGGTACGTTTACTTGTATAAGAACTTGTGTTACTTATTCGAGAAAACTCCTCACTCAAATCAAATGTTGAAACAATATTTTGTTCATTCAAAATGTTTGAGAATAGAATTTTTTTGAAATTGTCAAACTCCACTTTAATGAACACAATGTTCACACCAGGACCATGGTTTCATGTTATACTATCTTAACACTTCCTCAGGTGATGTGTTATAACATCAACCATGTTCCTGGTGTAAACATTGTGTTCATTAAAGTGGAGTTTAACAATTTTAAAAAGCTTTTTCTATAATGGAAAGATTCCACAACATCAATATTTGTCAAAATGTTTGAGTATGTAATTGTTGTAGCTAAAACATATTGTGTTAGACCATAGAAACACTCAGTTACATTTTCAATGTTCTGAATTTATGCTAATTCTTTTTTTGTAAATTTCCAGCCAAAGGTAGATCAATAGCTATACCTTCAGAGCTTGAGAGCCAAGTTGTGACAATGTTCAACAAATCCAACCTTCTTACACGGCAGACCAGTAAATGGCTACAAGCTGCCAAAGTTCCAAAGATAGAGAGATCTCAATCTCAGGTGAGTTTGGGGAAATTCCCAAGTTTTTCTTGTCAGACAATCAATGCCAATTCTATGTGATTCATTGTGTATATCCTTTAAGTTAATATATTCTGCTTTCAACAGGAAAATGAAATGCAAGAATTATCAGTATCGGTTGAATTCACCGCGCCAGAGGTTAACAATGATAATGGCTATGGATTCCACTCCCCACAGGTTTTACAAACAAATAATAATGGAAATACGTTTTCCTTGCAATGAAACCTCCAATTCGTATTGATTTGACACCCGATTGCAACCCCCTTTTATGGTTAAGCCTCATTCAACTATGTTTTTCAAATTGAAATTTCTCAGTACTTTGTCAATAGTATACAATATTGTATTACTGCAAGTAATTTTAATTGAACTTTGAACATTGGAGTGAATGAGACTTTACATCAATCAAAGTGAGGCGAAGATCTAGTTAATCATTGTTCAATGTTGGCTGGACTCCTTTTTTGCATGGATTTTAATCTCTTATTAAATGAGTTTCACAATACCTTTTTCATCATGGACCGAATATAATATATTTCCCACGTAACCCGCTTGCTCAACAAATAATCCGCTTACTTCTCAGTTTCCATAAATAAATAGATTGGAATTGTTTTAAAACCTAAACCATTGATAATGAGATATCAAATCAAATTTATTTGTCATAATAAAAAGAATACAATGAATGAAAATTTTAAAGACAGAAGTAAAGATAAACGATGGTTTTGAATATGCGGTCGCCATTTAGATGTTACAGAAATCCACAAATCGCTTCATATTTCCTTTTTGAGTTTCCACCCAAATTGAGCTAAAGCACCAGTTGCGAATTTTAATGCTACTGTATTTTAATTAATTGATTAGCTCTTTTCTTTTCCATTTGTCTATTTAATTCCTTTAGTTTTTAAATGAAATTGTATTCCATCAATAATGGTACTCTTCCAGACTTCTATTTATCAATTTCAAACTCTTAACCCTTTAATGATTTGAATTTAATTACTTACTTATAATTATGCACCACTTGGCAACTTAACGACTTGTTGAATCTGCAACTCAGCATTGCAATTCTTTCTTTATAAAATATACAGTTGATGTATGAACGGAGTAAATCTATCATAACTTTAGGATAATATATAACTCTCCATAATATGTTCTAAAATGCATGTAAAAAAGGAACAAATGAATTTTAAATACGAATTTCATATCCTAAAGTATAGTGCAAATTATGAATTGGAGGGATTTACAAATTTATTTTCTTTTGTCGAATAAATTACTTATTGATAATGATGAAACAAATACCCATCACACAATTTTACCCAACAAGTAATATACTTATGTGGGCATCATCCGCAGCAAAAATATTTTTTAAGCTAAAGTTCGAAGCTACCAGCTACAGTCACATAGCTGAAGCTGCTCGGTCACCCATCCATGCGCAAACGCTACACTCGTGGCTTAATGACTCGATGATTCTCCGCATAGCTGATATCTACAATGATCAATTACGATTTTTGCCTTACTTTGATTGAATTGTTTCCCCCTGTCACTGATTAAATAAGTACTTATCTGCCACAAGTACTACACACTCGACTGGACAGGTCAAAACGCTTTAAACCGCTTGCACGAGACTTGTCTTTATTTGATCAATAGGCCTGCGCTACTTTATCTAGCATGTGACCCCAAATGCTTCTAGACAATTTGCAATAAATTATTTTAGATTAAATATCTTACGGAAACAGTTTAAGTAGTATTTTGTCTCTTTTGAAATTTTGACTGTGCATATTGATAATATACGACATACCATTGTTTTAGTATTGACGCACGCATTTTTTCGCTCAATTACTGAGAGCAGCTAAAGAAATATAGAAATTTTCTTCCTTGAGAATAAGTAATGATGTACAGGAACATATATTTCTATAGTTTGAAAAAGAAATATGACAATCCCGTGTGGAATCTCACTCAAGTATATTATAATTAGAGGCTCAAGCAGAATGAATTTGACAAAACTTCTATTGATTTTGCCTAATTTAATTAATATAAACGTGTAGATGGAATTATTAAATGAGTTATAGCCTTGAACTCATAGAACCCTTGGAATTACACAGTATTCAATTAGTAACTTGAATATTATTAAGTCTCTCACTCGTAATTTTTATAGCTGCATTTCTTTTATACAGGTATAAGTAGTTATTCACTGCTTTACTTCACATATAAACTTTCTAATAGTTTTTATTATTCAGAATACTATCACATTCTCATCAATATTTACAATTAAAATTGACTCATATTTAGCCATTGTACATTGATTTGCTTTCTTTGATGTTTAGGAGTTTCAATTACATTTACCTATATCATTCGCACTATAACTATATTTCATCCACTGATACTCTCAAAGTAATAAACAACAAATAACTTACACAATAATAATAGAAATCTCAAAAATCTCGAGATTCATTTGATTTTAAACTATAGGTTTGGTAGGACCATCAAATGTTTCAAAGTGTGAGAAATGAAAATTGATTGATAAATAGTTCAGTTCAGTAAATTACTGTATTTCATTTTCCATACTTTCATAAAATATGGATATATCCATTGATACAAGTAATTATAACTACGATTTGCTTCTATTCAACTTCTCCATTTTTCATTGCTATTTACCACCTACAAACCCCCCCCCCCCCCCCAACAAAAATAGGACTGCAACGAAATAAATCTAGTACGCTGATATTGTGCTATACTCCTCGGATGTTGAAACTATTTTGTCTTGTGCTTTTCCTCTTTTGAATCTGTCTTTGAAACCCTTTGTGCTCTGAATTGGTTTGATTATTATTCTAATCCTTGCAAATTGTTTGCTGGCGCTACAGTGGATAAAGGTAAAGGCAAAAGAAAAATTGATAGAATATTTTCTGTGGCGACAGCTTGTCCAAAGTTTATTTTCGTCCGTTTGAATGTTCATGCTTATTTCCTTTTTGTTTTCTGAAATACTGTGACAGCTAATGTGTTTTGTGTGTTATGTTTCTATGTAAAAATCTTTGTAACTCATTATCAGGTGGTGTAGTGGCAAATTTTCCAGTGTGGGAACGCTAAATACTATAAATAAATTTGTCAAATTATAAAGAAATTCGTATTTATATGTTTTTGTATAATATTACTACAACAGTTGTGTATTGTGTGATAATATTCAACAATTATTCCTTATAAAAATCTGTATTAATCAATAAATTTCAAATTTTTCACTGTAAAAAACCAGTGTGGGAACGCATTTCCCAAACCACTACACCACTGCTCATTATCCACCGTAGTAAACGATTGGAAGATTAAGGAAATTCATTCAACTATCTTGGTATCCATCGTCAAAATAATGAAGAACATACAACTCTCAATTGAATGCATGAAATAATCACCATGGATATTCTTCTATTTTGAGATCTTCTTCTATCGCTAGCTTATTGTCCGTCTTGCCATTTTTATGTCAATTCATCACTTCTCTACTTCCATCTTTGTCCGAGGATCCTTCTCTCATCTACAGCCTATACATTCTATTTCCCGTTTCACACATTGCAACGAATAAACGCTCGTTAAAACTAAGAGCCGTTAGTTTTGACAAGCGGTTTTTCAAAACCAGCGACTGAAAAACGTTTCATCGACTGAAAAGTCGTAGAAACTGACGTTTGAAAAGACGTTTGTTGAAACTAACGTTTAAACTAAAACGTTAAGGTGTGAAACATTTAACGTGAAAACTAACGATCGTTTTTCCGCCGTGTGTGAGACGGACATATCTGTTGATTCTTGAACTTTTCTTGTAGTATTACGTTTTGTATGTCAGACTTTCTCTTCAAATTGTGTTGGTCTCTAGAACTATCTAGTTTGCTTCAACTTTAGAATTGGATGTTTCATCCCACAATACTGTGTAATGTGCTATATTTCTCATTTAAATATGGTTAAGAACATGAGTTTATAATTCCTCTACGCTATCTTTTCTCGTTGAATTCATTCTTATTCAACTGCAACTACCTCTTCTACTAAGGATACGATTTGAAGGATAGTATTAATATACTAAAGATAGTATTAATATAAAGATAATTTTATGGTGTAGTAATTTATGTGAAAGTAAAATTATGAAAAGTATCGCGATTATTGTTCTCAAATGATGTCTTTTCCATATTTTCCCTTGAAAATGTTATACTTCCATGAATCACTTGAGCGTGATGTTTTATTTCAATTTTTACAAAATAGCTTTAATTTCCCCCACTTTAGTTCAATTCTCAAGTTCTAGACTTCAAAATAATCCCCCCTTATTAAGTCAATGTAAATATGAATTAATGAATGCTAGATAATAATAAATTCTTGAAATAATGTATTCAGTAAGCTTCTTTAGATGAATTTTAGAAACTCCAATTTGTTTGTTCAACTGATTTTAAATGGAATGTGATCCACTTCTATCAAAGGTAGCTTCACCGCTTTTAAATATAGTAAGAATATGAATTGAATACTACTGTGAAAAATGAAGTTATGATGAATGAAATTGAATAGCAATATATTCACTATGGGAAGTAAGTATTAGGTAAGAATCTTTTCTTTTAGGCTGAACACGTTCCTAGGAAACGCTCTTGCACAAATTGTCTGTCATTTTCTGAAAAAACTTTCAAGATCGATTTCTCTTATGATATTTATTTATTGCAAGTATGAATTATGTTGGACTGCCTGATGGAATCCATCAGATCAATCTATTCACAGTTTTTGTAAATTCACATTTCAATATGCAATGTTTTTTCTTTTACTTGATTCAAAGGCATGTGCTTTGTACACCGTGACTGTGTAAACATTTTTCTTGGAATGCCTTCTTTAACAAGTTCTTTCTTTTCATTCGTTCATTTTAAAATCAGAAAACAATTGTGTTTTTGTACAAAATATGGTTATCTATTAAACTTTATTTTTCTTCGTTCATTTTAAAATCAGAAAACAATTGTGTTTTTGTACAAAATATGTTTATCTATTTAACTTACTTGAGATAGTTGGAATTGTCTTACGATGATCGTCATCATCATCATTTAAAAAAGGTGAAGAAAAATCGCAGATTGCCGTTGTCTTATGAATCTTCGAAAATTGAATTTTGATTTTGAAAGATTTCTAGCTTTTATAAGAAAATTTATTTCAATTTTAGTCAATCAGATTGAAAGAGAATTACATCCCTAAACGGTGGAATGAACGGTGTTTCCTGTTTGAATATGAGAAGATGACCCCTTTGACGTCTTAAGGGAAGAGTAGATGTAATGCAGTATCAGCAATTTTTGTCCCACAGCTACCATGTTGTGAATATGCAAGCTTCGTTCACAGCAACGTTTTTTGATTATGCTGCGCATTCCTTCTAGGGCTCATCATTTCATAACCAACCAATAACACGGCCCCAAAGGAGATAGAACTCATTTAGAACTATTATTATAGAACTGTAGAACTATTAGAGCTGTTATTTCCAACGATCCACTCTAGTGAAATAATAGAATATATAACTAAAGAATCATCAGGATATAAAACTCATTCAGAACTATTATTAATTCTCTATAGAACTGTAGAACTATATAGAGCTTTTATTTTCAACGATCCACTTTAGTGAAATAATAGAATATATAACTAAAGAATCATCAGGCCCATTGTTTTCATTGTTTTCTGTACAAACCTGACTTGATTTCTTTGTATCATCTAGTATTTCACTTATTGATAATATTGTTTCTGAATTCTATTTTAATCGATGAACAACTTTTCAGCTGATGAAATTGGATCGCAGTATAATAGAAGGCCTGCAAGACATTGTTCTTCTGTTGGAAGACCAGTTGAAACCTCTTGTACAATCAGAGTTATCACTTCTAGTCGATATCTTGTACCGGCCTGAATTACTCTTCCCCCTCGGCACAGAAGCGAGAAAACGATGCGAGAGTGGTGGATTCATAAGAAGGTAATAAATATTGATATAATTTCTCTTATTAAAATTTTACAAATAAATTCAAAGTCTTGAACATCTGTACATTGTTGGTCAATGTATCGAACTTGCATTCACAGCGGTTAGAGTGCGAATACACTATGCATATTTGCAAGCATAAATACATCGTGTGGACGAAATTTGCCATTCAAATATGGTAGCCACCCCGTCCACACGATGCATTTATGCATGCAAATATGCATAGTGTATTCTCACCCTTACATCTTTTGCTGTATCCATAAGCTTTTCAATGCACTGAACCTCATTTTGAATGTACTGCATTTATAAAGGTAGGTTTACATTTGGATACATGTATGAGAACTTGCGTTAGACACTCGTTCAAATCCAGAAAAGTATCTGTTCACTCAAAACCTCACACAATCTGTGAGAGCTTCAACAATACCTCAAATAGCGTACAAAATCTTTTTCAAACATTTGACTTGTGTGAGGTGATGGAGGAAAAGTCTCCCTCAGTTGTTCAGTTTTGATCGATAGCATATTATGATTGGTCATTAGTTCTTGAATCATTTACATGTGCGCTCAGCCCGAACCATGAAATTGTAAGGTACAAACAAATACATTACATTCATTAATAATAACCTATGATTCATAATTACCATATTTATGTGATAATTTGATGATTCATAAATCACACAAACATCATAATTAGTGTATTTTATCCATCAAAACCCTGATTTTTCAATTGCGCTATTTTTGTCTGTTTAGTCTCCTTTTAATCCTGATTTATG
Source organism: Laodelphax striatellus (assembly GCA_017141395.1). NCBI lineage: Eukaryota > Metazoa > Arthropoda > Insecta > Hemiptera > Delphacidae > Laodelphax > Laodelphax striatellus. Next base: position 22,022,822 of record CM029544.1, on the reverse strand, counting down.
AGGCTTGAGTAAGTTTTAGACAGTCAAGTGAGTAAACAGTTTTTCTCCAGAGTTTAATTCTCTACAAGTTGTATTGATTTAAAATACCGGTTGATATGTGATTTAATTAACGTAGAGTAATACCGATCTTATGTGATGTAATTAGTACAGTGTAGCACAGTATTTTACAAACTTGTACAAGCTTTACAGTGTATCTTTGTAATATCAAAATTACTGTGATCAATATGTTTGTATTTGAAAATATCCGATATTATTGATTCTTTTCTGATAATAATCATTCAAATATATCATTCAAAAATATATTTATTTCAGACAAATGAGGGATATTCTTTTTTCTTCTATTTCAATCTATATGGTTTCTGTTTTTTATAGACTGATAAAACACACAGAAAAGCTGCTGGAAGAGAAAGAAGAAAAACTATGTGTGAAAGTACTAAAAACGCTGAGGGAAATGATGGCTATCGACTTGGAATCAGGCGAGAAGGTAATTTACATATTTAGTTAGTCACGTGATTGCTCAATCATTCTCGGGAACTGTTCCATCTAGAAATTAAGTAAATGACCACTGTTTATCATGTTTGGTACTATTAGTATAGATTTTACTACTTGTCTGAATCCATAATTGTAGGTATCACATTGTGGTTGTAGAAATCTCTGATATTCACATCTACGGTATTTTGTGAATAATGTGAAAGAATGATTATTATCGATATAGCCTTCATTTGCCTATACAGTACAATAAAAAGCTATAAACGGTTCTTGTTGTATTTGAAGAATTCAAAAAAACTATTTTATTATTGGTAGATAGAGGCCTATACAATGAAGAGATATCAGCTTTTGTTCAATATGATGTCGAATAACATAGACTGGGAGGTATCATTCTTAGGGACCGTTACAGTTATTTTCCAACCACTCAGAAGGAATTTTGAACTTTTCTGAATGTTGAAATTATTGCAGAATTGTTTTTGTTGCAGTTTAATAACTACTGTAAGTCCTAAGATTCCTAATTAATCTATGTATGCTAAATCTAAAATGTTAGGTATCTAAAGTGCTCTCTAAAATGCTAAAAAGCTATCTAAAATGCTCTTGTTATTAGTAAATTACATAAGAATTTTATTATTATGTTTCGGTATTACTGGTATATTTAGTAGTATTATTATTTATTTACCTGTTAGTATTGTAGTATTATAATATGACCTTATTCTGTCAGTTCTTTAGGTGTTAATTAGATGAAAGAGATGTAAAGATGAAGCTTTGGATGAATGGAGTTGCCTCAACATTCATTTCGGGTTTTAGGTTCAGTTAAGGTGCAAAATTTTAATTAAATATGTCTTATTGGTAGACGAAGCTATATTTAATTAAAAAAATACTTGTTCAACATAGAGCATTTCCAAAATGGTGATGATTAAGATATGGATCGCATTTATGAATCTACGTTCTTACTGAAAAAGAGCAACAATCTATCTGCAATGATTCATGATTATTTATGTCATGTTCGGATGGAACTCTGAGTTCATCTTCATGAAATTTATTTGAAGTAAATTATGTATATTTTTCAGCAATAAATTATAAGTTCACCTCATACATCAGCACTTTTCAAACTGATTTAGGTACTTTAAAGTTAATCTTCAACTAACACATGTATAGATCATAAACATATCATGCATTAACATGTCTATGCATGCAAATAACATGGAATCGTACATTTTAGTTTAACACTTATTTCACCTATACATCACAATTTGCTATTACTGTAAAAGAGGTACAAAATAAAATGTAGCTAGGAAAACTTTGTACATATTTACCAATTTCTGAATCTTCTTCATCTTTAACTTTGTTTTATAACTTTTCAACAATTTTAATATGGGTTCTGTCTGAGATTGTATTTTTTTTAGAAAGCTCTCATTGATGAGACTGGAATAATAATTACTAATTATTAGAATATAAATTTATAATACTAATCGTTTCATCACTTATTAACATTTTCAGATTGTTTTGTTCTCTATCAACAGTGTAGAAGTATGTTAATCAGGCTTATAATTAAACAAGAGGATACTCATCCTTTTTGTGAACGGTCTTCTTCTCACGATTCTATTCCAACTATATAATCAGTGAAATGAAGAAGGATCAATATTGTACACATTTGCTCACTTCCCAAATCTTCAACTTCAATGTATAACTTTTTTTATTCAGATTTTTCTTAAAATTCTACCAGCCAGTCGCACGAATAGCCAACTGAATTAAACCATCGTAAAATGATTTCAACAAGATAATGAAATCCTTATTAAGCTCTATAAAATGATGTCATCTTACTCCGTTCAAATCTAACTGGCTTCTCGTGCAACTGGCACTAAGAGTTTTTGAGAGGATGAATTATTTAAGATACCCAAATAGTATTTAGCGTTGATTCTTGTGTCTAGGAGTTCAAATTATTGTATGTTGTTCACTTATACTTTTGCGGGTTATCGATGAATTTGTAGCTATTGATAAATTTCTCACTACATGCATTTGCAACTATCAATGAATTTGTAACAACCGATAAATTAGTGACTATCGATACATTTGTAACTATTGATAAATTGGTAGCTATTGATGAATTTGTAACGATTGATAAATTTCTAGCCATTGATAAATTTGAAATTACTTACATTTGCAACTATCAATGAATTTGTGACTGTCGATAAATGTGTAACTATCGATGATTTAATTGATTGTAATTGTGTTTGTTATGATTAATCGATGTATGTTGATTATGCTGGCAACTGACAGGCTGATGAAGTGGCTACTTTGGGTGTTGGTGTTGGGCAAGCAGTTATAGATGAGGAGAAAGCCGTCATCACGGTAATGATTCAAACAGAAAAAAAAACGAAAAAACAACAACTTTTTATTGTCGCCCGCCCGTCCAACGTCTATGTCTCTTCTATCTGTCTTTCTGTCTGTCTCTGTCTCTATCTGTGCCCAATTAACTCGATCCAAGTGTGATCCTGATCTTTTGTAAATAAATCAATATCCTTTTAAATATTAGAAGAGTTTTGCAATTTTTATGCGGTTTGCGCCAAAGGAAAGGTTAGCGGTCCTTGAGGATATCTTTGAAAGAAATTATGTTTAATAGGTAAAAAAATGTAAAATAAACATATCGCCATCTCTAGGCGGTTGTCGGAACTGCTAGGAACCAGTGTACTAGATAGAGTACGGTATTGAATATGTTATCGTCAAATATAACAATGCTAACGGCGCTTTGCGCTGTGGGCTTACCCTAGTTGAACGTTGAATGTTTCGACGAAGGTGGTAGATATTGACTAGGAGCCTGTTGCACAGAAGTGGATTAAAGTTAATCTTCGATTGCTCTCAATAACAAACATTGTTGATTGGATATTAAATTGAACATACCTTTGTGCAAGTGGGACTCGACATCCATTAATCTAGTTGAACCATTAGAAATCCCATTTATAGCTAGCCTACTCATGTTCTATATAATGAACTTTAATGAATGTAATAACTGTTCTCAGAGGTATTGTAGAATTGTTCAGTTATGAAATAAAACAGAGTTAATTATTGTCTAGTTATGGTCCAACTATGAGCTCAAATAAAACAAGAAAGAGTTTACTACTAGTATTAGTGTTCACATTCACTATTATTCCATTATTCATTTCTCATTAATCATATCAATATCTGAAATAGAATGCTCACATGTTATAAAATGTAGAATTTTGTAGGTTCCACTAACATAATAATGTTTCCCTCATTTTATCATTCAACATAACAAAGTTTCGAAGCGGCTTCTTTCTCATAGTTTATTAGAGACATTATTAAATTTTTCCAAATTCCAGTGATCTCCAAACGTAGATTGTACTTTTTCAAAGAATATTATTTAGAATTTCATAGTTCTAAAGAAACAGAAAGAAAAGGATAGTCAATATACCATGGTAGTTGAAAAATTACCATTAATTCTTTATAGGAATTCTCAAAATAGCTAGAAAGACATCCATTAGTTCAGTTATAACAATTTCCGTTGAATAAATACATGCCTTGATAATGTTTGATCTAATTATCAAATTAAATATATTGATGCCTAAATTTACTATCCAGATTATTCACTAGCCTTATATCATGTGCGGATAAATTCACAAAGAAAGCAGATTAGAAGCGCTTGCTAATTATAGCCGAAAAATAATTATATTATGTATAAATAATTATAGCTAGAAAATTCTAAATTGAATCAGCTGTTCATATGTAGGCTACTGCATCAAGTGTGCGTGAGCATACACAGATGGATAGGAACTTATTTCACCTTTAAGGAGTTTACAATAGCTGGAAAACAAGTACCAAACAATTCAAGTGAGATGTATAAGAACTTGTTTTTCGTTATGGCACCTGCTACATGAGTTTACTGGAAGCAAAAATTGATACTTTTTCCAGCCTAAATTCAATTCAATTCATTTATTGCCAAAAATGGAAAAACAAACAATTCACTCATACATATACATACTCATGTGCAAAAATCGAAATCAAATGTACATCATTTAATACAAGTACCGTATATATATATTTAAGAAGAAAAACATAACTTAGCTTGTAATGCGTATTCATGTGTAATTGCGCACATTTAATCCTGTACAATATACGAACAGCTGATTCAATGCAGCAACAGTCGCGCTTTTAACCAGCTTCCTTTGTGAATGGTCTCTATTCTTTCAAATGTTTTCTAGATCTAAATCTTACATGTCACACTCTCCTATCAGGATCACGCTGAAAGTAAAGCATGTACTTAATTCTAAACTAACCTACTGTACAGTATTTATACCCCAATCTAATAACTGTCTCCTGCCTTCTCACATTTCATTTCCTCACAATCTTGAAATATCGTTCTAACCTTGTCGTTGCTTATTGTATTGTCGCATCAAATTGTTGTATGATGGATGTTTGCTCAAATGGAAACACTTATTGCAATCAGTCTCTCACAGTTTAGAGTCTAGATTGTTTCTCGTATGTTGAGTTGCACCAAGCAAGATCAATTTTGATCCAGGATCAGTACAATGCTATATTTATGGGATCAGCTGATTCAAAATAGTTGATCCTGATTGGTGCAACTAACATTAGAGTTTTCTATCGCAATAAATGTTGTCGTTTGAACGGTCTGTTGGAACGAATGAGGGATTGATTGAGAATGTACATAAGCATCTATAAAGTTTGCATGCCGTGGCCGTTTATGCATAAATGCATGCATCATTCATCCTGTACATATCCATGTATCATTCCAACCTGTTGAATCAAGAGCATTGTATAAAAAATCACCATCTTTTGAATCAAAACGTGTGGATTTCTTGAGAATTGAACACTTTCTGATCTACTTATTTCACTATTCGAGCACATTCCATTGATCCTTATGAATCAAATTATTCAGTGATCAGATGATACACATAATGAATTTATTTGTTATCCGTCACAATTATCAATCACATTTTTGTGGCACTCATTACCGTGTAATTAGTATTATTTTTAAATCATTTATTTTAAACTTAGTACTGTATTTTATGTTGATACTAATCTATGCTCATCAACTAAGAACTAATGAACAATTTCATAATCTCAGGAGTAAAGCATAAACACTAATCACATTCATTGATGCTATTCGTTATTGGTATCAGGTACTCTTGGGAGCCAAATAATAGAGAGATTTTTCCTGTGATGGAGCCTTTAAAACGAAGTTTTCTGGTCTCTTGCATTCAAGACGTCGGGTTTAAGTTGATTATAACGCATCTTTGTCACCTATTCATTTGTTCAACTTTTAACTAATTGTTGCATTGTAAGAGTCCATGTAAGGGCACCTGACCTGATCAGATGTTAGTTAAAAGATTTTGAATTGAATGAAAAATTTTATCGTGGACTCAGCTTTAGGCTTTGGATAATCATAAGAAAAATTGGTGAGGGAATGAATCTCAGAATGAACCGATACCACTATTGTAAAGACTAGAACTAATCTATGAAATCTCCTACTCTTAATTTGAATATTTTCGTATTGTTTTCTGTATCTGGTGGTTGTTTCAAATGTGTTATGATTTTGTACAATATCCATGTTTAGTGTGGTAAGCATATGTGGTTTTTGATTGTTGCATACCTCAAAACTTTCGATGTTAATTGTTATATTATTGTTTTAAAATATTATTCTTTTATATACTTTAATCCTCCAGACTATCATAAAAATTAGTAGCTATTACTGTGCTAACTGTCTATTATTATTTGATTGTTAGCCGATGTTTTGTAACATGATTTCGATGGAATCCAATGCTTGTCTTTCGCCTTTGATGTTTAGTACTATGTTCAATGTGGAATGTTATATAGAATGAAACAATGTTGATCAATGTGCTGAAATTTGACTGTTGCAATTTATGCTATACATATTTCTCTCCAATAAGCTCATTGATAAAGACTTGTTTCTAAAGGGAAGCTACAGCTTGTTTATTATCTTACTAGAATAATTTATAATATTTAAGGACTCAATTATTCAATATTCTGATTACACGTTACAAAGAATAACATAGATCTAGATCTGGTGATCTAATGAGATAGAAAACCTCTACAGTGATTTTCTCATTTGAAAAATGTAAATTGAGATTCATTTATTTTCTGATCTAGTATTTAAAGTATTCTAGAAACTATCAAAGTAAAATAATACTATTATCATCAAAATATAAGAACTAAAAATTCATAGTACTTCATAAAGAAATGATCGAGGAGCCTGGGTCAGATAACATGTCCTTATGAAATGGATTCATTAGCAAATACAAAAAAATCTTATTAACAATTGAATTGAAATTTAATTTCAACTTCAGTTATAAAAAAAACTGGAACATTATAAACCTAAAAATTAAGAATTATTTTAATTAATATTATTAATTAAATAATTACTCATTCTTATTCTTAAATCTTATTTAAGAATAAGATTTGTATTTAATTCCAGTACCAGGAGTTGTTCTTTTTATTAGTGTCTTATCTAAATTCATTCAAATTTTATCTATAAATCATTAGAAGTGTTTTGATTATAACTCTTCATCTTCGATTTCTGTTTTGTTTTCAACAGTTCTTGGTAGACGAGAGCTAGTTTGTAGTAAATGTTTTCAATATGTGTTTGATAATTACAGGGCGATGTGCTTCGGAACAACCTTCTGATACGGTACTTCGGAAAGGATTTTGTTCAAAAGCAAGAAACTGTCGAATTGGGTACACCAACGCCAAAATCGGTCGTCATCCATGGTCCTGGAGGTATGCCATCAATTTAATTAATTAGCTGTCTGGTAAAATTTCAATTTTTCTGTTTAATAATGTTTAATCCATATTTTTTCTAGAATATATTTTTTGTAGTACAAGATGTAACTCAGGTGGGAGTATTGAAATTCACGGTATGAGTTTCAAATATATATAATGCTTAATGGCTTTTTATCGGTGGGGAGACCCTTACGGGTAGGTTCCACCTCGCCTTATTTTTTTTGTCGGTCATCGGTCGGCTATTCAAGAGTAGTCTTGAGTGTTCCTCAAATATTGACACACGTCAAGCTAGTCGCCTGAATTTGGTCTTATCTGAAAGCTTGAAGAAAAAGGAAGTGTTTTACGTTATGAAACGTAATTGGGCCCTGTGTAATTTTAGAGAAAATTTAATCTGAAATTTTGGAACGTATTCGAAAAATTACTCTTTTTTAACTTTGACCGTCAAAAGAGAACGCTCAATGATAGATTCTTATATGAACCCCATTAAACCGTTGTAAAATTTTCTACTCTTTTGAAATTTATTCAATATTTATTTTAATTGAACGTATTTAATGTCAGTGAGTAAGCATATTTTCAAAATATCGAAAAATCTATATATCTCGAAAACTAAAGTCGATAGGACAAACGTTTTGACGTATATGGACATTTTTTGTGGGAGATGTCATGTAGAATCTATTGTTAACGGTTGTATGGTTCTTGGTGGGACACTCTGTATACTTGAACTATGACAATCAAGTAATTTAACAACATGCTCTCGCCCAAAGCAGTTTAAATTACAAATTGTGCATTCATTGTATTGTATTGCCAATAATTTTGTGTAAATTCGTCATTTTCTGATTTTCTCGACAGCAAAACTGCTCAGTCGTGCTGGCCTAACACTCCACGAGGTGCAGAGCCACCTTGATCGCGAAGGAGCCTCGGATCTTGTGGTGGAACTTGTAATCAAGTCGGTTCACTCGCCGTCGATTTTTGTGGAGGCAGTTGAGCTGGGCACGGCTTTATTGGAAGGTGGAAATCCGATCATCCAGAAGAGCATGTTCAGTAAACTCCTGGGTGGAGATCTCAGTCAGGCATTTTTCAAGGTAAATACAGGGCATCGTTTTATAAGCTGTCACAATACTATGCCTTCATGATTTGAACCAAATTTTTGGTTCTAAATTTTTCGTTTAAATTTTTTGTATAATTCAATATTTAATTTGAAATGTGCTTTCGTGAGTATCGTATTAGTGATGTTAATCTATAAAGTGAAAGAATTTGATTTTGAAGATTTTTCGGGACTTACAAGTTGAAAATTCAGTGTTGGACTTCGTATAATGTTTTTCCATATTTCTCATTAGGGAAAACTGGAAAATCTCTCCTTAAAAAATAAAAATAATATTTGATTAACTGATTATAGTATGGCTTTTATCCTTGGGGAGACCTTACAGTAGTTCCAATTAATTGCACAATTTTTGTGTCTTACTTTTTTACATCTTTATTTGTTCACAGGTTTTCTACGACAAAATGAGAGAAGCTCAACAAGAAATTAAATCAACAGTTACCGTCAATACGTCAGATATGGCAGCTAAAGCCCACGAGGACAAGGAACAGGGAAAAGAACTGGAGAAACTGGGAAAAAGAAAAGGAGGTAGAATATGAAGACTTTCCACCATTGTCATGATCGTCAAGTTTTATTTATTTTGAAGAATCTCATTCTCAGAATACCATTCTATTCAAATTAAATTCTCAAAATTTCAAATTCATTATCAAAATATGGTCTCAAATTTCTCAAATTGTAGGGTCTATTTTCCTTTTTTATCAACTCCATTGTTATCTTTCAAAATACTGCATATTTGTTATTACATTCTATAAATTCATTTTGTTGGTAATAACCAATAGAACTGGATTAACGTTCATTGAACACAAATCAATATTACTTATGCAACGTGAATTTAGAAGATTTTGATATGGAATTGGTCATAAAAATAATAGGTATTTATCATCACCTTTTTCAGTGAAGACTAATGGTATGGTTATAACAGAGCAATTGAGAGATGAACTCAACCAGGCAGCTTTTGCGACGTCTCAAGCTTATATTGGCGCAAGGAGTCTAGTGGCAGGTTATACATTTTTTTAATTTATTATTTTTTTAATAAACTATTTCTATGATTTCCTGTATAACTAAACTAATACTTTACTCCTTTACCTCTTCTACCAATATTTATTATTATTGTACTTCTACAAAACAATATTTATTAATTTTTCTAATCAACTCCTGATTAGTTGAAATTGAAAGGGGAATTTGAGAAACACCATTCATTAGTCAATAACATCCATTTTGTGAAATGAAGAAAACCGTTCAATTCTATACATTAAAAAAAATTATGTACATTCATGAAATATAGCTATTAATTTGTCTAATTAATTCTTGATCGAATTGATCGATTAATTCTTGATTAATTGATCGAATCATTCAAGAAACAGCATTAATAAATTATAAGATACATTCTTGGAGATTGAAAGAAACGTTCAATTCTGCATACATAATAGCAATGATTTACAAAAAGTATGGAGTATACTCCACTCTCACTAAAATTAGGATTTATAGGAAAAATTCAATTGAAATGATTTTTAACTTTCTATGCACAATACTTGAACTTACTTGTGGTGTTTCTGAAATGAGTCTACCAATTATTATCCACCACGATCAACCAATGATTCAAATTGAACAAATGCGATTGAAGAGATGACATGCATTGAAATATTAACATGTACTATATCTTGTTCAATCAGCTGTTTGAACGTACAAGTGACAATTTATAGCTCACGAAATATCAATCTACAAAATTATGTGACTTAGTTGTTTGTATCATCACCCTTTGTATCGCCCACGCACAAGCCTAGGGCTCACTTGGGTTGTTCAATTTGGTCATCTATGATCAGTCTTTTAAATGAATTGCGATCCTGCTGAAACATCTTGTTTATCTCAAATAACTTTGAAAATTGAATTAAATTTTAATATATTTTATTAGGCGAAGTTAGTGTACTGCTGATATGATTCGTGTGAATTAGATTTGAAATTTGGATGAATTTGAATGGTGAACAAATTCGAATTTTGAACTAATTTTAATTTTTCAGGCGAGGAGGCTGTTAGTGCAGTAGGAGGCGCTGCAGCTCCAGGTCCTGGCTCGTCAGCATTGGAAGACATGTTGGCTGAGAAACTGGAGAGACATCACGAACGTCAAGACCAGCATAAACTTTCCACCAAAATTCTTGTCATGCAGCCGATTCTGCGATTCTTGCAGTTGCTTTGCGAAAACCACAACAGAGATCTTCAGAATACATTGAGAAACCAAAATAACAAAACGAATTATAATCTAGTTGAGACGCTTCAATTATAATACAGTTTCTGGATGGCATTTGATTGAGTTGTTAATTCAAATTGGGCTGTACATTAACGAAGACAATGTCGCTCTAATCAACCAAACACTCGAAACTTTGACTGAATACTGTCAGGGCCCATGTCATGACAACCAAAACTGCATCGCGACTCACGAATCGAATGGTCTGGACATTATCACCGCTCTCATCCTGAATGACATCAATCCTCTCGGCAAATCGAGGATGGATCTGGTTCTCGAACTGAAAAATAATGCTTCCAAACTACTTCTGGCTATAATGGAGAGTAGAGGTGATAGTGAAAACGCTGAAAGGATCATGAACAATATGAACTCGAAGCAACTGGTGAGTATACTTGCTTCAATGATTTTATTCATCATAATTAGTTGATATCTTCATTTTAGCGAAGACTTCGCCCCAAGTTTCATTTTTAACGCTTTGTATTATAGTTGAATAGCGACCCCGAATAGGGATAAGCTAAAGGAAAAGAAGAAGAAGAAGATTATAGTTGAATAGTAGTAGTTCTGTTGTGTTCAAAAATCTCAACATTAGTATTCCAAAACAGGTAAACATAATCGTAAACTTTAATCATCGTAAAAGGGTTTTTATGTTTAGAAGTATTTTTATTCCGGGATGAGATATTTTAACAAACTCCCAGCAGACATAAGAAATGTAGAAATGTAGAACTAGCAACGCTTTCATCGACGGTCGATTGCCCAAATGTAATAAACATTGCAGCTCCGACATGAACAGGCTGATTAGAAAGCACGTCAATATTCTCTACGCGCTGCTAGTATCACAGCTGTTATCGCTTATCACAGCTCCAACATGTTCCCACCCTTAGTATTTCGATTGTATTTTTACAATTTCTACAACTTCTTTACAATAATTGAAATAATATTCTGAAATTTAAAATTATAATTTGAGTCATTCAGTGTAAAGTTTGATTTTATTTAGTCTGACATATGCCACTACCAATTGAATATTTTCATAATCTTGCTCAATGGTAGTGGCTCATAGTTTATTTTTTTAGCGCTTTTAAGATCATTTTCGTCTTTTTTATTATAGTGATACACTATGATAACTTAGGGATTATAATCACAACACTCTGTATAGCACAGTAAATAGAATTCAATTTTCAGCCTGTATTTTTTTTCAATCTGCTAGCTGGTAAGAAGAATGTTAGTAGTTTTCCACCTTGTCATTTCAGCCGCATTAGATCCATGGTAGACTTATAGTTTCAGTTTCAATTTAAATGGAGACCCGGTGAATTCGATTTGAAATTATTGAATTTTTCAGGTTGAAGTTGCTTGTCGAGCTTTTCATCAAGAAACGCTTGATGATGCTGTGGATGCAGATGATTCATCTACTGAAGGAGATGACGGTGTTTCACCAAAAGAAGTAACTATTACAAATTTTCAATTCAGTTTTAATGAATCGTCAAGTTGCTACACTATCAATATTAATGAATAATCTCTTTATTCAAGATTTAAATCTAAATGTACATGAATGCGTCACATTAATTATTGAAAAAATTATTGACCACTTTCATACATTATTACATGTAACAAAAATATTTATGCAGTTTTTAATTGATGAAGAAATTACTTCAATCCATTACATTTCTAGTACGAAAGTCTACGCCAGTTTTATCATTTTTTAATGAAAATTTTGATCTTAAATCATATTTTTAAGAACTAGTATTTCGATTGAGTTTTGAAATGAGTTTGTAGTATCTTGATGGACGAATGAACTACTGATCTTAGATTATTATGAATCCTGTATTTACATTTTTACGAATGGATTACAACATGTCTGAACGTATATTAGTGAGTGACATAACTTCAGTCTGCTATCGCTGCTTCGGTCATTGGTTCGATTCCTATTCCGCCTACTGACATTCATAAAAGTATCCTTCACCTCATTTTTTTAATTTTGCCATCCACTTTACTTGATAACTTCTCATTATATTTTCGATTTATACTGGTAATTTTGGTGAAGACTGTTTTAGGCTTTGCCTGTAGTCCTATAAAGTCAAATTAAATCTTATCAGACAGTACTAAATTTATTACTCATGCACAAGTCATCGATTTATGTTGGCATCATGTGTGAGAACGAAACGATTGAGCAAAACTCTAAGATAAGAATGAAAAACTTTATTTTCTTAGTAGTAATTAATAATTGGACTGAATATAATTTACCCTCAGGTAATTTTATTCAGAAAAAGTAAGATTCCATGTTCAAATGAAAAATTGAAAGCGTTATTGATGTATTAATGCTGGTTGCACTAACCGGGATCAACTATTTTGAATCTATTCATCATACCTATCAGCATTGTGCTGATCCAGGATTAAAATTGATCTCGCTCGATGCAACCCAGCATTAGAGTGTTATTTCATGATACTGTTTGTAAAAATGTCTTGCCACATTATTTACGTACAGTACTCTCTTATTGGTACTTTTAAAGAATAACTTCCTTGGAACGGTTTTTCAATTAATCTACTTTTTCCAGGTTGGTCATAATATTTACATTCTCTGCCATCAATTAGCTCAACATAATAAGGACTTGGCCGCTCTTCTAAAGCCTTCAGAGTCAAACGTGGATCCTAAAATGAATCAGGCTTTGGAGTATTATGCCTCACATACAGCTCAAATTGAAGTAGGTCTATGATTACTTTGTTTGTTATAATTTTCCATGACGTTTCTACATTTAAACATAATTTGTATTGTAAATACAAATAACAATAGTGAGAATAATAATTGGAAATAGAAATGACATTAGTTGGTGAGAACCAACCCGATACATGAAATATCGTCCTCTGTATTTTCTTGGAGACTATTGGCCGATTGATCGAAAACCAATAAAATTTGACAGTACCTGTACATCGATTCTCCTATCATTCATTTGAGTATTGCTTCAGGCAAACTCATCTCATGGCAGTTGAATTAAATTGGTTTTCGTGCAATCGGTCGTCAATAACATCGATATTGACTAAAACAATATGCAGTTTGTTCTAAAAAAATGTTTGAATAGTTTGTCATGAGATGCGTTTCCATTCGTCAACTTATATTCAAGTATGTTGTAAGGCTCTTTGTCAATGTAAGGCTCATACGTTTGTGTGAGTTTTGTGTTTGAGTTTGATAAATCAAGAAAAATTTGCTCTCTCAATTCGTTCAATTTTGTTTCTATATTTAAGTTGTGTAAGCAAATAAGTTTGAATGATTACTTTATTCATCTCTTTCATGTATAAAAATGTAAACACACCTTATAGAATGCTCTTGGGCATTGTTGTATGTATCTTTTCTTAATTTGTTATTGTTAGTTGAGACTAAATACATGATTCTGTTTCGTTTGCAGATTGTTAGACATGACAGGACTCTGGAACAGATTGTATTCCCAATACCTGAGATTTGTGAGTACATCACACACGATACCAAAGTGAAAATACTGCATACAGCTGAAAGAGATGATCAGGGCTCAAAGGTTTCCGACTTCTTTGAGAGAACCGAAGATATGTTCAATGAAATGAAGTGGCAGAAAAAATTACGAGGTAACATATTATATAAACCATAGGTATATTTTAACAGTCTTTCTTTATTATACAGTATAATTATACACTATTCACAGACTGTATTGTGTTATGCCCTATTTACTTCTATTTATAAAAGGTTGATATTTTTTAATGGATTATTCTACAGACAATACATTTACGAATAGTATGTAAGCTAACCATATAATACACTTAAAAAATTGAAAATACTGCATATAGTCAGAATATAAGTTATATAATAACAGATAGTTGAGATACAATTTTCGATTGGTTGCAAATAATGTTATTGGCAAAACGTTTGGGGCATTTGAAGCTAATGTGAGTTTCTTTGCTCAATTTAAAGTGCTCAATTTATTTTGTCTGTATTACAAGTATACTATGAGTGATTGAAGTAGAATGTATTAAGATAAAGAACTAATTTGTATCACGGATTATTTTCCTTGTTCTAATCTAAAGGCTTGTTTTGTGTATTGAAATCATTAGAGGTGCCAAAACCCCTGCTTTTTCGAATTTTCTGAATAATAATATTTTACTCTAGTATGTCTTTTTAAATTTTATCACGTTTATTTTCATCAAAATCCTGGTTTTCTTCAGAATCATTGTGAATTTTGTGTAGGTATGTGATATAAATTTCAAATAGAAATGCACTGAATAGATCGTAGTCACTTTTTAGATTGAAAATGTAAAATCAGTATTCTATAATATAAACTTAGTATCAATTCTATGATAATAGATTGAAAACCCTCAATTTTTTTAATTACCTTATGTAGGTAATGTTTTTGTATCAATGTGTGTAGTCTACGCTCATGCTTTGAAGTTGTAGAATAAATTGGATTGGTAATCCAAAACCCCTATATCAAATCTATAATTTTAAGTTTTTAGGGTTCACTTTTGGAGTTAATTGATGTTATGTTTTAGTATAATAATGTAATAACGTATTTTTCAATGTTACAGGTCAGCCAGCTTTGTTTTGGGTGAGCAGCTATATGTCGTTATGGAGCAATGTCCTTTTCAATTGTGCGGTATTGATAAATTTGATAGTGGCGTTTTTCTATCCTTTCGTCGATTCTGTGCCAAGTAAGTTCGAGTTCTGCTATTTTGAAAACTTTCAATGGAGTGGTTCGTAGCCGAGGCGGCTAAGGCGTCAGACTGATTAAGTTATCAGCAGTCAGATAAAATTCATTGGGCCAGGGTTCGAGCCTGGTTGACGGAAGGATTTTTGACAAATACGGCCACTCCCGTCTTTCGGAGGAGACGTTAAGCCGTCGGTCCCGACTGCCTAAAAAGTAGTCGTCATATCTCATCATCACCCCATCATTACCCACGCACAAGCCTAGAGCTCATGTGGGCATCATCCTCAGAAAAAAAGAAAAAAATTGTTAACTGTTTAATTATAGAGAAAACTTGATGAGAATATTTATCGTAAATCCATAAGAAATTCAACTCATTTGTAGAATTAAATTTCTTCATCAAAACTTGATTGCTTGTTTTGCAAAAAGAATCAATCTCTGAAATACAGTTCATGAGGAACACGGGGATGAAGATGAAGAAAAATAAGAAGAAGGCTATGAAAATTTTCAAAATGGCCCAATGACAGGTCAGCAAACCAGGTAGCAACCCAACTGCCATAGGATAATACTACTAAGCTCTTCTACTAAAGCTTATTATACATGTTAGGAGTTGATTCTTCTTTATGTTTGGATTGATATTAATCTAGTTTTGAATTTTCTTCGACAGAGCTAAGCGCGCATCTCTCCGTACTGATATGGGCGGTGATGCTGGTATCCGCTGCCATAGTTATTATACTTCCACGAGAATCTGGTATCAGGACTCTTGTTGCATCAACAATTTTGAGAATGATATTTTCGGCTGGACCAGAGCCAACTCTGCTGCTCCTTGGAACTTTGACAGTAAGCAAAACACTTTGGATTTAAGTTATACCATCTTCAAATAAAATTCAGTACTAATTTATTCATTTTATAGTTTACCATTAACTTAATCAGAATAAAGGAACTGAGTACTATAGTCCAAAACTTTTTTTCATTCCAATTTCGAAAAATGGTGCAATTTAGGTTGTGACACAACCTAGGTTTAACAACTTAGGTTTTACAGGGTTTTATGAGGTTTTTACTTATCCAATAAATTCTACTCGGAAAAACTTGGAGCTTCTTTAAGTTTTCATATGCGCTTAGTATTCGGAATTAATCAAATGTAATAAAAAACTTTGAGCTATTAATTCTTCGTTGATTAAGTTTTTTTCTAATGTTATCATGTCATTTAGGGCCTGGTCACATACGATTGTGGTTTGATTTACTTGATCTCACTCGAGTCGGAGTCCGATCTCACTAGACGTCAAACCTGCGAAATAAGTAAATAATATGAAAACAAACAAACTTCACTAGAAGAGCGACTTTGATTGTGGTTTGCTTCACTTCACTTAAAGAGTGACTCGCATAGTGGCTGATCCTAACCTAGTGAACAAACGCGTAAACAAGAGGTTTATAGTCAAACTTTAGCGATGAATTTTCATTTAATATTAATTTCTTTTTTATTTTTGAGAGCGACATGGTAGGCCTACTACCTGTTTCAAAAACAGCGTATGTCACTGGTATCGTAGCTCTTTGCTAGTGAAGTGGAGCAAACCACAATCAAAGTCGCTCTTCTAGTGAAGTGAAGTAAAGTAAAGCAAACCACAATCGTATGTGACCAGGCCCTTAGAAATATGCATGTTTTAATGACAATAAAGTGAATACTAATATTTGAAATGGTCAAATTAAAAATATATTTGAAAATAAAAATGACGAAATTTAAATTCTAATAACTGTAGATGCTATTTGGTACTCAAGCTTGGACTTCGAGCCTTTGATAAGCTACTAGTTAAGCCACCTAGAGCCATCTCGATAAGTTGAAGGCTTTAAAGCCATTTGATAAATTAATAAAATAAATTGATGACTCCAATACAATATGATATTTATCAATAAATTAGTTGAGTTATATGTATTATTTGAATAAAATGTTGTTGTAATTAACAATATTGTGTTGATTCTTCATATATAGGCCTATTATTGTAATCTAGAAATAATATGTTCTAGTACTATTTGGTATTAAATGTTACATATCAGCCCTAAAAATAAACAAATCTTGTGGGTGTATGGATTTATAATTTAGAATTTGGAGTTTTGTAGTTGAAATTTGCACCCAAAGTATCTATTAAAATTAATTTTATGTCTAATCTCTTTTGCAGGTAATTTTGAAAAATATTCACTTGATCAGCATTATGGGTAACCAGGGCACGTTTACTAAGAAAGTGAGACAGATCGTGACGGATGCAGAAATCCTCTACCACCTTTCCTATGTGATGTTCTGTGTGATGGGACTCTGTATGCATCCATTTTTCTATTGTGTTCTGGTAAGATTCTTTTATTACATTCAAATTTTCTAATTCCTTACTGATTCAGATTATCATATTCAATAATTACACTAGGTACAGTACACTTTATTATATGTATTATCAATAATTATTTGTTTTTATTATGTTGTGTATTTATTTGTGCTTATTATTTGTATCTATTCATATGGTATTTTACACCATGATGACAAACAAGGAAGAATTATTTTGAGTTGACAACGGCAGTGTACCATTCTCAAATATGATATTCGTTATGTGGCGGAGCTATTGTCATAATTTAATTGAAAGACTTATTTTTATCACAATTTTATTCCTTAAAAAATCATACAATTTATTGTGAGAACAATAAGTTCTCTTGTGGATATCGACCACAATGTCATTCTCACCAATAAAATTGAAAGACAATTCGTGAGGCTAGGCGTACACCGGTTAGTCAAGACAAGACAAGACGAGATTAGTCACGTTTAGTCACAGTAATTCACATATTTGCTTATGAAGCAGCAAACACTGA
Organism: Laodelphax striatellus; assembly: GCA_017141395.1. Lineage (NCBI taxonomy): Eukaryota > Metazoa > Arthropoda > Insecta > Hemiptera > Delphacidae > Laodelphax > Laodelphax striatellus. The sequence goes on along the minus strand of CM029544.1, from coordinate 22,004,707 downwards.
TGCAATGACTAATCGTTGTGTGTTGCTTCATAAGCATCTATGTGAAATACTGTGACTAAACGTGACTAATCTCGTCTTGTCTTGTCTTGACTAACCGGTGTACGCCTAGCCTTAGCTTTGCATAATTTGAACTTATTTGATAAATTATTATCCTAGAAAGTTAAACAATCCATGAGCCAAGTTTAGCAAAGAATACACCTGAGGAAGACATAACACACGAATCAAATTATAAGAGCCATGATTTCTCGTTCATTTTGAATACTGTATTTTGTTCACTAATTGCCTTTCATTTTTGGCATAATTTTCATTGATATTTTCCAATTTTCTCTCGCTCGCAGTTGCTGGATGTTGTGTACCGTGAAGAAACGTTGTTGAATGTTATAAGATCAGTCACAAGGAATGGACGATCTATCATCTTGACAGCCGTGTTAGCTTTGATACTAGTCTACATGTTCTCGATCATTGGTTACATGTTCTTCAAGGATGATTTCCTGGTAGATGTTGATGAAGACGTCGTTCGTGAGTATCCTTTCAATCATTTCACTAATCGTATTTATTCTTCAATTCAATTTAAAAAATCTTATTTAGTACATACATACATAATGGTACATACATACATGACATACGTACATAAGTACATAAATACGTACATAACATAGTACATACATACGTACATAATACATAATACAAAAAACAATCTAACCCATACATACATGGATCGTTATTTTTCATCTTATAGAAATAGAAATCTATTGCAGGAAAAACAAAACATTACAATTACTTGCAACTTGAACACAAAATAAACAATTCAGATTATTGAACTAGTACAGAATAAATAGGCTACTACAAAACTAGTTTTCACTTGATGTGGATCCATTTTTTTCACTTGTTCAAAATCAACTTAAAAGATTAATTACTTCAAAAGTGAAAACTACTCACAGATTGGTGTTGATAGCTATTTCGGACTGCTGTTTGTCCATCTTCAGAACACGAGGTTACACAGTTCACTGTGAACAGCTAACAAATAGCTATCAACACCAATCTGTGAGTAGTTTTCACTTTTAAAGTTGAATTAGTTTTCTTAATTTTTTATAAATTATCAATAAAATTTGACATCTAATAATCATGAATATAATCTAATGGACACATTTATAAGAGTAGACAATAACCTAGAAATTCGGGGTATATTTGAAAATATGGTATTATTTGTATATATAAAACGCCCCAAGTTACAGAAGAAATCGACGGTTAGTGAAACAGTGAGCATGCATCCATTAAACACCTTCACAACAGAAAATGTAATAGTATAATTCGAGTAGTGAATTAATTCAATTCACTAATTTAATTAAATAATTATTAATTCTCAATACCTCAAGCAGAGAGGCTTTTCTTCTTGAAGTAATGTAAATGAAGCTTTTTTATAGTGATTACCAGATTCACTACTGAGTAGTGATTACAAGAATCCAATCTGTTATTTGATCTAGATCTAGATCAAAACCATTCCTGTTCATTCTGAAATTTTAAGGTAGACTAGAGCTCGATTGAGCCAAAACTAAATTTCACTTTTTAGCTTTAACTTTCTGATGGGTAAGACTGACGGCCGATTGCACTTAAGCAAGTAAACTAACAAGTAAATATGTTTATATAAATCCCAAGTGAAATAAAAACGTATACCATTTTACAATATTTTAACAAGGATAACATCATAAGAGGGCTATAATGACTCAATGGGAAATAACTTGAGGAATATACTTAATAACATTCTCTACAATATTTTAACAAGGATAACAGTAGAAGAGGGCAATAATGACACAATTGTAATGTGAAATAACTCTAGGAATATACTTTGATAACATTTTCTACAATATTTCAACAAGGCTAACATTGTAAAAGGGCAATAATAACTCAAGTATAATGTGAAATAACTCGAGGAATATACTTTGATAATATTTTAGCTCACGGAGCTGTGGCAGATGAAAATAATGGAGTTTGTTTGAGCGGAAAAGGCTGCAAAAACACTGACTATGAGTCATGTAAGTCAAGCAACTGTCATCAGAAAACTGTTGTTTTGTAGTTTTTCTCCAGCGTTTACCCTTTGAGTTGCTGATTTTCTTTTTCGTTTGCTGTATTTTAAAAATATTATTTATTCCATTTGTTTTACTTGTAAGATTTGTATACTCATTATTTCATTTGAAATGTAGAGTTAATTAGTAATTAGAATGTAGTGAATGTGTTTCAGTTAGTGAAAGTATCGTTGGTAGATCCATGAAGTTAGATCTGAAAGTTTGCACCCAATCCGATCACGTTTTCCCTGTTCCATGAAGATCACTTCATTACCGTCTGCCCCAACTATTCATGACCTGTGGCCTGGTCATCAAATTTTGTCATATAATACAGTAAAATCACCAATAGTTTTAATTAATATACAGTAAAGTCAGCTGTTTATTGATTGTACTTCTCTTATTATATAGGAAAATTATCAATGTTACTGTATTGCAAGATCCTAAGTTTTAATAAAACAGCCCATAGTGTTGAAAATTTTGAAAAAATATTAGGCTACTGTTATTGCAAGATTCATCGATTTCCATAATTTATTAAGACAAGTCTCTGAACCCAAAATTGTGTAGCAATATAGTTGATGATATTGAAGTTCCCTTTATACAAGTGCTTATATCAATATTATTTATGTATCTTGCTTTGAAAAATGTTTTTCCTATGAAATTTGAAGAGGTCTGGACAACCTGAATCTTTGTAAAACCATCATGATCGGCTGGAATGTTACTCTCTTAAACATAATTACCTGTTTTTGTGCAGTGAGTAATCTTTGTTTAAGGTCAATAGTTGAACTTTTCAAATTTATCCAGAAGTCCCATCCGACTTTGACTATGAACATTGCATCATTTTCTAGCTCCCTTCAAGGACTTTTATCTTTAGTTGTTTGTTTTTAATGTTACGGTTACAAAACGTAACATTTCAGCTTACTTTCAAAAATTAATTTATTAAGGAATAAGCTTTCGATCAGTATGATTTCATTTTTTTACTGTTTATTTAATAAGTTTTATCGGGCAATACTTTTTTATTTCAATATTCGTTTCATCCTTTAGTGTTATTTAGTTTCAATTTTTCATTACTTTAATGCATCATAATTATTATCATTTAATTAATGAATCAATTAAAATCCTCCACAATGCACATCCATACTGGTTTGCTCTTTATTTTTTAGATTTGTTAGCTGTAAATACTCTCTTTTGCATGAGCTCTGCTTGTATTGGATGAACTATTCCCACTTTTTTATTAGATTATAATTGAAAATTTTCAGATTATGATCATTGATAAAAATCATGGATGATTATTATCATGATTTTCATAAATAATTATTTAAAAGTTGTTATTTTTATATACAATAGAAGATTTTTCCAAACAGTTGATTTTAGTGAATTTATTTGTCAATTTTCTGTTTCAGTAAGCGCAAGTAAAGCAGACTTTGTTAGTGTTGATGGTGATTTGAAAGAAAGGGCCTGCGATTCGCTAGTGATGTGCATTGTAACCACCATGAACCAGGGACTTCGCAATGGAGGTGGAATTGGAGACATTCTTCGAGCACCCAGCAGCAAAGTAAGTCATTTTTGTCTCCCATTTCATAGAATCATGCCGCGAAAGTTTTACCTAATTAATCATTTAGCGAATTACATTTTACAGAATTCAATCAATCTTCATTGTAAGAAAAAAATACAAATAAATTGCAACAGTTATAGCACGATCCATTTAACTTGACAGAAATCAGCTGTTTTGGTAATAATTAAACAGTGACTTCGACACAATTATCAAAAGGCTTAAAAGTCTTAAAGACCTAAAGTATTTAAAATACCTTTTTAAAGAATACCTTTCAAAGAATAAAGTTTTGAAAGACCTTTTCCATAATCTGCGAGATTCAGCATTTGTAGGTTAAGTATTGGGATATACTGAGCTCAAAGAATATCACTTTTTCGTCCGCGCTCAGGAAAATTACTTACTCATCCAGTTACAATAGTTACTTGGCTTTTGCCACAAATAGAAAAATCAATTACTTTCTCATTAAGCACCTTTTCATGTATTTTTATGAATTATTGTGTTCTATTGAATTAATTTTATTGAAATTTGTTTTCTAGGAGCCTTTGTTTGTTGCAAGAGTAGTCTACGACCTACTGTTCTTCTTCATTGTGATAATTATTGTACTCAACCTCATTTTTGGTGTCATCATCGATACCTTTGCGGATCTCAGAAGCGAAAAACAACAAAAGGAATTGATTTTGAAAAATACTTGCTTCATATGCGGTAAGTTGATTATTTCGTCGTGTCGATCTTCGTATATCAATAACGATATCATTCTTTTCCAATTCGATTTTTCATAGTCTTTCATAAAGTTTTTTATTTGTAACGGACAAGCTTTGTGAGTATGCGATGTGAATGGAATATTACAGAGATAAGCTGTATAGGCTTCTATCTAGTATGTAATATTGGCATGTTAAGCAGTGTCCAAACGCTGCGATAAATTGTATCAACTTATCGCAGAGTAGCCATCCATTGGAACCGTTTTTGTCAGAAAGCGTCCAATGTTCGAACACCTGGCATTTAATTCAATGTTAGCATTTCAGATGATCAGTCGCTTTCTGAAAAAAAAAACTGTTTCAATGGATGGTTAGTCTGCGTTAATACAATTTATCACAGCGTTTGGACACTGCTTCACATACGAGATGAAGGACTATAGTTGAGGATAACTTGGGGTTTATAAAACATTTCAATCAGATGAGTGGGTTGTCACAATCACTGAGCTGAATATCAGAATTTCTGACTATAGTAAATGTACTAACTATTCACTAACTACACTAACTTTGTACTCACTTTAACTATTCTAATTAGTATAATTATTTTTAGCTCATTTGTCATAATGAATCTCCATCCCTGTCTGGGTGGAATCACACTGCCTATCTTTGGCCGTTATATTTCTTTGTTTGAAGTTTTTTTCCCACTTTGAAGCCAGAGACACTAAGTTACTTAATTAGCGAATCAGCTGATACAAAGTAACTAGTGTGACATAGGCAGTAGCTTCTAATAGCAGCTACACTGCGATTCATTTAATTTGACGCTTTGCGATCAGTAAACAGCTGATATTACGCAGCTTTGGCACAATAATTCAAAGACTGTTTAAAGTCTTGAAGACCTTTGAATTCTTTAAAATACCTTTCAAAGAAGACATTTTTAAAGTATTTGCAATAATCTGCGAGATTCATCATTGGTAGATTAAGGCTGTGCATCAGCTTAAAAAAAACTTTTTTATGGTGATATTTTTTTAAGTTTTACGATTTGGATACTATCAAGCTATCAAAATGAAATACTTTTTAGAGGAAAATTTTTTTTTCTTGTTCATTAGTTTTTGAGATATGGGCGTCTAAAGTAGAAAATTTCGGGGAAATTGATCTCAAAATTGGTTGCAAATACAATTATGAAATTTTAAGCATACGTGCTTGAAGGTATTGTCTATCACTTGACATAATTAGTTTCTCAAAATAACCAATTTGAAAAAAAATATTTTCGAAAATAATTTCTTTAAAAAAATAACTCAATTTTCAATTAAATTGAGAATTTGTTATTTTTCTCAAAAGTTGATATTTCGAGAAACTAATAATGTCAAGTGATAGACAATACCTTCAAGCACGTATGCTCAAAATTTCATAATTGTATTTGCAACCAATTTTGAGATCAATTTCCCCGAAAATTTCTACTTTAGACGCCCATATCTCAAAAACCAATGAACAAGAAAAAAATTTTTTCCTCTAAAAAGTATTTCATTTTGATAGCTTGATAGTATCCAAATCGTAAAACTTGGAAAAATATCACCATAAAAAAGTTTTTTTTAAGCTGATGCACAGCCTTAAGTATTGTGTCAACTGCGTAACATCAGCTGTTTACTGATCGCCAAGCGTCAAATTAAATTAATCGCAGTGTACTACTAGAAGCTACAGCCTATGTCAAACTTGCTCTTAACTGTTTGATTAGCACCTAATAAAGTAGCTTGGTGTTACTCAGGCTTTAGTTATATAACTCTTGATAAAATCATTATCATTGTTAAAATATACTTCTACTCATAAATTTTTAAATATGCTACTTCCTATCCACATTGCATTGACATCATTTTTATTGAAAAAACTCCACTTGTTTGATTCCAGGTTTTAATACACTGCTTCATATTCACATTGCATTGACAACATGTTTTAATGAAAAAATTCCACTTGTTTGATTCCAGGTTTTAATATATACTGCTTCATACTCACTTGCATTGACAACATTTTTTATTGAAAAAACTCCACTTGTTTGATTCCAGGCTTGAATCGATCAGCATTTGACAACAAAACGGTGAGCTTCGAAGAGCACATCAAATGTGAACATAACATGTGGCACTACCTCTACTTTATTGTACTGATCAAAGTGAAGGACCCCACCGAGTTTACTGGACCTGAGAGCTACGTTTATGCCATGGTAAAGGTGAGTGCTGTTCATGTTTTCAGATCGGGTCCACAGTACCCGCTTTCAACGGTCCGTATGAGGAATTGGAGGGACACATGCTGTTTGACCAGAGAAAGAATGTCCCTGGCGGAGTGATATCTAGCATGCTAGACTGGCTATTTCTCCAGTTCGCCAGCGACTTTCTTTCTCTGGTCAAAAACAAACAGTCGTTGTCAATTCGCACGGATACATTATCCTGTTGGAAACGGTCCGTTTTCAACGTAGCCAGGATGTAATGAAACCACTAATATATAGTCAAATATCACTCATTTATTAAACAAAGTTACAAACTTGTTTCGGCACCATTCTATCATCCGTAATATAATTTACATCAGTATGTTTCTCTAAACCATGGGGTTTTCGATATGTATGTAACATCATCAGTCAGTCATCTTATTTCTGAAATAGATAATGTATGATGGTCAGTACAGGAGCATGTTTCATATAATATAGTCCGGTAAAACAGGAAGAAGGCCACACACACACACTAGACTTGGAAGCTTATTTTATAGTAAGCCATGTTATCAATAATTCGCATTCATTCTTATGAATTATTCATAATTCTTTATAATTAGATCGACTGGTATATGTCAGTCATCTCATTTCGGAATATAATATTTGAAATAGATAATGTATGATGGTAAATACCAATTATAAATTATAATACCATTATATGAATAAATAGGCGTCACCTAATATCTTATAAATAACACTGAAAACTAGTTCGACTGGCAACTTGTAAACGCAGCATAAAGCAAGTTTGTAGCTAACCAAATGTGCTAATAAAATGTGTTCTCATGTTCGTATTTTTCCTGTGACTGAACTTCCCTCATTTTCTAATTATTAAGATTGGCTTGAAATCATAAGTATAATACCAATATAATGTTACAACACGAGATAAAATATTTGAATACTGCAACTCGAGTCTTTGTTTTAGAAGCTAGGTGTCACCATCAAGGTCCTTGTGTATGGTGTCAACACTCAATCTGCATAGATTAATTATTTGACCTCTTGGGAGCTAGTTAATGGCCTCCTGTTTGTTTCATTATGATCGCACTGTAGTTTTACCAGCTTCTGCTGTTAATTGTGATGTGACTGTAACTTTTAGTGTAGTGTGTTTGTGAAGGTAATAATATTCAATTCTGTTTGTGGTTGTAGGATCGCAATTTGGATTGGTTCCCCAGACTGCGAGCAATGTCATTGGCAGCTGATGAAGGAGAAGGCGAGCAAATTGAATTGCGCAGTTTACAAGCTCAGCTGGAGAGCACACAAATTCTGGTTACCACTCTTTCTCAGCAACTATCAGAACTCAAAGATCAGGTAATTCAAAAATAACAAACTTACTCAAAACAATAGATTTCTAAACCTTGTCCAGACTTGTGACTTCTCACAGGCCACTGGTTTAACATGGCTCATACTTTATTCAGTAATTTATTTATTTATTCACTAATGTGCAAATTATATTTGAAGGATACTTATCAAGTTAAGGACCGATTATACAAAAAGGAATATTAGAGTTTACTATTTCTCAAATAAGCTTCATTCTTTAAATATATCGTTATATTTTGGTAAGCTTTCGTTAAACTTTGGTATATCGTTAAACTTTGGTATACTTTCGTTGTTTTGGTAAACTTCAATTACTTAAAGTTTGAATACTTTGTCGATTTCTTTGCTTTTCAATTGGAAATTGAGCTTGACAGACTCTAGTGCAACTGGGACTAAGAATATTGTAAGCTGGTAAAGAGAAGTGATCTCACTACTTATGTATACGTGCTCAAAATTACACCGTGACTGAGAATATTGTAAGCTAGTAAACTTGAATGAGAGGTGATCTCACCACATATGTTTATGTGCTTAAAATTACACCATCCAATGAAAACAAAAATTATGATAGCACGTTATCTTTAATAAAGATAAAAAGATGATTCTCATTTATTTAAATGAAGAGAATATCAAGACTTTTTATTTATTAAAGTAATTGATTACTTAAATGGCTAGGACTATACATAAAAATAATATCCTCATTTTATACACAATCATGAAATGACAATACATTTTTGGAATTTATTGCATATCGGGTCAATCGCATATTCGCAATCGCAATTGTATATCGGACCAATTTACAACAACCGTGAAAATATTTTTTATTCAAATAATGCATACAAATTTTCAGTTTGAAATAAATTCAATGGCCACATCAACTAGTGATTGTGGTTCGAAAAAATAATATTAAAAATTCAAATGAAAAATAAGTTAGAATAAAACGTAATAAAGTCCAATTAATTTGGATAATTGTGAGTAATAATAATGGTCACGGCTTATTCTGTTCGTGTAAGGTGGTGTAAAATCATAACTTCATTATTGCATTTATTTTACAGATGACTGAACAAAGGAAGCAAAAGCAAAGAATTGGTCTCCTGACGTCAACGTCTGCCTATTTGCACAACATATAATTTAAAAATTAATGTCAATAGGGTTAGTCCTGCGTAAGCTACTAATTTCTCTTATCCTTGTGTTCTAAATAATTTCAATCGATTGTCTTCATTATTTATGTTATTTATTATTTTAATATTTTCATGGCCATGATTCTCTAGCAAGTGATTATGAGTTTAATCAATGGATTCTTGATATCATATTATAAAGTATCTTATTCATTATAATAATTGTTCTCCATGATATTATCTAATACTTTATTGATGTTGATAATAATTTATCACATGTTGTCACAACTGCATAGTTTATTCGTTAAAATATTGTCATTTATTTTAAATGGTGTTTTTAATTATTTTTAGGTGTACAGAATATATTGATTATTGATATTTCGAATGTAAATATCATGTTTTAACATTTGTATGAGAATGAAGGAGAGTTATTACAGTAATAACATCACAATGAATATGTAATGCTTCATTTTCAACGTCTTTTTCGACTTAAGACCATCTTTAGAATTCTAAGATAAGAGGTTGTAGATAGAATAATAAATAATTGTTTCAATTAGTAGATAAGAGTTAAAATTAATAGGTTAATGTGATTTACAATCATATAACAGTAGCCTATATTTCATCAAGATGATAATACAGTACTCCAACTGGATGCATTTTTAAAAATTTTAAATGTAAAAGAATGCATGTTTGCCATTTTAATGTATATGTCTGAAGCCCGTTCAGGACACTGAACACCCGAACACCGATGAGTAAAATATTTTCAAAATTTCATTATTTCATATAGAAAAGTTTGATAGTTTTATAGGAAGTTTGGAGGAATTTATTTTGAGTCATCGATACTTAAATATGAACTAGATTTCTCTAAAAGAGTACTCTATCGTGAAAATATGTCTTGTGAACGGACTTAATCTTCCTCATTATTGGCAAAAAAGAATATTTTTTTTCTCTGATTCAACTTCTAGAGAGATCTGACACTCCATGTCAGGAAAAATGACTTAAAAAAGAGAATCATAGTAAATTTTGTGATAAATCAATAATCAATCAATAAAATTAACAAAAATGTGATTCTAGTTTTAGAATTATTGAACATACTGTATTAAAATTTTGAAATTATTGAATCATAGCACACTAGGATATTATTCTGCTAATTCTTTATTTCCAGTACAAATTCTTCTTTATCCAAATCTCATGGCAATTATTGAATTGAAATCCATAATTTGCTCAATTGTAACATAAATATCGCATCGTAATAATTATTTCACTAAAGGGTATGGTTGGTAAAAATTCTTCTAGTTCACTAGTTAGGCCTATAATTAATATACATTTTTATAGCATATCTGTATTCGGTCTATCACATTAATTTCTATCATTAATGCAGTTTTGCTGTTATTGGGAACAAATATTCGTAGCACTTTTAATTCAAGTGATACTGAGAAAAATCTATCGGTACCTTTTTTATTGAAAACATTGAAGCATTTATATTATAATGTTTTTGTTAATCGTGTTCATAGATGTGATTTCTGAGGAAGATGAGATTATGTAGCGTTATGAGATTATGTTCTCCCACCGAATTGGATGTTGTATTACATTAATGCAATTAGTAAATCAATCGACGTTACAAGAATCAGATTGAATTACTGCATTTGAAAATTTGGAGTTGTACTTAGTCTTGATAAAAATTCAAACAGTAGTTTACCAGTTGATTTATTTTGCTAATCTGTCTCACTTCGCCCACAGCACTTTTGTAATGTAAAAAGAGAAAAATAAAATCATTTATCTATCTCTCATTCAAAGCTACAGTTTGCCAGTGTTGAAATAATAACGGACAATAATACCCTGCGAGAACTTGAATAGGATTTCTTAGCTTCATTGTTAATTGAATGTTCAATTCATAGTTTAATCCAGATTCATTCTTACTCGTTACCCCTTACCATAGAGCGATGAACTTACTATGATCATTATCAATTTCGATGGCGAATTTCACCAATTGTTCAATAATTGTTGATGATTTTGTTTCACTGAGTTTGTTGTGCATTGGCTCTCTTTCCAACGTTTTTCTACTGCTATTGAATTAATACTTCACCATACTAGTGTATTGATGTGTATTTTTTCGACAAAAAAAGCTACAATTAAAATAATGACGGGAAAGGCGCCGACTTTTAATGGGTGATCGCGGGTATTGGCAATATTTTAAATCGGCTCGTGAAAAAACAGGTTCATTTCATTGTTTCTTTATTTCTGTTATGTTCTTATGTTGTTCATGTTATGTATTTCTGTTTAAGTTCATTGTTTCATTATTCCTTTGGTTTCATTATTGTTTATGTTTTTCTGTTTCTTTTTATGGTTTCATTATTGTTTATGTTTTTCTGCTTATTTTTATGGTTTTATTATTTCTTTATTCGAAAACGTCCCAAGACGGTATTCTCTTGGGCGCCAGCTTTTGAATGAGGACGTTTCTTTATAGTCACCTCCTCATTAGGAATTTTATATTCTATAGAAGAATCAACACAAAACCATCAAAACTCTGAAACAAAGTCAGACAATTAGAGAAACAAAGGAAGAACAGTGAAACGAGTAAGAATGAAAAAACAAACATGTAGAGTGAAGAAACTAAGCCAGAAAGGGGAGTATACTTCACAAAGCAGTATCATAACCAAGGAGTATGTAAATTCTCCGGTATTCAATTGGTAAAAATATATCCTACCGGTTTAAACTCTGATTCTTAATTTATAAGAGGTGTTTGGTAAATATGATTTTTGTATGTATTCACTGTTATAGATTCATAAGACACAAATCTTTTTAAAATATTTGTTTACATAATGAAACATTACTCGAATCACTGTCATCATTCATTTATTTATCAATGGTTGCCCCAAATCTGTCTCCTTCACTATTATTTCAGCAATGTAAAGCTGATACTTAATGGATGGTTCAACAGTCTTACACCCAAAACTATACTTTTCCCAATTTATAAAAACAGTCTAAATATACGTTATGTGACATTTTTCAGAAAGATAACAATTTTCACTCCGAAAACAGTCTAAAAACAATTGTTAAGTCACGTCAGAGACTCTGAACTGATCAGGAGTGACCTGAAAACTCTGACACCGGACCTGAGCCAGCCAGGTTACACGGAATTATTATTATTATTACTCCGAAAACAGACACTAGATGAATTTTGAATGATTTGAAAGATAATATAAAAGTTCCAAACAAAAAATAGCCTAAACTTCAATTAACTCAATTATTTTTTTGAATTCCACATTGAAAAATTTTGAAACACAAAAAAAAATTCATTAATGGCTATTAGAGCTGTAATTACTATAAACAGCAGTATATAACAGTATATACTATACATAACAGTTAAAACAACTGAATATCATTTATAGAGAATACAAGAAAAATAAAGAATACAATGTATTAAAGTATATAATTATGAAAAATAAAAAGATCATCCAAGAATCAGTATTTGTAAATTTTATTGTACCTGTATATGATCATTGCTACAAGCCCACATACGTTTTTGACTAATGAACTAAATAATTAGTAAACTATTGATATTCTATTTTATCAATTTTATCCCTTAGTTGAGTTTAAGTAATTTATGTAAAACGTTTACTTGCATGAAATTAATATTAGTTATAATTTTCAGTCTGCTGGTTATAAATTTCAATGTTTATGGTTAATAAATGTTATTTGTTGAATTTTATCTTGATTTTATTAATGTATAATCATCACTCCTACACCGAACCAAATTATTACACGAAAAGTCCAGAAAAGGATACCAAATGATAAGCGGTTGTCCCTGTGGTAGCAGGCGGGTCTAATCGGTGAGATTAGATAAGAGACGGCGCCTACCACTCCTGTTGTAACGGTGACCGGTTCCTCTAAATACAATTTATGAGCCTCGAAATCGCTTCCCGGTGGTTCGGAACCCACCTAAAGCTGTAGGTCCATTCATCTCTCATCTTCATCCTTCCCATTACCCACGCACACGCTCAAGCGTAGAGCTTATGTGAGCTTGTGGGGGGGGGGTAATTATGAGAGATGACGACTGCTTTTTGGCAGTCAGGACCGACGGCTTTTAGTCTTTATTAATATTCCTTTTTGTAAACCAAAAAAATGCTGCCTTCAATATGGTCCATGTCTATACAATCATTTTTTTATACGAGTTAATAATTATGTAACTTTACTATGTTGTAATATCAGTGTTAGCAATTCTTTATTTTTATTTGTATCAATTCGCTATTGTTGATTTGAATTTGTCCACTTTTTTGTATTGACAGATATATTTAACATATTAGCATAAGCCTGCATACTAGCAAGAGACAATTTTTTTCTTACAGCAACCTATAGTAAAAAAGTAAACTAGGAAACACAATTGTCCATCAGTTCCAACAAAGGTCTTACCCCAAAAATCTAAGAATGAGTTAGATATTGCACTGTCATTGTAATTATTAAAATATGCATCTATTGAGTAATATAAAAATTAAAAAATCTTTGCTATTCCAATATGGAGTTCATCTTACTGTAGCAAAGAAACAAAGCAGCGCTTTGCGCTGCACGGGTACACTCGTTCAGTATTAATTCCATAGTAACTTTTAGGTATGATCTTATGTACAATGTCTTAAACATTATTAAATTTCTTAAACGATGTTAGCAGCTCATTTTTAATGTTGGTCTATTTTTTATAGAAAGAATTAACTAGATATAGGCCTAGATTTTGAACTAAATAACTAGTCGACCTTACCAAGCGGTTAACTGACTGCTGGTAAGTGAGTAGTTACTGCCAGAGTTTACTAGATACATCAGTCCAGTGTGCTGAAGAGACTATAATTTTACCTTTATTACAGGCATGCATGACTGATAGAAATAATGGGAAGAAAGCAAAATTTGAAGTAGACGTTTGAGGCACTCAACAAGAATTATTACTTTTGTCACGACCGATGCTTGTTTTCCCTTTCAACCTAATTGAAAATACTTATTTTTCAGTAGTGTCTTTTAATATTTGTAATAAAATTGTATATTTCTTCAATCTGTAATACCTTATATTTGGTATTGATATTGATTTTGTCGGGGAAACTATTTTAATATAATTTCACAATTTAAATCATACAATTCCAAGTAAATAAGAATTTTGAAACCAAGAAATTAAAGAATACACTGTTTTAGTTCTATTTCATAATGATTGAAAACATGTGATTAACTAAAACTTTAATCAATTATAGATAACTTTGTCTACAACATCTGTAAAATTATGTTACAATACACACATTATTGATTATTTCTCAACAAAATAATTACTTTATTCAACAACAGATCTAATCAAAATGAATTGAGTCATTTTTGAAAATAGATTAAAAGATCTATTCAGACAAGATAATCTCTAGGCTACATGAATGAATGAAATATTCTATTTGCCATTTAACAAATATTTTTTAATAATATTTCACAATACAATGATAAAAAGGAGATAAAAATCAATGATAAACAATAAATTATTACAACATACAATTATTATCTTGATACATCATCAGTAAGAAAAAATGTTAGCATCTAAGTGAAAGGTATAAGAAATTATACATATTTGGAAAATGTTGGGAAGGGTTACAGACGAATTTGTAAACTCTCTTAAATTGGGTCATTGGGAAAACAAGAGATTAGATGACTTTGAACTAATTAAAACTCAACTGAATCCTCACTCCTGTACGGTGGAATCTACTTGAAAGTTATTTGCAACAGAAAGGTTATCTGCGTTTTAATCATAGATTGTGATAGCTTCTCGAATTTTGTGCATATTCCAAGTTGAAGGTTAATCCTTGCGCTGAACTTTCTGTGCCATAACCACAGTTTGCCTATTCATGAGTATTTAGTCTTGATTGAACCTCATTTACTTATTAGTTTCATGTTTTCATTGTCTATAATGCATATTTTAATTAGCTGTTTCCAAAATAAAGAATTATTTTATTTGTTCAGTGCAAATAGTGAACTAACACTATTATAGAATAGTGAATATGAATTGGGGGGGGGGGGGACGAATCGAAATCAGGGGAATAAGAGCCGGGAAATAAGTAAGTACAAAACGATACTTATAAAATCATTTAGTCTAGTCAATAAAATGTTTAGAAATAATTTTGTGTAGGCCTATGAAGAAACAATTAAGTACCACCAGATATTTATTTTATTTAGCAGATTTCAGCAATTTTTTTACAAGATGTTGGGGGAGGGTTACAAGTTACAACATAACATCCGCCCCTTTCCCAGGCTACGTTTTCTATGTCAGGGAGGGAAGTAATTTTGGACAGAAGATCATTTAGAAGATGATGATGAAAATGATGAATCATAAGTAAATGACAGGATGCTCGTTTACAAAATTCAATTCATTTTACAAATCCTTTTGATCTATTTCTTTTCGTACGCGTTCAAATCAATATTCATAATAATCAATAACAATAATAAGAATTCTAATACACACAAATTAGGCTATGTACCCTAGACTAATCGATTATCATTCATGTTAATGTATACTAGTCTATTAATATAGTATCATATTAGTATAAATGTTGTATAATCGTGGAACATTGAATCCAATTATTCGATCCCGGCAACCTTCTATCCCGCCAAAAACCTCTATGAAATAGCTCAATATTTTTACATGTAGACAATTTTAACCCTGAAGCATAACTTTTTCATAACAGCACCAAGTAAAATTTTAAAATCAATTAAAATAAGCCCCAATTTCATACCAGAATTACTGTTAAAGGCGGCCCAACAGATTGCCATGTATATAGCTCTTCAAAGTTCATCTATGTTAATAATACATCATGAGCTATTTCTTGCTAATTCTCGCGGAAATCATGTGGAATAGCAAAAAATCAAGTGAACTTGCGAGAAATCGATTGAGATGCATTGATAGAAAAAATGATTCTCGGTTCAAAAAAAAACTAATGAACATAATATGCAATAATATTTTGTACATAAAGATAACTTCCAAAAATGTTAATTTTTTGTTATAAAATGGTTATAATGTACGATTTCTTGTTTATTATTATTTTTAAAGTGTTTATATGTCTGATTGAAATTTCAACGAGGCATTAGATTTGGCAATACAATCCTATTTTATACGATATTAAGTGCAGTTTAAGTTTAAATCCATATAAAATCAATAAAAGCGAGACCTATCATAAGAATATCATTCTAATAATAATCAACTACCCCCCCCCCCGGTCATCGGTTTTAAGCCCCCCCCAAAATCCATTTCTAGATCCACCACCAGTGTAGTTCTATGAACTACAGTACCTAGACCTCACGTAATATCACCCGAGGTCAAATTCTATACTACAGGCTACACATCGACATCCTTGCCCTATTTAAAAAGTAACATTCCTGCCATATCTCATGAAAATCTATGCACGCGTTTGGCCATAATATTGCGTTAAATACATTCATACATACATATACAGTAACAGTACATACAGACGAAAGAAAATCCAAGTCAAAACGTAGACCTCACTTACGATCGGTGAATTATTATTTTGAGCGCGAAAAAGAAACGGGAGTACCTACCGCCATCTGTGCCAGACAAATCGAACTCCTTGCATAACACGTTCTTCCCGCATCGTAAATTAACGAAATCTATGAAATTGATCAATAAATTGCTCTTGTTCTCTTGTTGTTGCATTTTGATGAATAAATTCAATGATAAAAAGTATTTTTAACACTTTAATTTGATATTGAAGGAATATGATTGGATAAAACGCCGCAGAAGAATGGATAACTTACCCCATTCTTCAAACTTCTCACATCGATTTTGTGTGGATCAAGAGTGTCTAGTCAGCCCTGAATTCAGCACAATTGAATGACTATGGGCATGCAATTCCAACACCTTTATCCAATGATGGATAATTTTTGGAGGACTAGGACAGGTACCATCCTAGTCCATAATCTAAATAACTCAGATACTGCACGATAAGTGTGCTAAATCCTCAAATTAACACCATTTCTCCTTATAAATGTTGTTATTATGACCCATTTTTCTAGTAGACTGCAGTTACAGTCTACACTATATTCATTTAATTAGATTTCTGTAGTGACAATGAAGTTCTTCATAGTACAGCGTTTTAGATGGAAAGAATACAGTAGAATTATAAGAATTCATCAATATGAATTGATAATGCAGGCGTATTAATAAATAGCCTATCATAATTATTATAAGATATAGGTCAGAAGGTCACTATATTGGATGAAATCTTATACAATTTGAACATGGTAATAAGCTGTAATGACAATAATTAATTAATTAAAATAATAAAATAATCTGTCCAAGGGCCTGTTTCATAAAAATTACAGACTCGTATTACAGGGGAAAGAGTCTACACATTTAGTGTACGGCGTACTATGAAATAAACTTATAATACTAGTGTGTGTTTGACTTTTTTCCGTACTACAATCTACGACTTCTAAATGTTTATGAAGCAGATGCATTAGCAAAGTGTACATGCTATAATATTGAGTAAGTGTCCATTCACAAGAGGCCTCTAGTTGCCCCCCACAGCTCAAACATTTTCTTTAAATTGTAGCTTAATTTCTTTCGCGGCCTTTGCAGACTCCAGTGTCTCCTTGGGCATCGATCTCTAATACAACCATAGACTAACTATATGTACCTCAGACCCCCCCCCCCCTTCACTGTGAATGGTATTCCATATCTCCACACCCCCGTGGTGCCCCCTGAAGAAAACATTTCTGGATTCGCCCCTGCAGATGATCCCTTTCCCTGGCAATAAAAATCAGGGACCTGCTTCATGTCCTGTACGACAAGGGAAAGGCGCGCACACACACTAGACATCAATATTATAGCATAGTGTACTACAAAGATAACTGTAGAATCTAGTGTGTGATCGCCCTTTTCTTGTTTTACAGGACTTGTGAAATTTATGATACAGCCCTGGATTATTATTGCATTGATATGTCATTTTTAGCAGAGGTCTATCTCAAGGAGCACTCTCACTAGACATCAATAGCATAGTGTACCATAAAATTAACTAAAAACTCTAGGGTGTGATCACCTTTCTTATGTTTTATAGGACTTGTGAAATTCATGAAATAGGCTCCTATAGTCTATTATTGCATTGATATGTCATTTTAACAAAGGCCTATCTTTTGTGTTGCACATTGCACAATTAGTGCTGTGTCCCAACTTTTGTTGGGCTTAGGTTGCTGGCCTTATAAGCGATGATGCCGCTTCCACTACAGTTGTAGCCTTCTGCAATCCAGTATGACCCAATCTCGTGAGAACTGGGCCGCTACAGCGGATGCTTATAGGCCAGCTCATACTTAGCCTCTGTAGTACAGACCTGCTATAGGCTGCACAAAGATTATTTATTATTGTGCACACAGTATTTCGCAGGTGAATTAGTGGTTTGTCTTGAATCCTTCTTTAGTTTCTAATAGTAGTTGACATTTGGAGCTCTCATTTATCCAAACTCCAAATAAATATCTGAAAACAATGTGCTTGATTAATCAAGTATTAATAAATATAGTGCATATTTTACTGAACAAAATATGTATTCATCAATAATTATTCATAGTATTCATATTGTGATTTATTTCTCTATTTTGTATTTATTTACATAACTAAGCTAGGCTGAATGTCCTTATTTAATTTGCTAACCAGCTGAATTCTAGTTCAAAATATTGTTTTGTTACAACCCCTATTTCAAATAGGACGTTTCTCAACTTCACATTTTTTTATTTCTCTGATGGCTTTATTGAGTTTTGAAAATGAGTAGGTCTAGATCATGGAGGATCTAGGAAATCTTCAAATTTCGAGAAAAAATTATGATTTAGGATAATAGATTTCTCATTCCAATGAGAAAACAATGACGGAAACAACGAATACTGAAAGACGTCTGCGGCGAAATTTTGGGTCAGATGCAATTAACCCTCTTAGAATGACGTAATTTTACGGAGCTTGATAGAGATTTCGTTGCATTGGTTTCTGTTAGATGACATCATTTTTCATCGCTTGAATTCAATTTGTGCAAACCGGCTGAATAATAATCAACGACGATAATGAAGAAGAAAAAATAAGTGAATTAAATTTAAGTGAATTCGTCATTTTCACATTTTTTAGACTAAACTATATAATATTCATACTTTACATTTAACCATGCCAAAGGATAGTAATCAATGAAGAACAATGA
The DNA here is from genome assembly GCA_017141395.1 of Laodelphax striatellus. NCBI lineage: Eukaryota > Metazoa > Arthropoda > Insecta > Hemiptera > Delphacidae > Laodelphax > Laodelphax striatellus. Next base: position 21,985,518 of record CM029544.1, on the reverse strand, counting down.
ATTAATAATATTGATACTTACTCAATATGCTTGGAATCCATGTTCCAATATTTAAAAAACTGTCATCTATAATTTTCAATCAACTATAACGATTATTATAAAAACTAATTTATTACTAAATAGTAATGAATAATTTAGTGATGACTTCATAATTCTTACTTATATGATGGTTGGAGTTCAAACTCCAATCAATAAACTATATATTGTAAAGTATAGTAGTATTTTTTTTAAGTTGGCGGATGACTAATAACTTTCATTTAACGTTTCCATAATATGGTAACGGGTGATGTTCTGTTGATTTCTTTTTCAAATATGTTTTTACACGTTGCGTACAGTATTTATGTGGAAAAAATCAAAATAACATCATATCCGTTACCATATAGAAACATTGACCAACATATTTTTATCCTTCGACATCCGCCAAATTAAAAAAATATTACTACAATGTGTGGCATGATTTCGTTAGTTTAATTTCCAAGTAATTCAGAAAGTACAAATGAATAAGCCCATCTACTATACGGTTTAAATCTTCACAATCATCTATATTATATACACAGTATTTGGTTGATTCAACGATCTATATATTATTTTGTTATCTCTATGTGAGATGACGCTGTTGCTAGAAAAGAGAAGGGGAACGGATCTGACGGGTGGGTGGGTGGTTCCATTGTATAACAATACTTTGCCGCAGTCGCGGTGAAGTCAAGACAGTCAGTTGCAAGAGAGCGTCTCTCGCATTTCGTTCAATCGCTTCATGACTCTTCTTCCTCCCTAGTACAATCCCCACCCCCCTCTACCATTGACTTGTGTCAAAAGTTGGTGCAGTGCTCTGTTATTTAGAAAATTCATAACAATAACTTCGTTTAGGCCTATTAGTTGTGAAAATTCTACTGGTTTACAACAAACAGGCAAGTAAATTAATGAATGATTCATTGTTATCTTCTGAATCTATACATCTGTATTTTAAATCTAAGATTCGTTATCTGTTATATAATCTATAATTCACCTATAGATGACTTATAATAATCTATAACCTATTACAATTAAACTATAACCTATCAGTAAAACCTGTCTAAGGCGGACCCTGTGTAAGACGGAAACCTGTTGGAACGGAATGTTTTTTCTGGTCCTAAGGAATTTTTTATAAAGGTAAAAGTACCTTTGTAAGCCGGAAACCTGCTAAAACGGAAAAGTTTTTATTAGTCCGGTCGAGTTCCGTCTTAGACAGGGTTCTCTTTAAATATAAGTCTATAATTCAAAACGAATTTGAAAAATAATAAAAACTTATTTAGAGTACATGATTTCCTCAGATGATTCAATCCTTGTTCTTTCTTAGAATTGCAGATACTGCAATAAAAATTAAATCAATGATGTAACAAGAAATGTCTATTTGTCTATCAATCTCTGAATGATCCTCATTTGAATGAGTTATAAAATAAAATACAAATTGGGAAGGAATTGATAATGTTTTTGTCAGATGATTCAATCCTTGTTCGTTCTTAGAAGTCATCCAAACTTGGATATGTGTTTCATGATGGAATTTCCGGCTGCTTGAAAAGTAATCGCCCTCTCTCATCGTCAATCGCCCTCTCTCATCGTCAATCTCCCATTACCCACGCACAAGCCTCAGAGCTCATGCACGCATCACCCCCAGAAAAAATCAATTTGTTACCCTCATTGACTTGTTTGAGGGTAGGCTACTGTAATAGAAACTAGATCAATGATATATTACAATAAACGTCTATCAATCACTGAATGATTCTCATTTGAATAAATTTTTGAATACAAAGATAAACTGTGATATTAACTGTGAATTGTGAATAACTGTGAATTGAATTAACATTTGGAAGTGGCGACAACCCCAAGAATACAAACAAAACAAAATCTCAAAACATTGAATAGAGTGAAAAATGTTGCGTCCACCAATGTACTAATAACACTTATAGTTACCGTCTCAATCTTAATCTCAAGATTTTTCTCAGATTAAATATCTTTCGTACCCTTTTAAAGTAATCCGAATATAAATATCTCTTCCAATTGAAATTCCACAGTGTAGATCTCACATTAGAAAATTCACTGTACTGATAAGCAAATCATTCACAGCATAATTTGTGATACGGTAATTAGAATCAAGCATTTTTTTGGACGCAGTTGGGAATTGAAACTCCTCTCTACCACTCAATAATTTCAACAAGTGGAAGTGCAAATTTCAACAAGTCTTCTGTATGATAGAGAAGTTCCATAACGTCGTTATTTGCTCTACAAATTTTATTTTTTTCTGCATACTTTCAACCCTATTTTAAGCAAGGTAGTGTAATGTAACTACATAATTTTTTATCTGCTTTTCTTCCATCTCGAGTCTCTCTTTCTTAGTAAAAATTAATGGCAAATAGTAAAACTATGTAGTTACATGACATTAGGGTCAACAAGATAGTAGATAATGCACAGTAGGACCACTAGGTCTATATTCACAAATATTGCTTGAAACGTCCATACCCGACACGCTTCATGCAAAAATATTAACTTGACAGTGTTAAGTTGTTCATTAATGATTTCCGGATTTCATGGCGAATTAAAACAATGTGAGTTTGAGCGCAAAACACACTATTTATCACCGCTACCTGTGAACTGATTACTGATTAGCTGATTAGTCATGTTAGAAAGTTACAACACCTGTACCCACATTGTTTTGTTTCCTTGTTATTAATCTATTTCAATCTCAGTCGACTGTTTTAAACCGTTAAATGCGACTTGCTGTTAATGTAAGCTAGTATCCATTATAGTGAATAATAAGTAGCAAGTGATGCAATCACAATATTTTGCAGAGATGATTTCAATTTTTCTCAAGAGCGGAACGATCGATGGTGTTATTGTTGTTTCGTTTTACAATTCTCATAAGCAGAGTGTATAGAAAAAGAGCTTCTATTCTCCTTTACTCTATAAGAACTCTGAACAGGCTCCTCTTTGGTGTGAGTACGTATGTGAATGATCATCTTAGAACTCTATTTTATTTCTATTCTCTCTTACCATAGGCCTAAAACTATAGGGGATTTTGTCGCTGTAAAGTAGAATCACAGAGAACAGACTTAGTAAGTACAGACTTATGCCGGCTCCATACATGCGGCATTTGGCAAATACCGAATGTTTATCATATTATGATATTCCACTCTATACAAACAAATAGAGCACATCAGTCAGTGTGCATTGCCCTATTTGTTTGTATAGAGTGGAATATCATAAGACCATAAGGTAATCATTCGGTACTTGCCAAATGGCATTAGAGAGTTTTGCTTCTCTATGGTAGAATCTTATAGGAAATCTAGCATTATATAAATATCTTTTTATTACAAATCTACGTCTAAGTTATGGAGTAGCTCTTAGGATAAATGTGCTGTTTTATGGGTACTCATTAACTCACAATTTTTCAATCAATATTTTATATTTTATCATTTCTATATCAATAGGATATATATTTTTTATAAACAAAATGATACTGATTCATAATGATTCTCGAATAATTTTCGAGACCGACTTGACCAATGGAGTTAACTTACACAGGCTTAGCTGAGTAATTGTGAGTGTTTTAAAATGTCCCGAAATTATGCCCGAAATCGCGGTTTTCCAGCTTTTCTTCAAACCCTTTCCATTACGTTTTCCCAGTCTCTTGGGGCTTTCTCCCAGCTGATGTGTTCGGAGGGCTTTGAGAATGTCATCCAATCCAATATCGACGTTTTTTCAATGCATTTTGCGTTTTTAATCCGTTTCTCCATATTTTTGAGAACGATTTGACTAGAACAGCTCATATTTGGTCCTGACAGTATGTTTTAAGAAGTCTTCGTAAATATCCTCAAATTATGTTTACTCAGTAAACATGTTTATGGTTTCTCAAATTCTATCATTCAGTTGACGACTTGAAGTGTTTTATGAATGAAATGTTTTGGCCTTCCCAAGAACAATGAAGCGCAAAATTTTCAAATGAACTAAACAACAGGTGAGCGGAGCGATTTTCTTTATCGGCCAAAATCGCCAAGGATCCAGGGCGCAGGCCACTTACTAATATTGGTCAATAATATAAAATTTTAATAAGAATTAAACAGATTTTTGATAGGCATAAATCAATGATTGTTATTGTTTATTGAATTGAACAGCACTTCAAAGGTTTCATTACTATTCTGACGATTCAATAATTCTATGTTATAATAAACGAAGTTTTCGATTCCTAGTTGAACCGGCGATTTCCCGGTCAATTAAACCTGCTTAATTTTAGTGTCCTCTGCCTTGTTTGGCTATAATTGCTATGTTTCTGCCAGTGGCATGATGTTTTAAGAAATTAATTCCCTGATATTTTCCTTCAAGTAAGAGCGTTTCCTTCGAGCCGTAATCATCTGTTTTCTTGTTCATTATTCTTCACATAACGTAACCAAAAATGAAAAGAAGTATTTTCACATGTATAATTAACTTGCTAACTTGTACTGATTTCTCAAGGTATTATTAGAATTTGTCATTTTTGTTAAAACGTCGTTTGTCATGAATCTGACAACAGAGTAGTAATAAGATTTGGTAGGCTGCTATAATAACATGTTGAATTTTAAATTCAGCAACTAGCAGAAATTTCATCAGCTGTTAGCGTCAATATGAATCTGTTAACTGATTTTGTATTACAAGAATCTCTGTGCAAATCTTGAGCTATCAGCTTTTTATTGTTATTAATCCATTTTTCTCACTCATTAATAATTACAGTTATAGTGTTAGTGATATTACTCTATCATTTAATTTCTATATTCTTGGTTCAAAGAACTGTAACTGGAAACAAATCATTCCAAACATTTATTTAGTTGAACTTCCCATTTTAATTTCGAGCTGTTAAGGTTTTCATTGTTTAATCTGCTTTTCTCACTCATTAGTAATTACAGTAATAGTGATATAACTCTATAATTTAATTTTTATATTTTTGGTTCAAAGAACTGTAATGGAAACAAAAAATGCCAAACATTTATTCAGTTGAACTTCCCATTTCAATTTCGAGCTAAAAACGTTTTAATTATTAAATCTGCTTTTCTCACTCATTAGTAATTACAGTGATAGTTATACTGTATCACTATATAATTTAATTTAATTTTTATTTTTCGGGTTCAAAGAACTGCAACTGGAAACAAATTAATCCTAACATTAATTTTATCTACCTTTATTTGACTTCCCTTTTCTTTTTCATAGAAAAACAATTCACGTTAATGTAATATACTGTATCATCATTAAAGATTGTTAATTAAACTACACTACTATTAATTAATTATTAAATTTAATTGTTAATACTTATTGTGGGTTCAAAGAACTCTGGTGAAGTCTGAATAGAATGTCTTGGGCAATTCTTATGATTGAATTTTGCAGCTGTAGGCCTATTGTAGTTTGGTTTCTCATTCCTGTTCTATTCAATCAGTGCAAAACAAATTTCCTATTCATATTGTTCAATTTTCAAATTCCTATTCAAATCATGAGTATGGACTCTAATTCAGGAAGCTTCTGATAAAGAAAACGAAGAAATATAACAAATATACATAATGAGAGTTTAATTTAAATCTGATTGATTTGGTGGGTCCAACTATTTTCACTTGAAAAGTACTATTATTGTTGGTAATCTTCTGGCTTTCAATTCAATTCAATTTATACCACACACACAACATTACATACAATCAATAATATAGGAATTTATAGGAAAGATATCTTATTCTTTTGCAGATGAATTCTATGTGAATGTCACACTTTAATCGAGCTTTCTCATTTTCTGGTAAATGAGATTAAAATGTTAAGCTGTTAATTGACAAATGTATTTCTATATTATCCAATAACCTCAACTACTATACGTTTACTCAATTATTATCAGAAAACAATTAAATTGATTGTAATTGAGTCATAATATTATTGAGAATCCTCCCGGATACGATGTTCAATCTAATCAATATAGCTCTACTAAAGCTATTGTGATGACTTGGTGGAAGGTTTTTTGACAATCACAAATTTATTAAAACATTTGAAAAATGATTAAAACATCATTAATTTATTCTTTATTAGACTATTATTTATTACAGTGATATTGAAAGTTTATTGAACAATAACAATGGAATCTGTGAAACGGTCAATCACTCACTTTCATGTCTATATGAGTTGCTATTTCTCTAGAGAGAGCGACAGTGCACTTTTTAATAATATATATTTATTTGGGAGTTACTGTATCATTACAGAGTTCAATCCACTGTTTTAAAAACAAAGAAAATAGAAGAGCGAATTAGTGAAAGGCTGAAAACAGAGTTTATAAGAAAGCTTCCTTCACACTCTGCTTGGTTTCACGCAATCTTATGTAAATTGAACTCATAGGCCCAAGTTAGGTACTCGATGCCAACACACGGTCGAATCATCCAACCACACTAACTTCCGTCAAGTTAAAATCTCGCCTCTTCCGTCAATATCTAAACATTTTTGCAATTTTCAGATAGATAGATTAGATTCCTTATGTTGAGTTGTACTAAGCAAGATCAATTTTGATCCAGGATCAGTACAATGCCAATTAAATGAGATCAGCTGATTCAAAATATTGATCCCCGTTGGTGCAACCAGAGACAAGTGGATACTAATTCTAGTTCCAATTGTCTCTGATGCAACCCAACAGAATACCGTAGTTTGAATTAGTTCCGAGTTGGAGTTGGATCCACCTTTGAAAAAGCATGAAAAAATGCACTTTCCTCCAGATTTAGTAACAAGTATCAGGTATGGTAAGGAAAAGCACGAAGAATACACTCTTCCAAGTAACTTTCACAGTTTATTGTTGCGGATGTTATTTCTAAGTACAAGTAACGGTACGGTAAGAACTTGTGGGGACTCTTTTAAATATGGATGATACATATCACCAGCTTGTACGTTTGTAGCGTAACCAGGGGGGGGGGGTTTGTAAACCCCCATTGGAAGGCAAAAATTGTATTTTGCTTATGAAAATCTGTTTTGATTATTAAAAAGCATTAAAACTAAAATACTTACGTTTATAGTTAGGCTTATCTCTGATTAAATACGTTTCTATGACTGCATCAGCATTACATTGATTTCATTTTAAATGAATTTTCCTCCCCCCTTTACTTGAACCTAGTTACGCCTATGGCAAGGAACTTGATCTTCACTTTTCATTCATATTCCTATCAAAATTTGTTTGTAAACTTCGGTCAATGTATATTATTAGGACCTTGTAAATCTAAGATGATAGAAGTATTCTGCAGTTATAAAACAATAACTCTATGGGTTGTTGAATTCTACTGAGAGATGTCAGCAGCTACTGTAGGGCTGCTTCTGTAGGTACAGATATCCACTAGTCCAGGAGTTCAATTTCTGAATAAATCTCATTAAAATACTAGAACTTACCGTCTACCATCTCTTATTTGAATTATGCAGTTATAAAACAATGACTCAATGAGTTGTTGAATTTTACTGAAGTAAATCTCCCTACTCTATCTAACTCTAATGAGTCGAGCCATTAATCCTATCTGAAAGTAGCAGAAATGGTTGAATATTGTTCAAAAGTTTCAACCACAACAAACTTTGTTGTGTTATTTTGAAACAATATCGACAACATCCCTGTGATTAGCATTAAATTTATTCTTTAGATCTGTTTGAACAATTTTGTACTTTTTAAATGTTCATTGCTTGCAAAATAACCTCCGAAACAGTAAACTTAGGATAGGGATAGGATAGGATAAACAGTAAGAAGGATACGTGCTTCCCCTCTTCGTCCGCGCACCGCACGAATCAGTCATAGCCGTTCATAATCAGTCAAAAGCATCAAGGACTTTTTAACTGATGGAGTAAGAAAAGCTCTATCATCACAAAATATCAGTATGGATCAACTTATGATGAAATTACTAATTCAACGGATATTGCAATTTGATTTTATCATGCTTTCAAAATAGGTTAATGAATGAAGATCTGCTCCAAAAGAGAAGTTAAAAAGCGATTGAGATCACAGTTTTCTCGGATATCAGCTACAATGAAATACGTATTAGTCAGGTTTTATTTCACTAATTACTACTAACTGTGATTAAGTCTTTTAAACGTCCTCGGGTGGCTTTTTCACTCTGAAGTTGTGCAAGTACGCATTTATGACGCGTGATTCATCGATAGATAAATTACAATTTTATTTTTCTTTAATTCCTTGACTACAGAATCAATATATTCAATCGAGAAATCAGCTCACTACATGCAGTTTATTCTACATTTATAGTTTACCACATACAGTCTTGTTTGATATACTTTCAATACTCTCAAGACGAGCAGAGCCAATATAAAAAATAACTCAAATTGATAAAATGAAAGAAAGTATTGGCTTCATTAGTTTCATAGCTTGAAAAAGTACTTTTGGAAAACATGAATGAAATGAGTGATATAAAATTTAATAGAGTACCAAACAATTGGTTCAAAGCTTCAAAGTGTTGACTCCAGGCATAGCCTCCTCTAATACAGGAGGCTGTATTAGAGGAGGCTATGCTAGGAGGCTGTATTAGAGGAGGCTATGCTCCAGGACAACAAATAATAATTATTAAATAATGAAGAACTCTTCGTAACTTATCCAAAGGTATATATATACATGATCACATGGAGTAGCAGAGATTGTATTATTGATCACTAAAAAGCTTACTACCGTACTGATATACTCCAAAACCAACTAACTACACGCTTAGTTGCGACTTATAATTACCGTGCCTGTTTTGTAACGTTATATCGTTCCGTTTCTAGCTTCTTCCCTATATTAATTATCATCTTCGGCTCTATAGGAGATAGCAGACAGTCCGGAAATAGGTTTTAAGGTATGTAGGCTATGCTTTGGGTAATAAATAATAAGTACGATATCAATCAAGTATAATATGCTCAATACTTCACGTACAAGCAAGATAAGAGAATAGATGTCACATATAAGTCATAAGTCGGATGAAGTTGCAGAAATAGCCATATTTTCAAGTAGCCTATGTGCAAATAATCTCCATTAACTGTGAACCAACTCATATTATATAACAAGAAAATAACACTGCATAATCTTCATAATCTGAAATTGAGTTATCTGATATTATGGAGATAATATGATTATTTGATTACCCATGAGATAAATAGTGAGAATTACTAGTGGGTGTTTTTGGACTAGTTATAATTTATTCTCGGATCTCAATATAAATTCAATTAAATATAATCTCTTGAGTCAGAATAAATTTTTGTAGGACTTATAGGCCTAATAAAAAATTAGCTTTACCAGTTATTCATAAATTGTAAATAATTAATGTATTTATAATGTATTAATGTTTAATTCATGTAACTGTATGTGTAGGCTTCATTTGTATTATTCGATTCTCGAACTTGTAAATAAAATTTTATTATTTTATTGTGATATTATTGTTTATTGGGTAGTAGATTTTACGTTCAGTTCCTCCATTGAGATAAAAAGTCAGAGCTTGAAGGGCTAATGTGTGAATAGATGTTCTCGTAAATAATACTCACTTGCGTAATTCATACTTTCTTCGTTCAATAAAAATTGTGTTGAACTCTGAATAGTAAGATGTAATACTCTCTCTTGCAAAGAAATGTGAGAATCCTGAATCCATTCTACCATTGTTTCGGTAAGAAAGTTTCTCAACTGAGGTAATGGAGACGATTTCCGAAACTGTTTTAAAGCGAGATTGTTACTAATTAAATCTATATACATGTTCACTTTTGGCATGATAATGTGTACAACTGTTAAGCATCATGTCCTTAGCAGTTAGTACTCTATTGTCATTCTATTGCGGAAAAATATTTCAATATACAGTATCACATCTGCATTCTACATAGCAGCATACGGGATGCACAAATATATTATGCTCTTTATAACGACGATTATTAATGAACCAGCAGACTCGCTTCACGCGCTTAGTTAATCGAGGTTTTAGCCCTGGCTATGATCATAATATTACTGTTTATCAATGATTTGAATTGAAACGTTCTCTGTCATTAAAAGATTCAATGATAGAATGAATGAAAGATCAAAATAGGTAATTTATTAAATGAATGTTTAGAATTTTGGAAGGAGATAAGATATTGCAACTATTCAATTGCTTTTAAATCATAATAATTACGAAATTCCTATTTAATGCCATATTATAATACTCTCTGAAGACTTTATAATAGACTGAAGACTTTTGCTACTGCAAATATTGACAAAAGAATAATAGCTAGTAAGGAAAACATAAGGAACACGTGAAACATAGTGTATAAATGTGTACAATGTGTATAAATAACTTGTAAATAATATTTCAATTTATTTACAGGAGGTGTTGAAAGATTTTGCCGACTATAATCTACGTTTTAGTAGATTTGATCTAAAACAATAGATAGTGCATCGGATAGACTGAAAAAGCTACATTATTGGTGAACTATGGCTAAAACTGGAGCAGGTGAGTGAATTTCCCCATATTTTCAAATAGATTTTTATTTATAGACTACTCATTATTATTTTATCACCATTCTTGAACTGAATGGTGATTGGAGAACAAATCTCTTATAGCCTATATCTCTCAACTCAAAGTCCTGGAAAAATGAATCGCTTTTTGTCTCTCTGAGTCTTGAGCCTATGGACTCGATATGACATTTCTTGAATTATAATTATTTTATTACAGAGAAAACTGTTTCTTCAAACTACTACCTGTTACTAAATCCACTCTATAATAAAGTATTTTCATAGATGTTTATTATCATTCCATTAAGAAAACTGAGTTAAGGACGAAATAAGTAATAACTTATGTATCTTTTTATCATTTGTATGTTTTCTTCATTCGGGTTCTTTCATTTTTAGAGAATGATCAGTCAACTCCATCCAGCTAGTTTGACAACTTATTTTGTCACGTAGGCCTGAGCGAGAAATAGAGTGTGGACCCATATCGTTTTGAAGCAAATACTTGAACCTACAAATAATAATTCTTCCAATGGTACCCAACAACAGACTTATTGCTTTGTTTGGAAGCTTTTCGATTATGAAATAAAAGATGGAATGAATAACAGCTGTGCAAATGTGCTTTAAAAGCACATCTCTTACTTCATTGCTTTAATAGTTTATAGAGTTTTGCTTGTCCAAAGTGGTTCAACCGCAGGTTTGTTAGATAGTTAAGTACAGAAGTACATAAATTCTTATATGCCTGTTTCATTGGCGATTTTTATAATAAACTAATAATATAATCAATCCCCTTATTAGCAGACGGAGCCTCCGAAGTAGAAAAGCCTAATTCAAAAAGTTGGTCTCTTTACAAGAAACATCTGTTCATAACAAGAAACAATGTGACGGTATTCTGGTTATTAGAAATGGGAATTCAATGTCAATTTACAGTCTCCAACTATTATGACAGTACATTTATTATGATAACATTGCTTTGCCAAAAAATGTCCCAACACTGATAAATGTTTTTTAAATAAGAGCGTACATAATACATATATGAATACGCTTTGCGACAAGGTATGTCTTTATTTTAATAAGTGTCCACTTTATCCCTGTCTTAAAGGACTTCTCAATTTTTATGAAACAGGCCTCTAGGGTACAAAAACACCTGATACGATGAATGAGACAGAAATATATTACGAACTTCCTTTGTTACGATTAAGACAAGGAGGTATAAATTATATCCTATGAATTTAGGGAGGATAAAGGAGTTCTTATAAGTTTAGGTCTACTAGCTAGCAGCAGATTTAATAATTGATTTCTTCTAAAAAAGTTTACGTCAATCACAATTTTCTTAATTTGAAACCAGCCGCGAAATTCATATCACAGATATATACAGTGCCGCCATCTCTGAGTGGAAAAAGAAACTCGGTGGTCGTAGCAATGCTGTGTGTTTGTGTGGAGGCAGTTTCAAATGTTAGGTGCATTTTCATGCTTATTTGAGCTTTTCACTGCTTTCCACTCCAGTTTAAACTTGTAAAAGGTCGATTAATATGTAAATGAAACTGATAAATCGATCTAGGTATGTTTCAAGAACGTATCTCAAGTATTTTTTGAGTAAAAATAATTTTATTGCAAAAAACTTATGGGATATATTGTTTTTTCGCGATTACTCGGGAAATGTTTCATTTACATGCTTGTAACAATTTTTAAACGATTCTTCAGATGAAAATGCATCGAATGAGTTATTTTTTCAGCCTTAAATCGCTTATCTAACTTCATAAAAAAATAAAATAATAATCAATTTTGACAACTTTGACGGCGTGTAACTCAGTAACGCATGGTTTTTGGGTATGGGTTTATCAGATGTTCCTATCCTAGAATTCGATGAAGAACAAGCTTACATAAGGTCATTGTAATTTATGGGAGTTGAAAAAAACGTTTGATTATATTTTTTTATCTCAATGACCTTGATAGATGGGTTTCCGAAACTGGCCTCATTCGATTTCTGGACCTATTGTCCATGTAAATGGTATTTTTTGGGACTTTTCCTGTCCATAAGAAAACCAGGAAAATTGAAAATCCACTTTTCCATGATTATACCCTCTTTTAAAATTTCAATAATTCTAAAGCTAATTGCATGTTTTACGATCTGTAAACGTTATCATATCTAGTGAATGAACTGGAGAATCTATTGAGAATATTTTCGAGTTGATTACTATGGTGGTTTTTCCACACTAAGTGAAAATGCACGGAAAATCACGGTTTTTCATATGCGTTTTTCGGGTTTTCGACCATATCTCAAAAAATATTGTAGCTACATCCTTGAAACCGAGCTCAAACGATTTGTCTTCACATTCTGCATAATTTAAGACTAATTATAAAACTTGAAACCCCTTACCACATTTATAAAAAAATAAAGAAAATGTCAATTTTCGCATGTTTGGCGATTTTTTACTCGATAACGGTACATTTGCGGACCATGGTTTATCAGATGTTCCTATCCTAACTTTTCACGTAGAATCATGTCCGTTATTCGTATTTCGATATTTCAAAGTTGCAAAATTTTTAGGTACAGTGTGCAAACTTTGGTCATTTTTAAACGAATCCTTATATCGCATATATTACTATATCAAGCTCGTCATATATATTCGACAACGAAGTTTCTTATTTTGCCGCTAGATGGCAGAGACTATACTAGAATTGAGTGCTCTTGAATTTGAAGACGTAGTTCTTAGTTCTGCTACTAGATGGCATACGCTGCTCTGCATCAACAACAGCAGAGCATGGATAAATTTGATTTTACGGGTTTCCTTCTTATCTGATGAATTCAGTACTTTGTCTATCAATTGAATTAGTTATTTTTAATTGAAATTATTAGTTTAATGATAATTCCAATATTTTTGCCATTTACTTACCTTCAACTACAGAATTTTCACGTTTCAAGACTCAAATCTTGAAACAGACATCAATAATAATAATAAAAAATTTATCTGGGTAATATGAATATGGAATAAATAAGCGAAAAGTTGTTGAAAATATAATTTATTCAAATCAACAATAGCGAATTGATACAAATAAAAAAATGTGACTATGTATCTATGAAAATGTACATATAGGGTAACACATTAGGATACATTAGCACAATATACTATGTAATGAACTCATACGCCCAGTAAATAAACGCCTTTTTCTAGTATTGCATGGTTTCTCAATTCTCAAATTCTATGAGTCCATTGACACACGAAACAGATAAGCAGCTACTGAAATTATTTTGGAGTTTAGTAGCTTCGCTTCGCTCGCCTTAGCTGGCTAGCCAGAGGGTTGTTGAAATAACGCAAGGAAAAATGGAAAAACGCCGATTTCTGGCGTAATTTTGGGAGAATCTCAAACATTTTTTAACAGATTATTTTTAGACCTTAAACGAACCAAGTGCCAAATTTCAACATTTCTGCTGAGAAAACTCACAGATTCGCTAGAAAAACGCGAATATTGGGTGTATCTTTGGGATGTTTTCATAATCCGTTCTTAGTGCGTGTCTAAAGGTCTAACTGAACATGCATGCCAAATTTGAACGCATTTGGTTCTGTAGATTTTTAGTTCTAATAGATGAATGAATGAATGAGTGCCATTTCGCTTTTATATTATATTATTTTATTTTAGACTTACTAGGAGTTTATTGTGTGGTGTTATTTTAATGTCTAGTCTAGGGTTTGTGTCCGCTTTGTTCGTGTATTACAGGACGCCAGAACTTCATGAAAACGGCCCCTGATGTATAACTATTTGAGGAGTTTCACTGAATTGAATTTCGCGTTTTCTTATCATCAATGGACCATGGAAATCGCTTATATTATGTTTGAAACTGTGTAGTCGTAGTCAAACGTAGGAAGACCTGCAAGACCGGTGTTGTCTAACCATAGGAGTAACCAGGGGAGGGTTTTGGGGGTTGTAATACCCCTCCCCCCCATTGGTAGAAAAAAATTGTATTTTGCTTATGAAAATCTGCGCAATTTCACTCCTCTCAACACCCCCCCCCACGACTCCTCCGTAGCTATCCCCCCCTTTACTTGATCCTAGTTACGTCTATGTGTCCAACATAGTAAGACAATGAATTTTGTGAGAGCATAGGGGTGGATGAGCAAAGCAGTCCTATAGACGAAATCAACAAGTGCCAACTCATGGCTTCAAATGCGATGATATGGTATGAAAATGACACAGCACTAAGCAAGCTGTAAGTTGATGTGATGGTGTTTGCGTCACTGATTCCGGCTTAGCATTAGCAGTGCTCGAGGTCAACAGGACTGGGACCACTAAGCACTCACAAAAACCGATTCGAGAAGAATTCAACCAGCCACTAAAACAGAAAATAAAACTTCCACTGCTATTCATCCATGCCAGAAAATTAGCCGAGCCGATGGTTGTTATGACTTTTTAATGGTTGCAACTCTCGGTAGAGAATCTATACACATTTGTTATTCTAATCAGAGACCGCTGTTATATTTCCTATATATGTAGAATTGTCCATGATTATTTTGAATCACTGGTGGAAATTAATGGTGAGGATAAATGATGGAGATTTGGTGGAGAATCTATGCACGTTTGTTATTTTAATCAGAGCAGAGCATTAATTTGAAGATGGCACAATGATGCTGAAGCATGTTTGTGAGTTTCTCCATTGATATCTGACAACATCCAAGTGTTTTCATTATTTTAAATTATATCACAACATCTCACCACACACTGAGTTAGAAGAGACAATTCTATTTCTTATAGATATAGATAGAAGTCTGTGATCACATTAACCCGATTGTGGAAATTGAATCAACACTTCACATCATATGGTGTTCAGACAGATACATTCAGATGGAATTCGAGCAAACTTTTCCACAATCCGTCTTTTTTAAAAAATCTCCCCCTTTCACAATATTCATGCTAATTACGTGTCCGTTCATTTGAGAAACGGATAAATATAGAAAACATTTTGTAGTTTTTGTTGGACAAGTTGGGCTTTCTTTCAGTATTATTAATTTGAAGATTTTTAGTTTTTGTTGGTCGAGATTGGATTTCTTCCATTATATTAATTTTAAATCTTCACTTCAATTTATGTCAATAACGGTTCAAATCTTGAGAGGAACCTCCGTGAGTGCGACTTCTCTTAGCCAATCCCTATGTCCACACTTTTTCGAATTTTGTGTGCTGCACAGCATGCGGCCGATGCTTAAGCGTATGCAGCATACTTGAGTCGCACACAAAATCGACCAAGTGTGGACATCAAGGCTCATCCGAACTATAAAGAAACAGTTTTAAAACCTATTGCACGGGAGCAAACTGAATTCAACTGGTGTTTTTCACGGAGAGGAATAGGGACTTCGTTTTCGTTGCACTGGTTCTGAAAGATGAAGTCATTTTTTAGAGGTTAAATTTAATTGGCAACTGGCCGTATGTGTATAATAATATCAAGTCACGCGTTGTTTTGAAGAATTTTTAGACGTTATGTTACTTGTTACTCACGAGTTTATTGACAATTCGACGCTGATTACTGGGTCAACTCCAGTTTCGTCCTTATGAATATTGGTCCTAATAAATATATTTCGTGTTTCCATGAAACGAGAAAGAATTATTTTTTCCAATATTCACCCAAAAAAATTAACTGGCTTTAACATAAGTATGTGTGTATGTGTATGCTAATGAGAGTTTTATTAATTGGGAATTGATGTGAAAAAATACCAACACAGGAAAATATCATCAAAATTGGATTTAGCTTAATTTGTTCCAAGGTGAGGTAGGCTTACCAGTTTTAGACTAGAGATAACTTCAGCCCAGAATTGGATTATCGTTGTGTATAGTATTGTAGAAATTTAATAATGGCATTCAGATGCAACTTACATTAAACTTGACACAGTTAGTTGTTAGCAGTCAAGGTGAACCATCACTGTTCTAAAACATTTGACAATGCTGACTTCATTACTGATTTCATCAGTTGCTTCTGGTTAACCCTCGACTCGAAAAGTCATAAGTTCAAGTTTTCAAACCAGTGGATGACCCACCTGTGTCTGTTGAATCTGGTCGTTTTACTTCCTGTTTAATTATTAGATATCCGAAATTCACGAGTAATATCAGGTTATATCTGATGTTACAAACGTAATAATATTATCACCGGAGGCCAACTACTGGTCACGACTTTACTCAAGTACTACTCAAGTACAGGTGGTTTGCTGCTACACTATTACCTACTCAGGCTACCAAACACCACTTGATTTACTTGGCTTTTAGTACCAGCTCAGTATGTAGTGTAGACTATACGAGTACTATACTTTACGACTCACTTCTTCACTTTCTTACTGGATCAATGTTGATACTTACATAAAAGTTCTCCATACTTTTAAAGAAGCCGAAAAATAAGCCAGTACGTAGGTAGTTTGAAATTGTAGTTGAAATTCGTGAAAGGTTTCAAATTGAGGATGAATAAGAATACAGGATCTTATTTCGGAAAAACTCTGAAAGCAGGCATAGCTGGTTTATGGCATATTTGGTATGCTACGTGTTATGACCAAATTAGCATACCACGCTTCGCCACTGCTGCTTTGTGCGCTACTTTTGAAGTTGAAAATTCGTGGATAGTTGAAAATTGAAGAAGAATACTCATTTTATGACTATTCTTTGTAAGGCAATAAAATACAATACGTACAAAGTGACTTTCAGTCCCAGTTGCACAAAGTTATGTTGAACTTAATCTTCAATAAACAATTTTAATTCTTATAAATTATCCAAGATTAATCGAACTTCTTTTTTTTATTACTGGATGATTTTTGTTGATACAATCCCATTAAAACTCTTCTCTTTCTTGACTGATCAAATCATAATATTACAGTCATCAGTTGAAAATATTGTTCTAAACAAACTAGGCATGATAATTCCTCTCATGTATTTCTATAATGTTTAATAGTTTTAGGGAAATTTTTAAAACTTTATCATGCTATGATTAAGGTTTATCATATTCAAAATGGTCTATTATCTCATTTTCAATACACTATTTGTATCTTTTTGAAACTAGGGACATGGATGATAAACACGAACTTCATTCGTGTATTTTACAAGCAAAAAAATGAGTTGAAGAAAGTCATCAGGGAAAACCAGCTGAAGCCAAATTGATAACTTGTTGCGATATTTATTTTCAAAGAGAAAAATAGACTTGTTCTCACCCGGTTTTCGAGTATTCTTTTTGGCCTATTTTGACGCTCAACCACAAATACATGCGGTGCTAGGCCTGCAAGATCCAAACCCGTCGTCCTTATAATAAATATTTCGTGTTTTCATCAGTAAAACCAGTTATGAGGCCGCCAAGTATAATATGAATGTATGTGCATATCAATCAATCAATGTTGAATCCATGAAATGATGATTGCGCAATACCGTAAATTACACTGACTTACTAAATAACTTAATCATGGTATATGTCAATATTTTGATACGAAATTTTCCGTAATTAAGAATCCCTAATAGCTCTCTTAAATTTAGACTCAACATTTGAAACCGTTCTTCAACAATATCTCAGAACGACCACCTTATTGTTTGAATCTCTGTCAAGATACTCATATTTCCGTCAATAGTCTATAATATTACCGCTATAGTCCTCCAAAATTTATGATTTTCAAAATAAAAAACAAGCAATCATTTATCAACCTCCTTTTAAATTTGCGCTACTTGACAGTGAAAGCTGATTGACAAGCGCTTGTTTTACATGAGTACTGTATTTGTATGAGGATACAAGCCTCTAGTAAAATTCAAGCTATTACTGCATTCAAGCCGAGTAAAATGAAAATAGCTAATACTTACTTAGTGACATTTTGGAGAAAATTCAGTTTGGTTAAATACCATTTCATATTCACTATACTACACAGTTTATATTAGTTTATATACTATACATAAATTTTACTAACATAACTAATAATTAATTACCAATACACACGTAAACAATCCTGACAGTAACCTGACAAATTCAATCCTGACAATTACCAATACACACATGAATGATCCTGACAGTAAATTTACTTAACATCTTCGTCTTTGTCGAAAGTTTAAATCTTTTGGTAGCTTAGAACCCAGAGTAGACATTCTTAAAATGTAGTGAACATTACAAACCCAAACAGAATCATTTAAGTTTTGAAGGACTGTTCAATAAGATAACTTTAACATTGGGTAAAGGCACTAGGTTTCTGAGTTTTCACTAAGCCAAGTGAAATTTATCAATTATAAAATTGATGCAAATGCAGGTAAAACTTATGCTCTAGATCTAGATAATGCAGGGACTGCAGGGTGCAGCTTCAAAGCACAATTATTGAAATATGTATACAGTATAAAATGCATGTGTATTGCTTCTTACAACATAATAATACTGTATATTCTGAATTTTTGAACAGAGAGTTGAATTAATAAAGCACAGTCAATGTAATATATATACAGACAATGAAATATATAAATTAGTATATCAATATGCATGTATGTGTATTATGCATGGTACATACTAGTACTTCGTATTTTGAAGTGTGTAAAGTATCAGGTAAATAGAATTTGAACGGCGCTTCATTGAATTAATGAGAATCGATTGTAAATACTTCTAAAGAAATCTCAGTTCGACTTCCTTTTTGCAATTTCCACCTGGAAAATCTGAAGACGGGATATTAATTCAATTCACTGTTCAAAAATTCAAAATATACTGTATTATTAAGTTGTGAGAAGCAATATCATGTTTATTGTTCTGTACTTGCGTATCAACCATGGGCATGAAATTGGTGTTTACAAATAGCCCTACTATTGCATAGGCATAAAATTAGAATTTACACATACTATAATAATAATAATAATTCCGTGTAACCTGGCTGGCTCAGGTCTGGTGTCAGAGTTTTCAGGTCACTCTTGATCAGTTCAGGGTCTCTGACGTGACTTAACGACTGTTTTGTAGGCAGCCGGGACCGACGGCTTAGCGTGTCCTCCGAAACACGAGGAGTGGCTCGAGCTAAAATCTCAAATACTATTACCTATGATTATTAAACTATTATCGCTCAATTTCTTACTCAAATTGAATGACGTAGGTACTTTTGCAGGACTTAGAACTCAGTTGGCCTTGCTTCCTAACTCCAGTAAAGCACTGACGCTTAGCACTGAAGCTATGACCTCGCATGACAGCAATTCCTGAGTGATTTCTCACTCATCTAGGCATTGTTACTAGACTTTTCTATAGGCCTTTCAGGTTACCCTTCAAAGGAGACCGGCCATACATTCAGCAACAATTGTATGGTGATTCCGTCTACGTGATATTTATATTAATTATTTAACTTTGAAAATATTGTATTATAGATTCAAATCTTCTTTGTGTAATATTCATGTAATAAGAAGCAAAATAATTTCCATTCTCCAATACTATCATATTCACATTGTGGTATGTAAAAACTATATAAGCAATATTGTTTATGAAAAGAAGAATGGATTGATAATTTGAAAATGGAGCAGTTATTGCGTTATACTAGTGAGTGTGTAAATCTACGAAAATAATTACAACCAAATACTTTATACTGAATGAGCTCAGACGAAATTTTAGAAATTAATCTTAAATTATCATTTTCTCTCTAATGAACCTTGAGTTCAAAATCATTTCGTTTGTTGGGAATCGAGATTTGTGAACACAGACATACATGCATCCACACACAGACCAATACCCAAAAACAAAGTTGTTTACTCATAGGACCCTGTAACGTACAGAAAAGTTAGAATTTGGGTACTTTAAAATTTTTGGAAAGCAATACCATTAAGCTATGATAGCAAAGCTACCATTAACTATGGTAGGCAAGTAGTAGGTAGTAGGTAGTAGTAGGTAGGGCAAGGATAGTAAAAATTAATCCTACTATGGAATAAAATATCAGATAAATTCAATCACCCAATTCTTGGCAAACTCATATGAATGATAAAGAGGTTTCCGCTTAATGTAATGTAGAGTATTAAAAGTGGAATTCGATTCTCTTCGAATTGAAGTATTGAGAATCTTGATCTGATCAGGGATTATTGGGACTGAAAATTGGAAGGAACCTTGTAGCTGATCGGTGTTGAATATCTGCTCACTATCAATACAGATATCGAAAATCTATATAGAAATAATAAATTAATATAAGCTGTTGGTCTTCTGAGTTTCGCGTGAGGAGAGAAACTATAATATGTCTTGAAGGGACATGCAACCAATCATAAATAGTCTCCTGAAATGAACTATAATAATTTACACTCGAATATCTGATGATATAAGATTGATTAGTACAAGATACAACTTAATCACTGTTATTATCATTACATGTACTATGTTACGAGTACATCAACATCAATAACGTATGTCATCTCAAGGTGAATATATTTCATCTATTATTGTTTCTTTTTAACTAGTTGGCCTCTCGAAAATAAGATTCATCTTTGATAATTTATTTTCGAGAAAGCACACTGGTTTATTGGATGAGTTTTTTCTTCGAGAATCACTTGGATTATCTACTCTGAATATTTTTGAAAATTGCTTCGATTATTTCCTATGTTGTTACTACTTCTATACGTATTTTTCCTAATGTCAGTGGATTCTTCATTTCAAACTCTGCTGATCATAACAAAAATTGTAGGAAGATGAAAAGACGTAATACAGTGTCTTTAGGGGGTGGGATTAAATTCGAGTTGAAATAATTTTCACCTTCTGTAACCAATTCACGCTTCCATATTATTGGAACATAGAACATTTTTTATCCTACATGGCAATTTTCTTCATGATCATTCAATGTATACCCATGAAATACAAGCTCATTATGAGACACCACATATAAAACAAACCGTAAAAATAGTTTGATACTCATGCACAATAGGCTGTGAACTCCTTTTTATTCTTGTTCCACTGGACCATCGGAAATAAAAACAGTAGGAATTATCAACCATTCAAGTCTGGACATAATCTAGAGCAGAGGTGTCAAACTCAAATTTGCACAGGGTCATATTTTACATTCAGAATGCCTAGGCGGGCCGGATTAAAGAAAAAGGTACTGAATTATCATAAAAATTTAATTTATTTAATAACATCGTATGATACATAAAATAAGTATATAAATTTAGAAGCTGATTAGTAAAAATAATGTAAAAATATGAAAATACTTTTTCATTTTTTATATTGCATGTAACATTTTTATCAGCAAGTTAAACATAATATTCCAGTGTATATATTTAAACATAAAAATATGAATAGGTGTTCGAAGAGAAGAAATTTCTCTTTCATTAATTTGATTACCTTTATAATTTTTTAACTCTCATTAACTCGAATTTTGAGAGAACTAGCAAAAGTCTGCAAAACATCTTAGTGAGAAAATTCAATTCAATGAGTTGTAACACTGTTCATATTCGATATATTACATAATTATTATGTTCAAATTGTAGATGGATTTACTCTTCTTGAAACACAAGCAAAAATGTCACATTTGATCGCCAAAGATTGTCATGTGTAGAGAAATCCAATATATTGAATATAAACAGTTACAATTCATGAAATTGAATTTTCTCACCAAGATGTTTTTCCTAGTTCACTGAAAATTCGAGTAAATGAGAGAGTTAAAAAATTATAGAGGTGATCAAATGACAGAGAAATTTCTCATCTCAGAACACGTATTGATATTTTTTTGTTTAAATTGTTGATAAAAAGTTACACTCAATTTAAAAAATGAGAAAATATTTTTCTTTATGTGACACTCCTTTCTGCAATCACGGACCGTATTGACTTGGCTGATCTTGAGCATAGGGACGTGCTTCAACCTTACTCTCCCACATTTTAACCTTAGAATTCCAATCGTAAACTTGGTAGTAAATTTATGTTAGACAAAACATTATTTACGTTCTTACAATAATTTCCACATTATTTTATGATACCCTAATATGAATTGCACAGCTTTAAGCATAAACAGGTCGAGGAGAATTTTCCACCATAAAAAGCAGATTATATGCATATTTTTATTTTATGAACCCTTTATTTTATGCTCGTCTGGACCGAGCTCTCTTGGTTTGAAAGAAGAGTGAACAAAGCTCTTTGGTTCAAGTGGTTGAAGCTGAATAAACGAATTTTTTTTTTGAGGGTGATGCCCACATAAGCTCTAGGCTTGTGCGTGGGTAATGAGAGGGGTGATGATGAGAGATGACGACTGTTTTTAGGCAGTCGGGACCGACGGCTTTTCGTCTCCTCCGAAAGACGGGAGTGGCCGTTTCTGCCAAAATCCGTTCCTGCAACTGTATTCGATCTTGGAACCTTTGGATTATCAGACAGGCGCTTATCGTCCTCGGCTACGGACCACTCCAATTCAAAAATTATCTTTTATTTTAGACTATTCAAACAATTCAATTAATTCTAAAAATTCTAAATCATCAATTCTAAAAATTTCAATGAATCTGTTATATTACTGGATGCTCGATTAAGGAAACTTGACTAATTATACGGAAAAAATAACAGATAAGAAATCATATTAGTCAGTTCCTGGGTGTCCTCTTCCGGAGAAAAGAATATTTTTAAATTATTCAATCTTCAGTAATGAACTTGCTCTTCAATAATAATTGTCAGGCTCATTTCTATTTTTAATAATATTCATCTCAAATTCTTAATTTAAGATAAATCACAGTTCTAGATAAACCAATTTACAGGATCACTCCTTCATGTACAGATTCATTTAATTTGACGCTTCGCATAAGGTAGATAGAGAGGTATTATTTCTTTGCCATCGTAATCTACAGTCATCAGCAACAACAAGAAATAATATCTATCTATCTATCTAATGCCAAGCGTCAAATTAAATGAATCTGAGTGTACTACAATACTTCAAGGATTACCATTAAATATGAATTATTTTAAACAGCGTTGATTTTATAGTTGAGGTAATCATTCATTTTCATTTTCATTCTGACCCTTTTCCTTCTTGATCCTGCTTTCATAAAAATATGCCTCCTCTCTTTATCATGAAATCCACCGCAGATAATATTGTCTACCATGTCCTTGCATATAATTCGAGCTATTAATTTCCCGGGATTTACAAATCGTGAACATTAGTTAACCACAAAATTGGAGTTGAACTTGAAACGGCGGTTAGCCTACTATAAGAAGTGACTTGCAGATTTAATAAGGAATAATTAGAATCAACACTCGCAGTATTTATGTGCAGTGTTGTGGATTAATTATCAATTGTATTGTTCCATACAATTTAGTCTCTAATCTCCCTGAGTTTAGATGTTTACTACTGGTGGGTTTAGTACCTACATATACTTTTGGTAGGATTGCTGTACCTATATATATTTTTGGATTGGAAATTTCAGAGTTGAAGTGGAATGATAAAGAAATCTAATTTTCGACTAAAATCTCATTTTATTCGGAAAGGGATTCCCAAATTCCAGAGTCCTTTAAATTCGGGAAGGGGACACATTTAGGGCTGAGCCTGTTGTTTCTCTCCAAAATAATTATTGAATCATTTGTGCTTGATAAACTTTAAAAATGTAATTGAACATGAACACCACCACCCCCACCAGAACTTATGAACTGCTGATTTCAAGGAAAATCATCATCGTCTTTAATACCTTTGAATGATTTGCTAAGTCGGATTATATCAGTGAGCGGTCAGAGAAAGAGAGAGAGTAAGTGAGAGTGTGTGTGACAGAGTGAGAGAGTAGAGAGAGTGTGTGAGAGCGTGAGAGAGAGAAACTAGCTTTACCAGTATATATTGCTTCCGATGATATATTTTAAATCCGATTTTTTAACTTCATAATTGCAAAATAGCTTGATACACACGTAAAAAATTTAAATTGTTTCGACATTCTACAAGAAAAGAAATAATTAATGATGGTCGAATTCTAAGCCATGTCCCCTAGAAATACTCAATTTTAATCTTCTAATAAAATATTCCTAACTTCTCATCTTGCTTCTTACAAGCAAAATATTATTGAGGGCTCTCAGGCTGATTTGCACCAATTTATTATTAACTGAGTTACACAAAACGATAGTTTAAACTTGGTTTGAACTGTATATTCACAGTTTAAACAAAAATTCCACAAGTTTTAACTATCGTCTATCAAATTCAAACTACGAGACGGTAGTTTAAACTTGTGGTTTTTCGGTTTAAACTGTGGATATGCAGTTCAAACCAAGATTAAACTATAGTCTTGTTAAACTTAGTTGAAAGGAAGATGGTGAATCCTGGTGTAAAAGACTCTCAGATGATAATGATTGACTTCAAATTTCAAGGGTTGTTATAGGTGCGGTGCAGTAGCACTCTAGCAATGTTGATGATCGATCGCATCAATGCATCTCGATTGATAAGCGATAAGGTGAGCATGAGGGAGGTCGTAGTTGATAAGGCAAACAGGTTGGCAACACTGATTCAACGCCGAAAGGTAATTTTGAACAAGAAGAAGGGAAAATCTTAAGTAGGTGACGGTCAAGACTGGCTGTGGTGAGCGGAGAACCTCGGTTCAATCTATCCTCCAGCCGCCAGGTCTGTTAGTAGATTATACAAGTTAGGAGCGTAAGGTTTGTACTTTCTCCGGTGTACTATCTTCACATTTTTATCTCTTCGTCTGTGTAAAAACCACCCATTTTTGTCTACTTAACAGGGGGCATTTGGAAGAGAAGATTTCAAATATTATTTTTCTATTCAAAAACACCTGGAATGTTAGTTGAAAAGTGTTCAAACTTTCTAATAGATTGGTTCCGCGCTTTCTTGTTTATTCCATGAGAACTAATCAGTAATCGCTGTCACGTTTCAATTCATTTCTAAATGTTGTTTACCTTTCATTAAAGTGACAAAGAAAATAGCTACAGTTAGATATAGTTTTCTCAGTTGTTAGGTATCGATAACAGAAATGTATTTAGAATGTTTGCTTGATAAAAGTTTGTAAAGTTTTCCAAATGTTCTTCTTGTGGAATTTTGATCTTGAATATTTTTTCAATGAGACATTTGATATAAAATTTAAATCGTATAAATGTTTCTGGCTTTGATAACCTGTTTATACTGGACAAACAAATCTTAGTTAATATTTTATTTATTTGTTGATTATTTGATTGCTTCAATTCTTCCATTCATTCCTGATTTTAGCAGGAACAGTTGCACATTCGTATTCAACCAACTGAATGTTGTGTTGAGTTGAATTTAAGTTGACTGTGCGACTCGTACAAGTCTCAGAACCGGCTAAACCTGACCGGACTAACTTAAGTAGCCTGCCTATACACTTTACAGTAACATTCCATTCTAGTTCTCTTCTTTTCTCTTCTCTTATTCACTCTTCTCTTCCATGCTGCCCCCCCCCTCCCCACCACACATCCACCCTTCCACGGCGCGACGCAATCCCAACTTTTTTCTTAATTTTTCAAGTGGACTCCTATTCGACGTTAGTGATAATTTCTGTGCGTGCTCTATAGTGAAAGTTCAATAAAACTAATCGACTATGCAAAATCGACGTAAACTGTGTGCCAAACTCACCAGCAGTTTCCTAAGGAAGTGGTGTAAGTACTTTTTTCACAAATCCATAATATAGTTGTATAAAATTCACAAATTACTACTAGATTTTTTGAGAAATAGTAAAAAAAAACACACTCTATGATGTTGTCATCACTGAGTTTTACAAATAAGTTGAAAAATAGTAGTACTTTACATCATATGGTTGCTTTTGACATCTCCTCAACTCCCTAAAATTGTACTAGCAGCCGGTTACTTCCTATGTAGCTCGCTTAACGACGATCTCTCGCTTATTTCTCACTTATTCCATCAGTAAATTTATTTTGAGGCAGACAAAAATTATCATAATATAATAATAATATGATTATTTTTGTTGTTACTGCAAGGGAGTAGGCTATAGAAATTCCCATTCATATATTGTAAATGATAGCCTTCCTGTAAATATCGTCTTGTAGCAGACATCTGGGGCTTCTTTTATGAGTATTTCATTACACTAATAAAACTTCATTATTGTTCAATAATGGAGGATTTATAATAGAGAACAGTTGCTGGTTTCATTAGCTATCCTGGACATAAATATTATAAGTTAACCGAATTCTATTGATGATTTTCCTGTGTTGTAAGACACTTCTAAAATCTGTCCTTATAATACAGGAAATGTGCTGATCTTCCAATTATACGAATTTAATGAGAGACAATAATTTCATATTCTCATCGAAGCTTTATATACTGTAATGAGTGTGTTATTGTACACTTCGAAGATCGGCATTTATAATACAAAAAACGCTGATTTTACTGCACATCCTGAGCATGTTCTATGAGTGGATTTGATTGGTGTTTTCACTGGATTATAAGTTTGATGGATCAGAGATGATCAACCAGTCAAGTGTAGCATGCCGCTGAAAATCGATTCACCACAGCTTCCATTCAACCAGATAGTAGAATACAAATCTATTTATCCACAGGCAAATTTCGAAACTAATTTCACTTGATATTGTTTTAATGCTCAGAATTGCTCTCATTCATGATTCATCGGATAATCATCCATTGCAATTCTGGTTCACTGTCACTTGTGGAATGCTTTAAAAATTTATGAATTTTCAAATGATTATTTCTTTATTTGAAGCAAAAATAAATTAAAAAACTAATTTTGAAAATGATGTATAATTGGAAAGAAATGAACAGTATTTTGGAAGACGATCACAGACCGCCTGGCATCCGATGGTACGGACTCCCCAGAACACTGATGGATAATTAATATTTTCTTCAAACTGGAAACTACATTTAAATTCCTAATTAAAATACCCTTTATTTAGGATAAGAGTGCCCTCTCTACCACTCAAACTTATACCTACTCCAACCACCAATATAAAATTAGTGCTTATGAAAACAAAGTTTAAATAGGTTTTGAATGAATATTTATCTATTATGCAATGATAAGACATTCATCACAGTAGGATTATAATACAGTATAGAGTGAATAGAGAATAATGTAAATTGAAAAAACAATTTGTGTACGAAGAAGTAAACTCATTATAGCAGGATTCTTTTAAATTGTCAGAAAACAGCTGATTGATGTACGCTCGTTTACTAACATTAAATCAGCTGTTTTCTGACAAGTTAAAAGAATCCTGCTATACAATTCAGTAGCCTAATCACTGATCAGCTGATGATCATCTGTGGAGGAGCCTGACTCAGGAAGTAGCCGGAAGCATTGCAGAGAACATTCAATATTCCTTGAGTATAGTATAGTTGTCCAGTATGTTATTGCATTCACAGCGGAAACACAAAAAATCATACCGTTACTAGACGTAAATTGATACCGAGCTATGGGTTTTTCAAGTTCGCGACCTATTTACTTACATCCTGTACATTCATCAATCTGAGAAAGTAACTTATATGTACAGGGTACAGTATTCATGATAACTGAATCACTAGACGTATATTACTTTACATCCATAAAGACATTCGAGATCTGATTTCTGGTTATCTAGCAGTGGCGTCACCTCTTCTATAATATCTGCAATCTCAGAAAATAGCATATATACATATATATATATATATATATATATATATATATATATATATATATATATATATATATATATATATACATATTTAAAAGTAACATAATACAGTAACATAACAGAAGTAACATAATACAGTATACATATTTATAATAACTGAATCAAGAGAAGTATATATTACTTTACATCCATAAAAATCATTCGAGATTTGATTTCTGGTTATCCAGTGTTACTCTTCATATCTTCATAAATCTCTTCATAGACTTCTTCTATAATATTTGTCTCATTTCAATACTTGTATTACGAATTACAATCTATATCTATATTGCAATAGTTTCAATTTTACTGATTACGCTGTAAAATGCTGGAGCAAGCCCTGAGAAGCGATCCTGATAGAAATATGAAAATACTATAAGGGCACGAGCGCTCTGTCAAATCAAGAAGATAATATACAGGATTTATGTATCTTTAAAAATAAATAATGTTATGAATATAGTATAACTATAGTTATAAACGTGAACGCCAAGGGCCAAGGATTAACACTAGGAAGGGGATAATAAAAAAACAATAATATTATTGTTGCCACACCCACTGAATAGATTCTTGATAACTAATACAGAACTTGTGCGATGACTATTCAAGTCTGTCCTGTGCAGATAGCAGAACATTGTATTGCATTTATCACGTTATAAGGCCTATTTATGACTGTATGCTATGGCTATTGAAGGTCTATGAATTTATGAATAGAAGTGAATCATCAAATCAAGTGACAACTAGAGCTAGAATTATACATGGGAATCAGGCCACTGACTGCTGGTTTGATATTCGAGTTTGAAATCGAATACATTGCATTACGATTACATTGAAACAATAACAAGGCATTGAATGAATGGAGTTCTACACCAGATTTCCATACCTAATTTATCTATCAATGAAGGTCAATACGTCTACAAAAATTCAATTGTTTTCTAGATTGTTGTTTATTCAAATGAAAAACTTTTTTGTTTCGAGTGTCTCTCCATGATCACAAGAAATAGTGAACAGATGCAAAGCTTTGATATTGTGTATTTAGTGGCGAAGCGTGGTATTCTTATTTGGTCATCGCCGGGTATATTTCCTATAGGACCAAATAACTATACCACGCTCCGCCACGAGTGTATTATCAATAAATATTTAGAAACACACTACAGTACTGTACAATCTTGAATAAGAAATACATATAATGGAAAACTTAATATTACAGTTTACTTTGAAATATAACTATGATAAAAGCTCTTGAATTCTATTAGCAATTTTGCAGAAACGTAGCACTAGAGACAATAATATCATGTACATACATTATTTCATACACAGTTTATTGTCTTTAGTATAGAACGTTGGAAAGATATTCTGCAGTTAGATTTAGAATCCTCCTTGTTTTTCCTGAGAAATGGTGTGGAGGTTTCAAATTGTCGATTGTTTTAAAAATGATTTGTAACTCTTTATTCTAGTAAGCAATATTTCAAATAACCTCACCATTGTCGATCTGACTATCTGAAATCCCTTGGCGAAGCGTGGTATACTTATTTGGTAATCGCCGGGTATATTTCCTATAGGAATATACTAGGAAATATAGGAAATATACCAGGCGATGACCAAATAAGTATACCACGCTTCGCCACTACTGAAATCTAATCTGATTTTATAAAAGTTCTCGAAAATTGGTGAAAGTTAAATACCTAACTTTTAATGCCTACCCCTTCAAGTACAGCACTGAAAACATTTGGAATAACATCGCTATTTTTCGTTTGAACGGAGAATAAGAAGAAGACGTATGACGTCATTGAGAAAAACATTTGTAAGAGTGTGGATCAGTAAAGTGTTTTTCGGATGTTTTCTTAGAAGCTGATCTGGAAGGATTGGAAGCTTCATGTTATCGCAGAAGATTGAATATGCGGAGATAGTATGAAAGAATTTCTACAACTACTTATATACTCTCTCAATATGCTGGACGCTCTTAGTTCAAATAGCTTACATACGTGCACTGTACATTGTATGTACAAAAATTGGATGTACATCCAGGTACATAAGTACATTAATAAGAAGATTGGCCTTGGCCTTTTCATCCAACTTAATTTCCAGACTCAATCTAGCAGCGACCGTCCAACCTTTTTTATTTTATTTATGGCGTTCATTTTGACTGGCCAATAATAGATAAATCACGGAACTAATAAAGGGGAAGAACTCCCTATAAATCGTTCGCACTTATTAGTATTATTGCTAAGTGCTAAGCTGAAAAGAATTTCTAATTAACAACAATCTTGAACACTTGATAGTAGCAAAATTTGGATTGAAGTTAGGACTTCAGCAACGGTCCTATTCTTGGTAATAAAATTCGAATATTATAATACTGTAGAGTGTTATACCAGAGACAAGTGGATACTAATTGTAGTTCCAATTGTCTCTGGTTATACCAATAAAAGTAAGAATGAAATATGTAATAGAATGCTTCCTGAATGGTGGAAAATATCACACAACGTGTGATGATTAATCAAAGTATCATAAATATCATAAAGACAAAAAATAAGGCGAGGTGGAACCTACCCGTAAGGGTCTCCCCACCAATAAAAAGCCATACGATAAATAAAAATCGGATGCAGGCACATGCTATATTTCTTCGGGATTGAATAATTCAAGATTTGAAAAAGATTGAATAGAAAAAAGATAGATTGAAAAAATATTTATGGAAGACTGGATACTTTACTTACTTTTGTATTGAGAAAGATTCAACTATCAATAAAGGCAGCCTACTGCTACTCAGATCATTACTTTTGATTCCTCTTAATAATTACAATATTTATTGTACCTCAATCTAGTTGAAAATTAGGAAAAACCACCAGCTAGTCGATTTAATTATGGGAATTTCAAGACAATTATAGATTATAAAAACCAATTCTCATACCATAATATCTTTTATAGCCTAATACAATTTATAAGAATAAATAAGCGTTCCTATTGCTAACAATTGAAAAAAAAACACTGCACTAGTAACATCTTTATACGGCATAAGGGTGTTGCATTTCCGTATACTATTCATTCAGTTTACCTATTCCTTCTGGCTCTCTTTCTCTCTCTCTCTCCAAGTTGTTAAATTCTTATTCTTTGTTCAAACAATTGAATACTGAAATTTATATAATTTTTAATTGCCATAATCTAGAATTTAAGACAATATATTTTGTAATCTACATGAATAAAGTATCTGATCTAATCTAATCCAATTTTTGAATTGTTTTTCAATTGCTGAAAAATTATTAAGCTCATAATTTGTTAATTTTTGAATTTATAGAATAATATTATACTTATAACTTTTGTAATCCAGAATCGAAGCAGATATATTTTGTTATCTACATGAATAAAGTAATCTAATCTAATCTCCGCTCACTCTATCTCTCTTCTGTAAGTCACATCACCAACAACATCATCATCATCATCATCTAAGTTTCTTTCCATCCGTAATAAAACACATGGAATAGCTTCAGTGGCATAATGTAAAGGTGAAAGTCACTTTGATTATATGAAAGTGAAATTTAGAAGACCAAATGAGTCGAATACAGGTTTCGTTTTGTTCAGATCTCAGTTGGAGGTTCAGAGTGTTAGGAAGGCCTGATGTCCATTCATTTCCTATAACCCTCCACTTCCTGTTCAACAGCCTGTATACTAGTATGGCCACTAACAGCCTTCTAGCTACGAGTTGATTAACTCAGAGAAAATGAGGATAAAATTGTCAACTAGTACTAAATCACTGTGTTAACGTCTGGACAAATTCCGTGTTGATGAATATCAATGCTATTATGCTGTAGGAACAAGCGTTTCAATGAGTAAATGTAATGAATGATGTCTTCACTTTACATTAGATGCTTTTTTCCCCTTCAATCACTTCTAAGTTCTACTACATTAACACTTTTAACATTATTTTATTAGGTATTTATGGTGCCTCAACACGATTTTTCAACGAGGCTACCTAACCAATGTTTCCTTTTTGTATTTTATCTATATTTTGTATTGTTTTTTTGGAAATGGCGTGTGAAGAGAATTAAAAATTATTATTATCATCATTACAAATCGACAGAATTTGAGATTTTTTATGATAACTCCTACACAATCATATCTCGGAAGAGCTTGTAAATTTTTAAGTTTATCGTATTTCTTGATAAATATCTCAATGTATTTCTGTAAGCTACTGTGTAAGTTATTGTTATTGGTAGAATTCGATTTTTCAGAGGTGGCATTTTTAATTTTGGTTTCATACCGTTTTCACTTAGCACTTTCATCCCAATGACTATTGTCATTAGAGCACCTAATGATCGTTCTCATTAAGAAAGAGTGAAAGAAGGTATCTTATCATCGTTACTTCTACATGGGAAAATTCACATACTTTTCTAAAAATCACAAATTTTCATGCTATTGGTTTCAATTCTTGGATTGAATCAAACTTAGAAGTTGATGTAGTAACACTAAATTAACAAAACAATCATTTTTATAGTAGCCTTGTCAGAGCCAGTATTGAGTACTGAATTACTCCCCAGATAATGAATCTTAATTAATATTCTACCATTATTAATAGCTATTAGTATATTAAAACTGTCATTATAACTATGCATTCAACAATATTATCTTTCCTGAAAGTTATCTTTTACTATAATATTGTTCTATATTTCCTATGTTTAACAGTATTTCCCTGTAGTTCATAGCATTTCAACTTCAGTCTGCTATCACTACTCTGGCGTTTCGATTTCAATTATGAAACTGTAATGATTGCGTTATAACACGGTCGTAGATAAACATAATTTTAATTCAATATGAATTTATAAGTCGAAAATTTACATTACAATTCTTTGCTTAGGCCTACATACTAAAACATCTCTCGACTTACAAAAATACACTCCGAGGCTACGTAGAGTCAAAGACGATAGGAAACTATTATTCTAATAATATTATAGAAACGAAGTATTCTAATTGTCTTTGGTAGAGCCTATGTGGGATGATATTCAAAATCAAATCAAAGTTTATTTTGAGATCAAGTAATAAATCAAATCAAAGTTCATTATTTCAGTTAAGATCAAGTAATAAATCAATATCAGTTAAAATTGTATCACTTCTCAGCTCATCAGCCAAACACAAACTAGGCGCATCATCGGAGTACAAATAAATATTTTTACCTTCTAATCGTTTGTAATTATAACGTATTCATCTTATAACATCCACACACAAGCCACAGACTCATGTGAGCTTCTTGAAGAGAAAATAGATTGGCACCCCCTATTTATATCTGTTTTCTTCCGTCAACAATTCGTTGAACTCCAGTTCAATTATTGTCATAATTATGGAAATTGAGGAGGCAATTTACGTGTGAATTTACATTGCTACTGGAGCATGAGTGTGTGATACCGGAAGCGCTACAAAGCGCAGACCGCTGCTTCGATCATTGCTTATACAAACCCCGAAAGCAATTCATATGGATGGAGTAGGCCAACACCTAGCTATTAGCTTAACTTGCGTCCATTATATTTCGGTTTGTGTGCTACTGTTATGTATAAATGAATGGAGAATGCTGATCTGAGATCAGTGACCGTCCTTGACCCACAAGTTCAGTTATTGCCAGACTATTCAGAAAAGTGGCGAAGTAGCCCTACCCTGCACTTTGCTGAATAAACAGCTGCAGTCTGTTGCCGTTGTTGTTATAACCGTTGCTTGACCAGACATAGCCTTGTCACACCCATCATTTTCGCCCACCTTATCGATGTCTTGAATTTATTGCAAAATAGAGAAAATAAAAATAGTTTAATTCGCATTCCACGAAAACATCATTCAACTCATGAAATTGCTAATGCTGGGGTGTACCAAGAGAGAATAGAAGTTTAAAAGTCTAGAAGTTAGTTTAGTTCAAGTTCTAGTTTTAGTTTAAATAGTTTAGAAGTATTATAGTTCCTTCTTATTCTTCAATTTCCTATAACTTGAAACACTTTTATAATTAATTAAATAAAGTTAAACTTCATAATGAAAGACATAATATATTTTCAGCAAATCACTCAGTATAGTGCTCGAATAGGACTAAACATGAAATAACAAATAAACATGAATGAAGTCAGAATGATATCATATGATTAATATTATCAGATTGAGTCTTTTAGTCAAGCCTATGTTGAAAATTGTATTACCAACAACTTTGTAATCTTTCAATATTTTGTGACACCACAAGTTATATTGTATTCTTTCAAATGTATGTTTTTTGTTTTTTTTTTTTTGAGAATAAATATATTTCAATTCAATTCAATTCTATATAGAATGGCGGTTTAGATACTATGAACAGTTTCTCCAATCTTCTTTGCTATTAGTTATTAATCAATTAGGTATCAGTACAATGCTAAGTAGGTGTGATCCAGATAGTATAAAGGAAGAGTATATTACGTTTATTTAGAAGTATTTTACTTTTATTCTCTCTATTATGATCAGCTGAATTCCATTGTATTGGTGCAACCCAACATTAGATTCCTGTACCTTTGATACAAACCATCTTTCTTATTTTACAGTTCATTATTTTCAGTGCAATAAAGGAACGAAAATTGTATCAAATTGTTTAGAGTTTTCAGAGATCTGGCCTCGTATTTCCAAATCAGTTTGAACTTTTTCAAAACTTTTTTAATTGCAGTACGTTGATGAGTCTAAGGTTAAGTGTAAGAGAGGACCTGTGAGTCCTAACTTCGCCTTGTATTTTGGAAGACAATGAATAGGAAAATAATGGAGTTACTTATTTTGTTATATGGAGAACATGTTATAATAATGGAGAACAATTCGTTGTATACATTGAGATGTTTTCCAAATATATTTTCCAGAATCATGTTACATAGAAGCGCAGAGAAGGAAAGGAAATATCTCTGATAGAAGTCATGTTGACTTATGTTGTTATTTGTTGAACACGAATAATAATTATAATGCTATTTGAAACTTGGCATTTGAAATGAAGAAAAATGAGATTTTTTGGTCAAATCAAACAAGTGTTCTAGCAATGTTTACCTTCTAGTTATCACGAAATCCTCGACTGCTCAAAGACGTAGATGTTTTTCTAATAATTATGACAGGAAGAGTATACTCTCTTCGGAGTTGGAAAGCTGTCAATAGAAAGTGACAGCTTCCTTCATAGAACTCCTCCACTAACAGTTGTTTCAAGTTTTTGGTCTCGAGTTCTTTCAATATGCAAAAGTTTTGTGAAGCGAAAAGAGATCGAAATTCTAGATGATAATTACTTATATAAATTACAAACATGATAGCTGAAAATACAAATGAATAATAGTAATACTGTAATATAATAATAGTAGTTATAATAATTATAATTGATATAATCAGATAAAATCATAGAGAGACTATACTTTCTAGTTCTAATCTAGTTATTAATCTGTTCTCTGTTATGAAATGCCCCGGTTACGGTTTGGCAGATTGCCTATCTTGAGCCCTTTTGCAACGGATGTGGGTAGGCAAATTGTCACACACGGGCAAAAACTTGCTACTTCTTTCAAATTCATTAGAATTATTCGATTCAATATCTTGTTGAAGACCAATAAATAAATAAATCCATAAAACTCCTAATCAGTTACTAATGACTACTTCTATTGACACATTCAACTACACCTTATTGTTTATTGGGATTTGTATTAAATTATTGGGGAAAACACAGTTAAATAATACTGGAGTCACGTGGAAATGTAAATGTGTATAGTTCGAAAGCGAACGTAAATACATACAAATGCATGGAGGTTTATTAAATTTTCAATTCCTTCTTATTCTTGGAAATACGATTTGTGGTAATTTTTATGGAGCTGTACATGTCTAAAAAATCCACAAATAAGTATTATGTCACGTTTGGGATGATTGAGAAATGAATAGAATGTAATCCTTTTTTCAATTGAATGTCAGGATAAGTAACACAGCAAAGAATTTGACAATGAAATCTTCAATTTAATTCGCCCATCTCTCAATGTCAGTTGAAGTGATTGCTTGTTATTTCAATTGTTTCCTGAATGCATTGACACCATCAGAGTTCCTAATAAAAAGCTCATCAATCAGGAGTTCTTTTCATAGAAATATTCCGCTATTTTCCCAGCTAGGCAATGATTATGCACTTACACTATAGATTGAAATCCTCAACATATTATATAGTACAAGACAAGCCTATTGCAGCTTAATTATCATCGTGGTTTTAACACTCGTTAGTTTAATATGCGTGGGAGTAGCCTCCAAACACTGAGAAGATGCAACTGTTTTTCGCATAGTTTCACAGAGAAGGCTCATTGTGTGCTAAATTGACGACGTCGAAAGAAAAACACGGAAGGAAATTTTACTGCAGTTACCTTACTCCTTGTAATCGACCCTCGACATATAATAGAATATCGAAGAATAAAGTATCGATTTAACTTCTAATTTAAATGATGAAAACCAAACTACGATGAGTTCAATTTCAATTAAATTTGTTTTGATTATCCTAACCTAGCAAGTTTCCGCTTCAAAGAATTTGGAAAATCATCTTTAAGCAGTATTTTTGGGGTTATGAAACTTGAAAATGTTTAAATAGGGCTCTTGCTTCTTTAAATTATTATCTTTCCCATCCTTAGAACTCGTAATAGATTTTTAAGATTATAAAGGTAATCACGTCAAATGAAAAATGATATTTTTTCAAAAAGGTGATCTCTCGCATTGATATGCGAAACGCTACAATCCCAATTACTCAATAAACTATTCAAGATTCAAAACTAGGACAGTAGGCATATTTGGGAAAGAAATAGCGGCTGAATTTAGGTAGTCTGTATTAGCAATCCATTCATGTTTCATTAGGAAGGTACACGCAATTCTGAATTGTGCGTAGGCCAATAAAAGTCCATAACTGGATAAAAAATGAAGACGAGCTGTAGGATATTTTTTCGGGGGTCTCATTTATATAATTCATAAATAGATCGAAGATGTTCGTGGAATATTGTCATCATACACCGCCTTTGACAAATTACACGAACGTTAAAAGTTTGAAAATGCTCATTTAATTATTATTATTTCATCAAATTCAAATTTCATCATCCTTCAACGGATCAGTAGATCGTTTCGGCCCTCATGAATGTTGCTTTTGGGCCGAATTCGGATTTTTTATGAAGTTGCGTATCACTATTTCAGAGCCCTGTCAATAATAAAATATCAAACGAATACTTTCTCATAAATAATTTATGTCACTCACTACAGTCGAGCTAGAGCATTCAATGAGGAAGCATCGCAGTGCCGTTCGTAGCTAATCTATCGATAACGATGTCTGCCTGTAGTAGTTTGCGTGCTTTGTTTGTGCTATGCTAGTGTCTTGTGTACGATAAAGTATAATAGAGCGTCGTTCTCCTTAATATATATTATTATTACTAATCAGTGCTTTGCTGTCAATTCACCGAATCTATCCTATTGACCTATACTAATATTATTCATTAACGAAAATGGTGTGTGGGGCCTGCAATAAAACAGTGAAAAAGGGAAGCCTATCCGTGGACTGTGCTTCATGTGAAAAAACGTTTCATAATGGTTGCGTAGGAGTAACTAAGGAGGACTTGGTTTTTCTAAAATCTGAAAAACAGATCTGGCGATGCGCTAAGTGTCAAGAGGATTGGCGAAATAGTAGGCGACTTGAAACTGAAGCAACTAAGGAACCGCCCTCTGAAGTTTCTCTGCTTGATATTTGGAAGGAGCTGAAGCTTATAAGAACTGACAACGCAAGAGTTGAAACCGAACTTGGGAAGGCGATTGAGTTTTGCCAGGATGAAGTTAAAGATCTTCGTAAGGACATAGGGCAACAAGTGACCGAATTCAGGAAAATGGCCGAAGATATACAAACTCTTAAAAATGAAAATACTCGTCTACAAGCTGAAAATAAGAAACTGACTTCAACCGTCATAGCCTCAGAACAATACACACGCTTGAACTCACTAGAGGTGTACAATGTGCCGTGTCGGGAAAACGAAGATATATATCAAGTGGTTAACAGCATCGGCGAGGTCCTGGGTAGGAAGGTTACGAGAGACTCTTTTGATATAGTACATCGACTGCAACCAAACAATAAAGGTGAGAGGGGAATTATTCTTAAATTTCTCAGGAGAACTGATAAAAACGAGTTTTTTGACTTGTACTTCAAACGAAACGGGTTGACTACCACTGACCTTGGTTACCCCGGAAAAGTAAATAAGATTTATATAAATGAGAGTCTTTCGCCCTCAAATAGGGAAATTATCAAATTGGCACGTGAAATGAAAAAGAAAGGTGAATTATGTAATGTTTTTTGCAGAAATGGTAAAATATATGTTAGGAAAACAAAAGGTGGTCCTAAAATATTGATTAAGGACTCTGGAGATTTGGCATTTGCTTAAGGTCGATCAAGTAGAAATTTATTAGATTCATGAGTCCGATGAACGAGTTATTATAATACTGAAAAAGAGGTTGATTCATTTTCCATACGTTATTACTGTATATAATTGTACTATGGTCTTATCTCTAAGTCCTTGAAAGCTGTAGTTTACATTCTCCATTATTTCGTAGCAATGACTTTAACATGCAAACATGATGAATTATCAATATTCTATTATTGTCTAGGGAACACTTCAAAGCATTACGATTATGTTCTTATTATTCCTATTATATGGTTCTATCAAATATATTAGAGGCAATATGACCTCAGATATTTTCTTTTTAATTATTATACAGATCAGTGGCGTATTCAATTTGCTATTGAAAGAAATGAATAATATTGTTGTTTGTTTAAATGAAAAATTAGATCTAAGTCATGAAAAGATTTTATTTTATTTTGTAGTTATTGTGATATCAATGGATATTTATACAATTTTCAATTGATGGATACTGATATCTTGTAAAAAAGGGTGGTTTATAATATTTTTTTTCCAATATTAATGCATATGTATACGATAAATTCAACATGTTCCTACAATGAAATGAAATTATCTGTAATTGGGGATAACTGTATTGTACTATTATTTTTATTATTGATATAATGCGATGGTAAGTGAGAATATGGAACCAATTTATTATAATTTAATTGACAAATGTATATATAATGGTAGAAATGAAAATAGAAATATAACGCCTGATGAGGCCCTTCAATTTGTATTCAGAGATGCGCAACGCTTCCTTAAAGTAGTTCACATTAATGCTGAGAATCTAATTGTCCATTTTGATATTGTCAATGAGTTATTTAAAGATGGATCGGTAGACATTGTGGCAGTGAGTGAGACTTGGCTTAAACCGGAATTTCCTTCATCGCTGATCAACATACCGGGCTTTCATTTCTTTCGGAATGATAGAATTTTCAAAGGAGGTGGGGGAGTAGGTATATACGTGAAAGATTGTCTGACTGCTAAAATATTACTTACTTCAGATGGTAACGCTGTTGGTAGGCCGGAATTTATCTTTTAGAAGTTGGGTCAGGGTTCCGTAAGTTGTTGGTGGGCTGCGTGTACAGACCTCCAAAGATAGGTTTCATCACCGATGTAGAAAACGCCATTAATTCACTAATTTATAATCATTCTAACATTGTAATAATGGGGGATTTTAATACGGCATTGGAATACAATAGTTATGATAAACATAATTTATTCAGAGTTGTTACTTCTATAAGTGGAGGGATTCTGCCTCTAGGTCCCACCTACCATACTGCAACTTCAGATAACACGCTAGATCTAATTATCACAAATAATTATAATATAATAATGAATTTTGGCCAGCTCCCAGTTCCTGATATCTGTCAACATGATCTTATATTTGCCACACTTAATTTAGATACGCCTAAAAACATAAGAAGACGGTGACATATAGAGATTTTAAAAATGTAAATTGGGATGCGCTGAAGATTAATGCTTATAATATAAATTGGAATCCTCTGTTTTGTGCAAATGAAATAGATGATAAAATTGAGTATCTGAACAATAAACTGACTGAATTGTATGATAAATTTGTCCCGTTCAAAACTATTAGCGTTAAAA
The DNA here is from genome assembly GCA_017141395.1 of Laodelphax striatellus. NCBI lineage: Eukaryota > Metazoa > Arthropoda > Insecta > Hemiptera > Delphacidae > Laodelphax > Laodelphax striatellus. The sequence continues at coordinate 21,945,512 of CM029544.1, read as the reverse complement.
ATCCCCCTGCCCCTTGGCTAACTCCTGCAATAAAAGATATGATGAAACAAAGAGACAGGATTAAACGATACCATCGTCAATATAGGAGATTGGAGGATTGGCATAGATATAAAACACTCAGGAATAGAACAAGACAAGAAATCCGTAATGCTAAGTTACGTTATTATCACTCTCTGCTGAATAACCCGGAAAATAAAAACGAGATTTGGTCTAACTGTCGGAAATTTAGATTCATACCCCCCAAAAAAGAAATGGCATCTAAAATACCACATGACTTGAATATGCTCAATAACTTTTTCCTCTCATCGCCATCTTTAAATTCAGTTAACAGAAACTTGAATATTCAATCTGCAGTAAATTATTACAATTTAAATCGAGATCAGGAAAAACCTCAATTCAACTTCACTCCAGTAACAAGTGATGATATATTGGAAGGTATCAAACATGTTTCACAAGCATCCAAAGGGTCAGACGGTTTGTCTGCCAAAATGATACTTAATATATTCGAGGCAGTCAGTCTAGTGTTGTTGCATATATTCAATTTTCACTGGGACAGGGTCATTTCGCTCTAAGTGGAAGGAAGCTATTATCAGGCCTATTCCCAAGGTCACCAACCCCACTGATCTTAAACATTTTCGACCCATCAGCCTACTTTGTACGTTATCAAAAGTTTTGGAGTTCCTAGTTCAACGACAAATTTCTTCTTTTTTGCACATAAATAATTTGTTTGATACCTATCAATCAGGTTTTCGTCCGGGACATAGTACATGCACAGCTTTGATTAAGGTGTCAGATGATATCCGTAAAGCAATGGATGAACGTAAAGTGACCGTATTATGCCTTATCGACTTTTCAAAGGCCTTTGATTCCATTATTCACCCTGTATTTTTAGCTAAATTAAATTTTATGAATTTCTCAGAAACTTCAATCAAATGGTTCTCGTCCTATCTAAGTGATAGGAAGCAGAGGATAATTATCTCTCAAATAGAGATGTCTGACTCGGCATTTCTGGTGGATGGGACTCCCAAAGGATCTAGTCTATCACCTTTAATTTTCACAATCTATCTACTGGAAGTGTCTAAAATTTCATTTTTCCTCTTATCATATTTTTGCTGACGATCTGCAAATATATATTCACACAGAGGTTGACAATATAGAAGAGTCAATGATAAAATTAAATCAGGATATTAGTAGACTGGAGACGTGGTGTGCTGAACATGGTCTCATTATAAATCCAAAAAGACCCAGAGCATGCTAATCGGATATCATAAACTTCTTAAAAGAGTGGATAAGAATGCACTTCCCAAAATTAAAGTTATGAATGAAGAAATTGACTTCATAGATGTCGCCAGGAATCTGGGAGTTTATTTCAACTCAACATTGACCTGGTCTGATCATGTTCTTCAGGTCGCTAGGAAAGTGAATGGGATCCTTTACCAGCTGAATAGGCGCAAACATCTTATCCCCACGGGCGTTCGTATCACTCTCTTTAAATCATTGATTCTCCCAATTATTGATTATTGTGGGCCAGTATATTGCGACATTACTGCAGTGCTGGCTCACAAATTACAGGTTGTGTTCAATAATTGCATTCGTTTTATATTCGATCTGAGATATGATGATCATGTATCTGATCACATCAAATCAATCAAGTTAATGAAATTAAATGTTCGTAGAGAGTATATGATTACGTGTATGGTCTTCAAAACCTTGCATGATGGGTCGCCGGGGTATCTAGCGGGCGAGTTCAACTCTTTAAGAGAGGTTCATGGGCGAACCACCAGACAGGGTCATAATCTCCTTCAAATTCCTAGACACAGAACAGACATGTACAACAAATCGTTTTTGGTTTCAGCAATTCGAGCTTGGAACCTTCTTCCTATTGATATAAAAGCTAAGTGTTCAGTGGGGGCATTTAGGGAGGCGTTGTGGACATTTCTGTTTAATAAATAGATATTATTGAATCCAGTATTTTTATATACCAATAAGATTTGAGGATTCATTCGCCGCAGTCCTCAGAATTAATTTAGAATTATATTTTTTGCTGGACATAACTCCTAGTTTTCTTAAAATTGAATTTCCTTACTTAAAATATTTTGAAATATTGTTTCATAAAGTAGTACTAGCAAACTTTTAGTTTTGAGAAAAATGTTTATATTCAGGTATGACTTATTTTTATAATATATTCTTGTAAATGAAATGCATCGTTAATTTTAAGTTTCTCATAGCTCTAGCTTGAACAAAAATGTATTATATTGCTAAGGTTTAGGTGTAAGAAAAAACTTTGTAGTTTTAACCTAGATCAAATAAAATTGATTCATTCATTCATTCATACAGGAAACCCGTTGAATATAACTTCTCTTGTAATTAAAACAACAGTAGTGATGTTTCCTACTAGAAAATACGTAAAAGCCATTAGCTAACACTGTATGTTTACCCAAAGACAAAACAATATTATTTTACAATTCACAGTTATTGTACGGTATTGTGCAGTAGTATTGTATTGTACTTTTTTAATATTATAGTGATTTGTGTCTGTATTAATGAAAAATACTTGAATAGCTTACTTATAGATATAGACTTAGTGCACCGTCGTAACCAGTTTAAAAGCTCTTCTCGTATTTCAAGCTCAAACTCTCTTCAAAACTTGTTTCACCTCTCTTCGAAATACTATGTATTTACAGATCTAGGGGAATTCTTCTAATCACCTTCTGTAACCAATAATGTATCCTATAATATTGTGTACTATCACAACTCCTATCGTTTTAAAACTAAACTATATACTCTATGAGGTACCTAATAGAATGTCTTAATTTTGTCTATAAGGTCCAAAATAGAATGTCTTTATTTTGTCTATAAGGTCCACAATAGAATTTCTTTACTTTGTCTATAAGGTTCCTAAAAGAATATCTTTATTTTGTCTATAAGGTCCAAAATAGAATGTCTTTATTTTGTCTATAAGGAACCCAATGGAATGTCTTCATTTTGTCTATATACAGAGTCATTTGGTTTGTCCCATCCTTACTAGTTATGGATTATCTGTGTTACAAATAGTACTTTAGATTCAACCTATTGTTCAGATTATTTTTAATGGTAATGTTGAAATTCCTCATGATAAGTATGATGAATGAGTCTGTACTTATTGGTTACTGAGGGTGATAAGAAGACGTAACACCATTCTAGATCTGTAGATCATTAACCTCGATTCTTTCAAGTCCATTTTTTAAGTCTGTAATAGCTCAAGCAAAGATTAAAATATTCTACAATAATTATTTATGATATATATTCATTCATTGATACAGACTCTAGTCAGAACAATACAGATATTGATATGATTTGATTTTGGTTTTCCTTAATGATTGTAATTAGTTTATAGCTGCTACTTTTGAGTTGTTCTGTGATGTATATTTGTTCAAATTAATAAACTTTTAAACTCTTGAGGTCAAATTTAAGAGAGGACCTGCGAGTTCTAACTGGCGGCTCGTGAGGTGAAGTGCCCGTACTGTACTTATACTGTACAAACACTTCACCTATTTCGTTGGCACGAGCCGCCAGGTTTAATTAATTTGAAGACAATAAATGAATAATAAACTATAATATCATTGTACAGCAATGGTATATTGTATGTTTTGTGACCTGCATTGCACTCTACATGAGGCTTGCACCTATCACTCATAGCATTGTATCAAAACATATACATAACAATAATACAAAATGTAACAATAATAAAGAGTTGTAACAAAAGATACAATACCGTATCAAGTCAATCGCAGCCCAGTTGCGTCATCGAAAAACGTTGTTAGATTTTAGTCGGCTCGTGTCTTGCAACTGGCATTATGCTTCTACCTTTGTCATGGAGTTTTTTATTGCCAAAGACGCGGTTAGAGTGTGGGAGGTAATTTCGTATCAGGCCCCAACGATTTTCAAATATGTCAACATTTGTTCTTGGCCTGCTGACTGAACAATTCGCTGCCTCATTGTAGATGGAAAACTGAAATACAATTCGAAAAACTGGAACAGAATTCGCAAAACTGGAACAGAATTCGCAAAACTGGAACAGAATTTCCATCGGGTGGAAAAGAAGTCTTCTATATTTTTGAAGATGTTATTATTTTTGAAAATATTGAAAAGACTAAATCAAATAAAGAAACTTTAGAAGACAAAGAACTGGATGGGAACACAAATACACTTCCATTGTAATCAAATTGAATTATGATTGTATGGAATAAGATTCAACCTTTGAGAGTAAGTGGAGAAAAACTTCCACTTCCACTTTTAAATTTTACGATGTCCTATGTCAATAAACTTGTGATCATCATGTTTATAAATAGCCTACTTTGTATTGGGCCTGAAGGTTTCTTAAATACTCTAAAATAGGCGGTAGTCTTAATAACAAGTCAGATCACAACTAAATTAGAAAACGAGACAGATTAAGGATCTACATCTTAATTATTAAGAATGATGTAGTACTATTTCTCTGCTTAAAATTGGACCACCAGTTAAATTTGAAGTTTTAGTGTCTTTGCTGAATTAAAATAATTATAATTCGTTTATTATCACCACGTGATAATCTTCACTAAATTCCATTTTTCAATAAGTCCATAGAAAATCCAGTTTTTTTTTTTGTTTTGGTCAATTTTTCGGCAGAAAGGAAAGCCTAGTCTTACCTGCGGGTGAAAATTACAGGAATACAGGTATAATATTACAGGTTAGGTAGTCACCGTAGCATAGCTGATGGTAGTCAGGTATATTGCATAATAGTCCATCAAAACAGTATTTTCTATTGTGAGTAGTTTATCTTTGGCAACTCAAACGTCAGCAAAATAGTTGTCAACATGACACAATTGTTGTAGCCCACCGCTAGATTTGTTTATAATGATGGAAAGCCGACCTTGGATTGCTAAAAAAATCTCTAATAATATTTGTGCTACAATCATCTGTTTATTGTACTAGGTTTTTTGAAGATAGGTTATCTATCCCCGTCAGACCTGACCTATGTCAACGACTTTCCAATTGGGTTCTTTTGCACTGTAACCCCGCATTTGTTTGTGACAATTTCATTACATAATTAGAATAGGGGCCTGTTTCATAAAACTTGGACGTCAGGAATTACCGGTGAAATGGCGATCTCACACTAAACTGATAGATTAGCTGTAGTAACTCAACATAAAAAATATATATATATATTATTTATTCAGTAGTTGCAAATATTTTCAATTGTTTATTGTTGATTCGGTTTGTCTATCAGCGTTTCAAGATTCAAAATCGATAATCTATAACTTACTTTGTTTTAAACTGCTTTAGGACCAGCCCATAGCAGGTAAGCACTAATACCAAGCGGGTGGTCTTATTTCTAAAACAGTTCAATCAGAGTTCACTTGTTCTTATTAACTTTTTCGAATTATACAGTACATTTGTTGGACAAATAAAACCTAGCTTTTAACGTTTAATGTACGTTCACCAATCCACCTGTTTGGAGTTCCAATCCACCTTGACTTCTAAGTATCATGAAACAGGACAGGCCCCTGATTTCAAAAACATAAGATTATCTCACTAGAAGTACGCTGTTATATCAGCTGCTATGTTTTTCAAATAGACTGCATTTGTTATCTGGATAAGCAAAACCTTTCATTCATCCAAGTTGACCGAAAGTTGACCAAGATAGGACTAAAAAAGTTGGAATAAAGCATCAACACTCAGTACCTAATACCACAGAAAAAGAGAGGTAACTCTGAGTTATCTCTGCAAATACTCAGTGCCTTGTGGCTGTAGTAGAATTTCCCCCAGTACAGATCCTTAACACAGATCCTTTTCCCCTAATACTTTTGTAGTGTATGAATGAGAAAAAAATCAATTATTCATCAATCTACCTATTCTTCTTCATCTTCTTCTTCTTTTCCTAATCCTTCTGCCTCTCAGCGTCGGGTGATTTTCAATCCTCGGTCCATCTCCTCCACACCACTCTATCCTTCCACATATTCCTCATTTCCTGCCATCGCTTTCCCCTTTATATTCCTAGTCTCTCCATATATTCCTTATCTACCTATTCTAATCGAACATAATAGTCAATTCCTAGTCTCTCCATATTCCTCATCTACCTATTCTAATCGAACATAATAGTCGAGAAAAGGGATTCACTTTCAGTTTTTACCTTTTATATTGAACTGAACTATTCTTGCTTATCCAGATGCAGTCTATTTGAGGAAGATAGCAGCTGATATAACAGCAGTGTACTTCTAGTAAGATAGTCTTATGTTTTTGAATCCCAGTAAATTCAGGGGTAATTACGCAGAAAAATAATATTATTTTTCAATAGGTGTATTTACATGACTGTATGCGCGAGTGATCATTTGAGAATAACTTAGCGATGGGTTATTCTAGTAGCGTGGATTAGCCTATCTATCAATTATGAGCCATACGCTCGCGCAAAGACAACAACAAGGTCAATATGATTGTATAGGTAAAAAACTTCAAGGAACTCTTATCATTCTCTACTGCATCAGGAGCGTCACCTTCGAATAATCTTGAGATAATCAATTCATCCTTTCTCGGGTGCGAAATTCTGTGTAATCAGGTATTGTTATTTCGTGGTTCCATCTTGGAATGAATTCTAGTTCACTTTTAGCGATCTACAAAAAAATAATTATCAGTTGTATTTTCTATCCTGTTTGTTACGCAACGGAGAAACTCGCTACTTTAGAGCATAGCATTTAACAAGACTGGTTGTTTTCCTATATGAGGATAATATGTGCCTACGTGAATACTGTAAGACAATTTTCATACATATTTTGAGAATCTATTCGGTTTCCACGTGGAATTACTACACACTAGTAATACAGTTACAAACTCACACACTATTTCACCACACCATCCGTCAAATACGGGACTATAATTAAAGTATAGCTGTGAATAGAAATAATTTCTATTACCTCTTCTCGTTTTTGCAGCTTTACGATTTGTAAATATGATGATGTAAAATAGTCGTAGTGTAATAATAATATAATAAGAATATACTATATATTATAAATACTATATTATAATATATATATATATATATATATATATATATATATATATATATATATATATATATATATATATATATATATATATATATATATATATATATATATATACTATATTGTATTATTATAAGAATAAGAATATTATATTATAAAAATATATGTAAGTATTTTGTAGTTATAGTGCAGTGGTTAGTATAGTTTCATGCAATTGAGTGCTTTGACAAGCAAACAAAAATAATTGCCAATTTCCTTTAACCTTCTATGCAATTATGCAAGACAAAATATTTCCTGGCATGGTTCGAGTCTCGAGTCTCGAATTACCATTGAAATTGCCCAATTGGTTCTGTTTTCCATAAGAACATGTAGCGAGTTTCGCAATCCTGGAAAAAATTTATAGAGTATTCAGCTTCAAATCCTCTAAAAAGTTGTTAAATTTCAATTGAATGTCAATAAATAAGATCCAATTTGCTCCACCTAATTCCATCTAGATCGAAGATTCCATCTCCATTTCCATCTAGATTCCAAGCTCCAATTCTTCTAATAGTACGAAGTTGTGCAATTTCAATTGAATATCAATAAAGTATCCAATTTGCTCCATCATATTGAATAGCTAATTTTTTGAAGAATCTCTCACATAATTATTCAATCTGTTCTAGCTAATATTATCAATAATCTTATAAGTAGTTCTCCTGTAAAATAATACTTATAAGTTTTGTGAAACAACCCCATGATAATTTTTAACCCAAACAGCCCCCCTCAAACTCTCAAACCTCTCCCTCAAGTTGATTACCGTGCTAAAAAACTGAGTAGTCATTTATTAACACTTCCATCAAGTTCTTCAAAGACTTAATACCTTAAACGATCAGAATTAATGCATCACCTTGTCATTGTCTGAATGCATCTTCCTGTTGAATTGCGGAAACAATAACCTCCTCTTCCTTCTCAATTGTGTTCCTGGTGTAGCCTAGTCCGTATAAAATTCGTGAGAGATCTCTCAATAAATCAATGACCCTATTCATTCCGATCATAATCAAACAAGTATCAATATGGTGAATTAAATATTGTACTATCAATTTGGTGAATTGAATATAGTGATGTTTGAGGTTTACATGGTATTTGAAAAAAAAAAACTAAATGAGATCCTTACAAGGTAATCAACTGTAGTCTGTCTATATACTCATCACATGCAAGTTTAGTGCTTGGGGCCAACCGTGTCAGGGTCGCTAACAACTTTTTCAAACACGTTCAAGAAAGTTTATCGAGTTCACTTCCACAGAACCTTAGCAACAAGTGGCATAGAATTTGTGATAAGCTAGACCTAGGACCATGCTCTGTCTGTTGTGATGGATACTTTGTTATAGGATGTTAGTGTTGTGATCGAGGACACTAAGTGAACTCCGATACGTTTTTAAAGGAAGTAGATAAGGTTCAACTATTACTCAAAAAAACGTGTAACTCTGAAGTCGCTACACACAGAACACATGTCAAGTCGCGTATCTTCTGCTTAGTGCTTTGTCGACACTTTTATGCCAATTTTATGACCTTTCTATTTTAAGGCTAAAAATTACGTCAGAAACGTCACAATTTTTCATGACATTAGTTTGGTGTTGTATGGCTACTGTCTACTTGAATTCACAGGCTTTAATGAAGTGTAGTAGCAGACTTTCTTACAGTTCTTACTACAAGATGCTGATACTCCAGAATCTAGCACAGAAGTTATGCCCAGTAGTTATGCCATAGTCTAGCCCAGGAGATAAAAAGATGAATAATGAATTTTATTAAAAACTCACGAAATATTAATTTATCTACATTTAGAATTTTCTCATTCTCCTCTGATCAATTACTAATTAAAATTAATTATTGAAGAATAGTTTCAGTTCTTGAATAGAATCAATTTTACTGAATTCTCCACGTGATTCACGTGGTTTAATGATTTTATCATTAAATCATTCTTCCATCCTTATTACTTTTGTGTGGTTCTTTACTAGTAACTTGGCTCCGTTTTGATTTGATTTGTTTTTTTTTTTCACTTCACTTGACCTATTTTTCACTTTATTTCTATTTTTTCACTTCTCTTGACCTGATTTTCTGTTGTAGAGTTGTGTACATAAAAAATCACCATATGCGGAATAGCCCAGTTACAATGTAATAAATGCTTGAATATTATAGCCTGAGTATTTTCCTCATTCCTTTAAAGGATTGCAATTTATGTTTCTTGCAATAAAAAACTGTCCATAAGATGAAAATAAATAAATTTTAACGATATGTTGTTAGATCACTGATTGAGTGTGGTTGAAGAGTTAGCACTGGAGAGACACCTTTATTTGAATATGAATATATGAATGGAATGAATATGGAAGATATAAAATAAGATGCCTATGTAATGTATGTTTAGTATAAATGCAAGACCAGCCAAAGCTTGGCAAGGACTTGGCAAGGTCAAGGAGATCAGGTCAATCACAATCAATACTGTAAAGTCTACAAATACAAGAAACAAACAACCTTGCTGCTCTTGTCAGTGGTAGTGAAAAACTAGAAACAATATAGAGAATATTCCCTCACGCAATATATATATGTACATCTAGAATTTTCTCATCCTCCTGTGATCAATTACCAATTAAAATTAATTCTTGAAGAATAGACTGATTATTATTACGATTCCTGTATAATTAATCTTTTTTATACAAAAATTATATAATCGCCGTAAAACTAATACTGTATAAGCCTATATAAAGTGAAAAATAGAATCAATGATATTCATTACAAGTCCTAGTATTGTACTGGTCTTCAATAATAAGGTTTAATCATAGCTTTAAATGAATGGGAGATGGAACAATCAATGAGATAATAATTATTTAAATATATATATATATATATATATATATATATATATATATATATATATATATATATATATATATATATATATATATATATATATATATATATATATATATATATATATATATATATTGTTAAGATGCCCAAGCGTTCTATAACACTCCAGTTATACAATTATCATTACTATTGTATCGTATTCTGTGAGTTTTATGGGTTCAAAACAATAGAAATTGTTTTAACGGTCTGGTAGCATAATAGGATATGCTTATTTTATCCTTTTTTTATGCTCATTGTAGTCTCCAAAAACTCTTCTATTAAATACCTCAATATTATTCAATTAAATGTTTGAAAGAACTATATTCAAGGGGCTATATTTAATAGCTTGAATCCTGCTTACTGAATTTGATTTTTTGTGTAAAACTGCATTTAGGTATGAAGACATCTATTGGTGTCTCAACTTGTGACTAAAATCTTAATATTAAGAAAGTCATACGCCTCGCAATATTTTGATCAATTAATTCAAATGAAAACGCCTCCGACTTTCTTGAAAGTTAAATTCACAGTTTTGAACAAATAATTCAAATAAGTTTTTATATTTAGTTACTTTCTCTGTTAATTACCTCAAAAAAATAGTTTGTTCTATTTTTTTAGCCACCAAATATGAAAGGATTTTTCTCTTCAGACAATCACCTCTTCTCCTTTTTTTGGAACAGATGGTCAATCTTAACGTCCCAGATACTTTTTGAGCTCACTTCTAGTACATTTTACTTTGACTAATAGCTGACAATGATACCTGTATGATGTAGCCAACCAGCCACTGAAAAAAATCTTGATTACTAGTCTACTTTTTTCACTCGACAAGTCTTACAAAACTCTTTCCTTACTCAAAACGTTACCTACTTCAACTCTAGATCACCTTTCTCTAAACTACAGCATACCGATCCAACTATATTAGACCTAATTAATATGTCAGTATGCTCATAATACTAGAGTTGAATACCTGGATACTAAGCTTATAATGTTAGTGAACGTACATTTTCTATCAGACTATCACATTCGTTCATAATCAATGGAAGAATTCACAATCTAGTTCGAGTATCATATCACGTTATTTATTACCTAATCATAAACACATTTTGAAGATAGGATTTGGGGTATTGTGGATGTGGATACACTTGAGGTATGTTTCATTGAGCATATGGTTCATAAAACAATATAAACATATATAATTTATTAAATACAATAAATAATTGGATGCAGCCTCAAACTAGAAAGGGACTTCCTTTCTTCTCTGTGATGCAGCACAGGTTAAGGTTATTGACATTATATTTTCTATCTATATTACATCTGTCTAAATTTATATTGATGAATATAATTATGTTTGTCAAATATAACGGGTGAAGTAAGGCACTAAACGGTTTCCTATACAAAGTGACTAGTGATCCATATTATTCAACTACTGTATTATCAAATTCATCGTGTTCTGGCCATAAATAGATAGTTAACGTAATAATCAGTTAGTCCTATTATGATTTTGTCATAACTTTGAAGAAGATGATATAATAGATAGGCTATCAAGTAAGTTCAATTTAAAATATGCTTTAAATTGTCATTTTTCAGTATTTGATATTTCAGAGTTTGTCAGATTCACCCCATATTGTTGAAAACACTTATATTGTTGAAATATAGATTATCATTGCAGTATCATATTAGAGTTGAAAAATTGAAAATTTAGGACTACAAGTATTCTTTAGATTATTCTTTACAACTTTGTACAGTTTATTACTTAATTATTGGATGAGAAATAGTGACCAAACTATGAAATACAGTAGTGTGACCAAAACTATGGAATCTTGTTTTTATTTTTGAAATAAAACCGTTTGTTTTTCTTTTTCTCTTGTTTTCTCTCTCTTTCAACTGCACGCCTCTGTGACTCAGTCAGATTATTCACATTACTCTGAGTCAGAGATAAAACAAGAGTATAAGAATGTTTTTGACTCAGATTACTCAAAGGTATTAGGAATTAAGGACCCTGGTGTAGAACCCTAAATCAAAGTTACAAAGTAACCTAAATGTTAAAAACTGAATTTCACGAGCTTCGACTGACAGGTGACTCAAAAATGACGAATTAACGACGAAGAATTTACTTTGTTATTAGCTAAGTGTTGTAAGCCTATTGCAAGTTCTAGTCTATGGTCTCTGAACAATAATTATTATTATGTCACCTGACATACCTTTTTTCCTCTCTCAATGTCTCTCCCTTTCTCAATCTCAGCCTCTCTCACTCTCTCGTTCTCTCTCTCTCCTCTTCCAATAATAATTCTCTTCAGCCACCAGTTCACTTTCTCTTTGAAACATTGCAACAATTTTTAAAGCCGAATATTTGGTTTCATATCAAATTGCAATCCGTAGTTTATTAGCCTTCCAAACCTGACCATTTTTGAACCTTTTCATTAATCTTCGTCTCTTTTTTTCTATCCTTCTTCTTCTACTTCTTCTTCTTCTTCTTCTTCTTCTTCTTCTTCTTCTTCTTCTTCTTCTTCTTCTTCTTCTTCTTCTTCTTCTTCTTCTTCTTTTCTTCTTCTTCTTCTTCTTCTTCTTCTTCTTCTTCTTCTTCTTCTTCTTCTTCTTCTTCTTCTTCTTCTTCTTCTTCTTCTTCTTTTCTTCTTCTTCTTCTTCTTCTTCTTCTTCTTCTTCTTCTTCTTCTTCTTCTTCTTCTTCTTCTTCTTCTTCTTCTTCTTCTTCTTCTTCTTCTTCTTCTTCTACTTCTTTTATTCATCCTACTTCTACTTACGTCTAAACAAGTTTTCAGTTTACAATCTTCTCATATTTGAAAGCTATAGACTAGTGATTTGAAAAGATCACCACTGTGATTTTCTAAACATCGCTACAGATATTTAATTAATAGAGGAATTAATATATTAATAGAGGAATAACTGCTTCGAATACTTTAACACTATGATGAAAGATGAAAGCTATCATAACTTATCAAACAGACTTTATTGTGTTTTTATTGAGAATAAATCTTCCAGACTGACTTTATTATGGTTATTAATACTGTATTTTTATAATGAATTATGTACTATAATTACACCCTCTGTCACATTTCCTAGAACGCTATTTTTCTGCCTCGTTTCTTCATCTTCATCCTCCTCCTCCTTCTCCTCCTCCTCCTAGACCTCCTCCACCTCCCTCCTCCTCCTCCTCCTCCTCCTCCTCCTCCTTCTCCTTCTCCTCCTTCTCCTCCTCCTCCTCCTCCTTCTTCTTCTTCTTCTTCTTCTTCTTCTTCTTGTCATTCTCCATCTTCTTCTTCTCCTCTTTTTTCTTCTTCTTCTTCTTTCTTCTTCTTCTTTTCTTCAACTTTCTTCTTCTTCATATTCTTCTCATGCACCTCCTGCTCCTCCTTCTCCTCCTCCTCCTCCTCCTGCTCTTCCTTCTCCTACGTGTTCCCCTCTTTATCTCCTTTATTTCATCTTTGTGATAACAAATAGCCAAATGTAAAGTGTACTCGCGTGTTAAATTGTTCATCTCACCTCTCTTATCTTTATTTCAGGGTTCGTGATAATCATTGCTCTAGTTCTACTCTTGTTCGGAGTGCTCGTAACATTATTCTTCACAAGTTGGGTGAACCTCGTTATAGATAATGTGAGTATAAACTACAATCAAAAATAACTTATGTAAATGTAATGCAATATCCTATTAATTGGTTATTGGTTGAGTTATCGAAATTGTTTCTGAAATAATAAACCTACGTAAATCCCTAAATCGATTTCTCTCATTGGCCAACAGGATGACAAGAAACTGTCATTAACTGATAAATAATATAACTTGATACAATACAATTAATAGCATATTGAATATTTAGGCTGGGTTTCTCCAACCAAAATTGACTATAACCCTTACTCAGCCTTATTTCAAGAACAGGAATGCGTTTCTTCTATGTTGAGGGTTAAGTGTATTGACTTATGTTTTGTGGTGAAATGGAGATGTTAACTATTTCACATGAAAATATACTAGTAATGTCCGAATTCGAAAAACGAAAACTTGAAGTATGACACTATTCTTATTATGAAAATTGAATTGATTTCGACTTATGTCAGCCTCCAAGGCTCCAAGGACCTCTCGCTTCTATGGATGCCAATAAAGCTATTATCAGCCCTGAAAGCTGAGCTGATTCAAGATTATAGCTGTTGATCCCAGTTGGGACAGCACATCAAATGAATAGGAGAAAAATACTACGGAATACTATACACTAGTATATCATATACACTAGTTCTATCATACTATACTATGATAGAACTAGAGTTTCATACTGGAAATAAAAACTGTTTCAAATACGTAGACTAAATTCAGTAGATAAGCTAATTACTCAACACGAGGAAACACCAGTCGAGAGCTCTAGTGTAGCAAATAAATTATTTCTATCCTCTTCCTCAGGCCTTAGGCTAAACATATCATCAAATTAGCATGGATACAGGTTTACAAACAGAAAGATAGATAGAAAGAGAGAAAAAGAGAGAGTGAGAGTGAGAGAGATTGAGAATGGACCGCCGGATACCGAGAACCAGATTCTGGCTTCCGACTATTCAGCTGTTCAAGTTTGCAGAGAAGGTTCGACATTCCAATGCAAGCAAAGGCGAGCTCTTTAAAATTCTCAAATTTTCGTTTGACGTAGGTGCCGGTGTAATAGAAGTCATAACACAAATAGTTTTAAATACCTCTGACTGTACAAATTAGAACTGAAAAAGTGATTAATGAATAGTCGAAGACATATTTATGAACTTCTAATAAGTATGTGGATATTAATGTAAGCATCACCCAGTCGCTGCTGCTATCTACCGCTAAAGTGGAGAAATAGATAAACTCGGAACTCTCGACCAATCAGAAGAGATTAGGTGGAGCTTAGAGATAGCCATGGGAATGTTTTGATAGATATGAATGTTTGCATCCATCTACTACAGCCATCTTTCAGAAAACTTCAGAAATAGGTGCACTTGAAACTGTCGACCAATCAGAAGAGAGTAGGCGGAGCGTGTCTGTAGGCGTGTTGTATTGCATTTCAATATTCCCACCCAGTTGCTACTGCCATCTAGAGGCAAAATTCAGAAATAGATAGGCCTACTATCGAAACTCTCGTCCAATTAGATTTGTGGTATCAGTGAGTGTGGTTCTTGTTTGTGATTGGGCCATTGTATTTATTACAAAAATTTGTGTTGCCGACGAAATTATTGTCATGAGATGAGTCTGAGAGGCTGAATAAAAAGCAAAATTTGCGTGTTGTAGCATTTTGTCCGTGTAGCGATTCGTCCGACAGCTCTCAGGTAGTTTTGGGATTAGGCAGTTTGGGGGCGTATACCTGAGGGAGTAGTGTTTCGTCCGACAAAACTTTTGACAAATAATAACAAAATCAAGAATGTCTACATGGGCATATTGCATAATAGAAACGATTTAGTAGATGGAGATTGAAAATACGATTGATAAATTAATAATAGAACTTCAATGGTGAAACTATTCAGATACCGGTAACAATAACTAAACTTGAAGATTAATTACTGTATGGGAATCCCCAAAGTGAAGACGAAGACGATTAAATTACTTATTCCAAGCTACCATTTTTGAAATGCACTCATCCATAATTTATTGCTATTTATTATTGGATTGATTCAACTTCTGCCAATGTATAATAAATTGGCATAAATTTCTATATGGGCGTCTTCTGGATACAGTTTTATAGGGAGAAAACTTCTAATTACTTCCAAACAAATTAATAGGCTTTGATAGAAATAATTCACATGAAGCAATACAAATAGCCAACTATTGCAGCTACAGAATCTGAAGAAGAAGATTCCAAATTTCATTTGATACTGATTGCTTACAATGATAGTGCCAGTGATAGAAGGGTTTCTGAAGTCAGATAGAAGACTCAAAAATCGGACGAAATGCTCACAGAAGCGTAAAAACCAGTCGGATGAAACGCTACTAATTTCCAAGAATTTAAATTCAAAAA
Organism: Laodelphax striatellus; assembly: GCA_017141395.1. NCBI lineage: Eukaryota > Metazoa > Arthropoda > Insecta > Hemiptera > Delphacidae > Laodelphax > Laodelphax striatellus. The sequence goes on along the minus strand of CM029544.1, from coordinate 21,929,639 downwards.
CTCAAATTCCAATTTTCTAATTCATAATAACCATTTAAAATTATTGTGAATAAAAATTGAGAATAAATTTAAACTAGAGCGAAATGCATGATTTTTAAAGTGTTCACAGTAGTTATGGAGAATCGTAAATGAATTATAGGTTGGAACAAATAACTTCTGCCAATTACTATGTAACCTACTATTAAAAACCATCCCCATCCTTCTGACGTTTAAAATAAAGCGAAATAAAATGTCATTATGTCTACAAAGTGAATTTTTCTATGTTTTCTCCAAAAGTAACATGAATTTTTAATATTGGTGGAAGAGCCTCACTCATAATAGCTGCCTTTCTGCACTGGTAATCATTGTAAATTAATTATACGTATTGTTGGCCAATATTGTGAATTGTATATGAAAAAACTGTACATGTCTTCGGAATTAAAATCCTATTACTACACTACTTTACCAATATAGTTGCGCCCGATTTCACAATCTACTGTTTACCTTGATTCAAATTCTCTTCTGGCCAACATCTCATGGAATCTTCATGCTTTTCTTGCGAAAATAAAATTTGCAGCACTTTTGTTGTAGATTGAAGATTGGTTTATTAACAGATACGATCAGTTTTAATGATAAAATGAATGACTTCTTGAGCAATATCCCTCTATAATAATACTTCAAGTTTTGAAAGCATGTATATATAAAGGTATAATATTTCTAAACACTGTACCTTTAGTCGCATACTGAGAGCAGTACTGTACTGAGAGTCGCATATACTGGGTTGATTATAAATTTCAAATTTTTAAAATTATTTTATTGGGATCCATCTGCTCTTCACTTCTCTATTTTTGTAATTTAGATACATCAAATTGTATTATTCCGACTACACTGCAATTAGCAAGCAAATTTAATTACGCTTAAACTATCAAGTATAATGAGTAAAATATCTGTTTTATGGATAGTTGTAATTTACTCCAATGAAACGCAAGTCACCCTGGTGTCAGACCTTCGTTCCAATTGGAAACAGTTGATTCATACTGGACACAGTATTTCCGTTGGCAGCAAGATCAAATTTCCAAATTATCAAGTTCCTTTCTGTGTATTGAACGTAAATTCAATTGATCAAAGCTTCCAGATAAATTTTCCTCCAAAAAGCTCATCTTGTATCTAAAATATTGTTAGATGGGAAGAGATCTCAGTCAGATGATGCTTGTTGGTTGCTTATTCATAGCTGATTCATATTCTTACTCATTCGTAGTTGATTCATAACAAAACCAGAGATAATTTAGAGTTTCTTTTCTGTGACAAACCCTCTCCTTTTCTGTGACGAAACATAACTCAGCTCTAGGTGTACCTAATTTAATGATTGAATATTGAATAAAATGAATGTCTTAGAAATGAAGTTTATCAATTCAATTCAAATCTCTTTATTCATATAATATTATAATAAACACTGTATATTGAAGAGTCTCACACTGATACAGAGAACCATACTGAAGATGAAAAGTACTGTAGACATATGTATAGTCTGTTCACTAAAACGAGGCAGTGCGCGTAAAGAAAGTGTGCGAGCGTGCATCGGAAAACAGCTGGATGACCGAGTCAAAAGCATGTAACGAAATTTCTCTCGCTCTCAATCCATATCAGCTGAATACTCGATTAGTTGCATAAATGATGCTGAAATATGATCATGCCGTCATTCAATACACTCACAAAAGACACACACACAAGCTCACCCAGTGTTTACATTTATACTGACTGGTTTCGTTGAACAGGCTATAGATTGATGTCTTTTGCTCAATTAATTTCTTCGTGCAATTCATATCACCAACATGTGATACTGATATTTTGCCAAATACTTCTTGTTTGCAGTTCATAGGTACCAAGGTGGCCTCGGATACTGATTAACTCAATGTAATTACCAGCGAATTAGACAGCTTCCCAATTTATTTTCATCGAACCGGCCAAATTACTATAAATTATTTCCAGACATATCTTCAGTGTAGTCCTGTACTAGCGAAGGCTTGTTATTCCTTTGGGCTACTACTCAAGGTCAAGTAATTAACATTGACGCAACATCATTATCGGGTACAATCGGGTACCTTTGGATAAAATTAAGTAAGATTATCAATACTATTACATAATATAATTTCGAAAAGCTCATCCTTATTTCAATAAGTTTATTAGAAAGAGAAATTTTCATGACATTGTAACAGGAAATATGAAAGTTCACATCGGAAGTCAGCATTCTTATGAATTTTGTTCCATAGGGAAAACTTTGAAAATTCAATTCTATGAAGATTTCGTAGCCTAATTCATAGCACATGGAGCTTATTTCATAAATTTTTTTCATGAAATCTCGGAGTACAATAGAACAGGAAACAGGCTGTCACATACTAGACTACTTTTTTTTTATTGCACCGTGCTATCCATGTCTGGTAAGTGACCGCCGTTTTTCTGTTTTACAGTGCTTCTAAAATTTCATGAAACAAGCACTTGTATTGAAAATGACAATCGTGGAAACAATTTCGTTCTGATATCGATTGAATTTTAATAATACATTAAAAACATTTTTTTCATTGAATTACAAGTCAATATTTTATCATAACCAACCCTATTGCAATTTATAAACCCCTAAATTATTAGAGAAATACAACGAACGCTTGCTGTCGTCATGATAGCTACTGATTAGTGATTACGCCTTAAGAGGCAACCCTCATTCTTTGCCGGTTTCTTACAACTCTGCTTCATGAATTTAAAATCTACATATTTTCTTCTTTCCCCAATTTCTGAATATCATAGTTACAATACATATTAAAAATTCGATCTGCTAAAACATGATGCTGATAAAATCAATTATGATTTCAACGATGAAATCTGAAGAGATGATGAAAATAACTACAATACCTGCTCATTGAACAGGGTACAAGATGGAGAATTGTTTTCAATTATATATTTTTTCAATAACTGAATAAATACAACGAACAATTTTGCTATTATTGGAAGCAATCGAAGTTCACTATCCATTGAACGGTAGGGATATTCCACTCTCATTTATCATTATCACCATGGAAATATGCAAAATTCAATAGACTGATCAAGCAAAGAAAAATTACATTTGGGGAAATGTCTTCTGGATCAAATTGAAATTATCTCGAGATCTTCTACAGCATGAATACTGGACACATATTGAAACTTTTTTTATCTATAGAGGGTTGTTGGGTCCAGATGTTGAATCGCATGTTTATCAAACAAAACCCTCGATACATTATTGAAAAATAAATAGATTCAAAGCAATTCCTAATTGAAGTTCCGCCAAATACCTAATTCATAGTACTTTTTTTCTATATTCCGAATCAACTAGACTAGACTATAATAATCTATAGTAGACTATATATCTATCAATATCTCTATATACTAGACTTACAGTAGCCTACATCATATGCAACTATTGCATGGACTGTCAGTCTCGAGACCAAATAGCCCCATAAAAACAAACGTTCCAATTGAAGGAGTTTAAACAATGTTACAAATTTAGATTTATTTAATTATGCAGGAGCTACACGACCTTTTATATGTGTGGCTTTCAATAATTGAATGGGAATATATAATTTTACATTCCATTCTTATGGTAATTGTTCATTCTGAATAAACAGAATACAGTACATTGTTTTAAGGAGAATTCGGTTTCTTATTGTTGTAGAATTCTGGCTTTCATTCTGTACAATAATATAGCACTGAATAAATTTTAATTTGATTCTAATAACAATGAGAGTTAATTACAAAAATATTGACTCTGATGGAAAACATGCATTATTTTTCCGAAAAATCGCCTATCTCGATAAATTGAAATCCATTATGATAACCAATATTCTTCTCAATATTGTAATTGCAATACATATTTATCGAACACAGAAGTTGAGATATTTAGCTTTTACTTCGTTAATCTTTCTATAAACGAGATTTATAAATGTTGATTTTTCTCGAAATTGAGAAACATCAAATCCACCATTGTGATCTTCAATGTTTTAAAGATGATACCATCTACTCCTTAAAAGTCGATATTTGTTATACAGCATTTCACAGCTCAGATAGTTCACAGTTCAAGTTGCAAACGTTGAAATTTATGAATAATATGAGTACACTATAAAATTTCTAATGCAAATTCAATTCAACATTCTCCAGGAACTTATAAAAAGACTACGTTATCCAACAAGCATTTGGCATATTTCCCCATCATTCTGGTTAAAGTCACTCAAGCGAAGTGACGAAAAGACTACAAGAATGTTTGCTTAAAGAAGTGCTGAACAGCAAATAAAAAGCTTTAAAGCTGAAACGTTTATCTTGAAAAATTGAATTTTTATGTTTGTGTTACGAGAGAGCATTACTTTCGCCATATGCATCTATGTATTGTGACTGGTTTAACATCTTCATTCATTTGCATGAAATTTTCAATGAATTTCATATTGAATAAGTCATCTCTGAATCAGCTTTTAGATTTTCTTTTGAATATTTTCTTCAAATTCAATTCTCAAGCAGCCTACGCTCACTTGATTAAATCGAAGCCATTACCATTATTATCTTTGATTAAAAAAATATACCTCTGAAATAGCAATAATAATATTTTAAAGAGAATTCACAATTCATACTGATTTTAATATAGCATAAAGTATTATGTCTTATTAGAAATTTTACAGTAATTGGAATAACGGAATTGTCGAATGATGAGTTGTATATTTTACAATTACAATCTAGAATTGAATCTGATATTTTTGTAATCTATATGAATAAAGTACATAATCCAATCATCATCCTTCCCATTACCCACACACAAGATATGAGCTTATATGGACATCAACACAGCGAAAAAAATGATGAATCAGTTTGTATTTCAAAATTTTTCAGCGAAAACTAACTTTATTCACATTTGAATAATTTCGCTTACCATCTTCACATTAAATAATTTAGAAGTTTATTTTCTATTCCCAAATAATCCAACTGTGTATATTTTTCTCTTCCAGCAAATCACCCTGAAAGATGGCTCACAAGTGTTCAACTTGTGGAGGAAACCTCCAGTGCATCCAGTCATGCGAATCTACGTCTATAACGTCACAAATGCTGATGATTTCCTCAACCAGGGTGTCAAACCGATTCTGGAAGAGCTCGGGCCCTACACCTACATGTGAGTTGCTTTGCTACCTCATTCAAATAACCTCATTGTCATACTCAAACATTACAATCTATGTAACAAAATTAAATCATTAAGGTTGATTATTTTATTATAATAATAATTCAACTTATCCAATCGTATTCTGTATCGTGGGTATTAGTAGTCAATTTTTACCTAAACACTTGAAAATACATTGAGTGATTCATAGCAGTGATGATATTGTGGCCCGTTTCCGTTACAATTAAATAAGTAATCTGAGTTATGTTTGAATTGATGGTGTATTATTTTTCCATAATAGAAAAGGACTAAGTTGACATCCTAAATGTGGCAGGTTTTGCCATAAAACCATGTCAAACGAATTTGATAACATTTAAGTCTTTTTCATTGAAAATTAATCTTATAAGAGGCTATATCATTCGAGAAGATGAATAAGGTAGAACAGGGTTAGAGTGATCAATATTGAGAGGGAGAAAGAGAGAGAGAAAGAGAGCGAGAGAGGGTAGTGAAATTATTCATTATTGGACACTACTCATTCTCATCTCTTTCGATATTTATTCAATTATAGTTTCAATGAATAAAACTAAAATTAGATTTTATTCTGTTCAAGTTTTAGACTAGTCTTGACATGTGTTTAGGGATATCAATTCCGGGATCCCGATGTATTTTTAATACCTGGAAGTCCCAGGATTATTCACCGCCAATCCCGGAATTGACGGTATTACAAAAATACCTAAATTCCCAAACTTATTCATCCTAGAACAATAATAAGATTATAACAGATAACAAAACTATTTTTTTCACTCGTAAATTTTATCTGGTCCACTTATATAGTAAATAACATGTTTTATAATGATGATTCTTAATTAGGCCCAAAAATGTACTGACGTATTTCTTTTACACCAGCATGCTTGCCAGATTACGCTGTCCTTATTCATTCGTATAAGTATCGGTGGTACTGTACATGATTATGATTATGAAACTCACAGCTCTTCAATATTTCTCTACCAAAAACTAAAAGATTCAGTTCTCCAATCTTCAAGATTGAAAAGATTGATTTTTCACAATTTAATTCGACCTGAAAACTTTTTTCATAATTGAAGAAACTTTATTGAAAAAGGTAAAGTTATGTTTCAAATTATTTCTCAATACTGTATCTTATTCTGAATTTATATTCATATTTTCATTTATAAGTTATTTAATAAGTCATTTTTATCTAGATAAACTTCCTAAATCAATGAATAAACGTATAAAGAGAAACGTTATAATGAAACTATTATTTTTATCCACCTAAAGGTACGTTTCCGCATCGGTGGCTGAGCAGCAGACTCCGGCTACCGTTAGTCGAAATAGCAACTAATTTAAACTTGTAATAAAAATATGCAAGAATAACCATGCAAAAATAGGAACCATTTAGTATGAATATACTTAATTCACTCAATTTATTGATATTAAGTATTTAATATACGAGTAGGTACAATTTTTTGTATGAAAAAAGTCTGTTGCTCATCTGCAGAAGCGAACCCCTACCTTAAAACGATATTTTGGTTGATATCTATAGAAGACAATGAAATCTAAATAATATCTAAATATAATAATGATATCTATATGATAATGATATCTAGATGACATTGATTTTAGCTGAATCAGGTATCCAGTTCTTACCTTTCCCCACCATTTTCAACTTTTCATTTCAAAGAGTCGGAGTTGATTCTCTTCACTAATTCATACAGTTTTTGTAAATGTTATCTCATAATCAAGATACAGGCAAGATTGTCATTTGTGAGAAGGAAGTAGATTTCTACTTAGATGAAATCGAGATAAACTTGAACTTGATTAGAGATCGGTAAAGACTTCTAGAGAGCGACACTTCTAATGAAGTCAGTCTTTTTGTGTCGAAGATAATAACTGTAATTCAACTCAGACCACAATAGGGCTAAATATATAGAAATGCTTGACCCACTTTGAATGAATATCATTATCATGATTCATTACCAAGCAGTCGTATTTTGAGTCTAGCTTGGTGATTTTTAGTTCATTTCAAAATCGGATATTTTTTTGAATGAGTTTCTTTTGCACTCACAGCTAAAGAAACTGCTATGATAACTACTAAAATACATGAAAAAACACTACTAAATAACAGCTAAAATAGATGCCGAGCTCCAGGACTAGACTCTTGCCGAGACTCTTTAATCAACTACTCTTTAATCGACTACCGCATCCATAAAACAATGTCTCATTTCAATGCTCTTCTGGAATTCACTCCTCTGTCTATAATTAGAATGGTGATTTGATAAGACAATCTCTATATTTATCAGGTGCAGAGATGCATCACAAGATAACACCGATTAAATATCAGTTCACTTCCGTATATTTCTCCCCCTGCTCTTCGGTAGACTTGAGTAATTTTTTGAGAATATTCAATGGCTTTTCCTACGGTAAAAATACGACATGCAGCTCTAATATGTTGAACTTCATTTTCTAAATGAAAATTTGAGAAATTGAAGATTTTTCATGTTTCAAATCTGTTCATCTGTTATGTATAGGCTTGTATACATGTATACTAATGAACAGATTCTCATTGTTGATGAATAATAACTAGTAGTTCTGTGAACAGTAGACCTCACGAAAAAGCCATGCTAGCTGAAATCAGTGCGTTTAGCCGTAAATTAGCGGTTTTCTTGTCCATGTGTACAGAATTGGCCCTGTCAACTGTATCGAGAGAGATGTTGTCAGGCGCCCCCCAAAATACGATATGTACATCTAATTTAATTTTTTTTATTTTTTACTTTTTATATTCTATATTTTTTTAATTTTAAAATTTTCATTTCATTTTTTCATTATTTATTTATTTTATTTTCTAGTTATTTATTTTTTAAACATACGCGACGTCCCACAAGCCGCCGATTTCTTTTTTATCATTTATTTATTTTATTTTTTAGTTATTTATTTTCTATTTATTTTATCGTATGGCTTTTTATCGGTGGGGAGATCCTTACGGGTAGGTTCCACCTCGCCAAATTGCACAATTTTCTGTGTCGGTCACCCATCCAAGAGCAGTCTTGAATGTTTGTTACTTAATTTATTTTCTAAAGATACGCGACGTTCCACAAGCCACCGCTTTCGCGGCGCCCCTCTGACTGCAGCGAAAAAATCTTATTCTGACCCAGCTGATGATCATTCCATAATATGACGATGTTTATATTCAACTAGCTGATCCCGCGAACTCAAACCAATCACTTAATTTTATAAGGTTATGAAAATTCACACGTTTGAAACTTTATGCTTTAAAACCTCAAAAACATCACCAGTTCCAGTCCCAGAGGTGGGTCGAATAAACTTTGAAGCAGGATTAGTCTCACTCTTAATATTAACGATGAATATTGAAACCCATGAGGATTGAATGAAATATTGTGAATGTTTTTTTGACATGTGCATAGACACATTCCATCATCATATTTTATAAAAATGCTCCTTCAAACAGATCACTGTTAATAATCATCTTTGAAAAATCATCTGTTAACGCACGCATGCTCTTGCAACTTTCAACTTATAGTCTTTATCTCATCATAAGATTAACATGGGATCCTTTGTGGTCCTCTATGCTCGTGCAACTTTCAACTTCCACTTTCAACTTATAGTCTTTTATTCAATTCAAAATAAATCCTATCACGTGTTCCATATAGCTATTGTATATTCCATATAGCTATATTCCATACAGCCATTCTCTTTCCCTTCTATTTCGTCCTCAAAATGCAAAATTAAAAAAAACCTTACATATACATCGTCGCGCAGTCTCAAAATGAACATTCCTGCCAAATCTTATTGAAATCTGTCAATGCGTTTAGCCGTAAATGCATTACAAACAAACAAACAAATCCACAAACAGACGAAAGCCAATCGTCTTGAAACAAGACTTCACTTCGCTCAGCCATCTCTTCATTCGGTCAATTAATAGATCTATATTATAAAGAACTGTAAAATAAGGAATCTCTCTCATTTCAAATCAAGTAAAACCTACGTTTTCAACATTAATATTTAGGGTCGATTGCACGAAAGTCAATTCAATTTAACCGCCATAATGGTGGGTTTTCGCTCCGCTGTGGCACTCGGTCGCAGTAACGAAAACCAACCTTTAGATGACGTCACGGAGTTTAGTGGGATCTTATTGCATTTCATTAATTCCTTAAGATGACGAGATTTAACAGCGGTTAAATTCAATCGGCTTTTCGTGCTATTGTGATATTGGTATGTAATATTATGAAATCAAAAACTATGTAAAGTATTGTATATCGCTTTCCCTTCACTGTGAACAATTTCAACTTTCAAGTTCTACCTGGGTTTCCAATGAATTTTTCATCAGATTTGTAGTTTATTGTTTCCGGAGTGTATATTTTATCATCTGATGTTAATCCAATGGAATATGGCACAGTTACCAGACTAGTACCATATCAGTACCAGTGAGTTTAGAGCAAGAGTAAGCAGTCAGATGACAGTTTCATAATAACTAGCCAGAGAAAGCGACCAACTGGATTATGTAAGTTCCCCCACCCTTTCGTCCCCGCCACAGAAGAAGCCATCACTTTCTCCTTTGCCTTGCCTTGTTCACTACTAACACATTCCTAGACCATTGCCCATTCATACACTAGGATTAGGCCTAGATCATATGGTTGGCAATGAAATTCGAAAACTAGGAACATCGATGAGGAAAACGTGCATGTTGTTTAAAGGCTTACACTTAGGAGGAAGTGGCTTATCACATAGACTCAAGGACGGTAACAGTGAATAAATTTGGGGCACTAGAGATACTGCTGAGAGATTCAGTAATGGGAGTCATGGGAAAAGCAGTTTCTTCCGTGGAATTTTTCCTAGGAAACATGAAAAAAATTCTATTTACTCGCACTTGCACAGAAAACTATTAATCTTCAATTGTCACAATGCCAATTTTTGTTAATAAATCATGAGTTAATTGGAGATTAAGTTTAATCCCGCTTCCTGCAACCTTTGTGGGCCCTAAGTATCAAGGTACGCTGAAGAGTGGGCTCAGTGCTGTAAAGCACTAAAACAAAAAATTTAGGCCAAGTACTGATTAAAACTTAAACGTTCTTCACAATCATTTTGAACAATAGTCCACGAAAGATGAACACTTTAGGAGAATTTATCATCATTACTCATCATCACCCTCCTTATTCCCCACGCACAAGCTCATGTGGGCATCATCCTCAAAAAAACAAAAATAGTTACAAAGGTTGAATTCGTAGCTATCGAAACACTCTTATTTAATTCGTCATTAAGGGTCGATTGTACAAAATCCAATTAAATTTAACCGCCGTGAAGTGAACTAATTTCACGGAGCTCAAAAGGGATTCCATTGCATTACATGACGACATTTTACAGCGGTCAAATTCAATAGACTTTGGTGCAACTTTGCCGTAAATTTCATTTCTAAGAAGACTATATTACTCCATGAACTCTATTTGGTTAGACATACAGGCCTAACATCACTAGCCATGACAATCCCAAATAATCGGGCTAAAATACTCGTATTTAGATTGAGCAGTGGCGAGGCGAGGCTTTTTAGCTTGATCATCTCCAGCAACAACAGTCGTCAAAAGCCTCAAAGGAGTAACTGTTCCCCCCCACCCAGGGAAAGCAAGAATTTTACACCGAATCCCCCCTCCCCCATAGAAAAGATGATAATATTTCAAATTCATTGTTCAATTACCTAGCAAATTCTGATTGAGTCTGTAGTGTTATTGAATGATTGTTTTATTTTGATGTACAGATATTCTCACTCAATGGTTCTCCAGCTATACATATACCGTATGTACCAATGTCTAAACGAATGCATTGTCTCACAAACCCTTTAATCAGGAAAGATGGTGGAATTGCTCCACAATTGAAAGTATTATTACTGAATTGCAATAAAAGATCTTAATTTGCCATCCTAATATGCAAAAGTATAAACTATACTTAAAGTATATAATGGGCTAAAAAGTATATAAAGTATATTGTAAGGGCTATTCTTGAAGTATTTGTTGTCTACTGACACTTACTATCATTTTTGTATTCCATAAAAATAAATAAATGTATGTCCTGTCATCTGAATTACTGTATTTTATGAAATTTACTAATCCGTACAAACTTTCTTCCAGTCTGTTCTTTACGATTTATCTAAGTTTCCAAATTAAATCCATACTATTAATCCATAACTATTTTGTCTACTTGCGTAAGATGGATCAATAATAATTGTTGAATTGGTGAAATAATAAATAGCGTATAAGCACCAAGGACTATCCTTCTTATTTACAAATATTTTCGTATTGCTCTACCTGTTGCATAAGACTGTAGTTGAAGCATACAGAGCTTCTTGCTCATCAATTCCGGTTTCGGTTCAACTTTAACCTTGCCTTTCCTCCAAAAGACCTTCTATAAGTGAGAAGTGTCCATTCACGCTTTTTTCAATGTGTGAATATTAATTAAATAGACACAAGTTCTACTGATTTGTAGGCCTTATTCGATTATCAAGTTGTTAATGATTGTGTGTGTTGACAGTTTCTGTTGTAATTAAGCTGGTTTAGCCTAATACCAATGTTATGTCCTCGTGTGTTTCCGATTTAAACTCGGGCTCAATCAAAATTAAAATTGAAAAACAGAATATGAATAATTGGCCTCTGGATTTCTGCTCAGTCTTAAGGCCTATTATCTGTATTAGGATGTCACCTTGACGGATTCTATGAATTTAATACTGTTTTTGTAGACTGAAACATTGAATTAACTCAATATAATATATTGTCACTGTTACTACATCCGAGTCTAAGCAACCTTGAAATTTGTTTACTTAACCTTGATTATGCCTGCTTTTCTTTTCTCATCACTTATATTTTTCAAATCAATGCATTCTTAATCATTAATAATAATGACTATTCTATATTATATCATTTTCCAACTTGTAATGTCTGCTAGCTTACTAGCTTGTCATGTTAGTGATATAGGAAAATATTTCATTCATAATACACATTTTCATCAACTAGTTCAGGAATAGATTTTTCAGTATTAAAGAACAGAGACTGAAGTTATGCTTTATTGAAACAGGCTCATCCTAATATGCAGAACATGCAAAATATACGAGTTACGAAACTCGTGGTAGATGTGTATTATCATAGCCCCCTTTAAACTACAGTTTAGAGGGGGCTGTGTAGTTTAGAGGGGGCTATGGTATTATGCACAAATTTGCTATGTAGGCCTACGTCAAAATTTAATCCAATACAATCTATTTTTCCAAACATTACACGGTAATACACACTCACAATAAATGGAATAAAATAAACATTACATGATAATATTACACGCAGTAGGCTACTCAGTGCAGAAATATACGCGCACTAATAAAAATTATTCATTCATTCACGTAGAATATTCAATGAATTTAACCTCGAATTCATTTGAACAATTAATTTTATCATCCGTTTTTTGACTTCAGTCCTAACTTTACTTAGAAACTATTTCAAATCCATCACTTGGAAATAAGTTTTTTCACATTTAATGTGTAATCCGTTATAAAAACTTAGTTTTGTCTTAAAAACTGGAACAATAAAACACTTATGCCGTAAGTTATTCAATAAGAAATGTATCGCAGACATTTTGCACTTGCTAGTCTATTGTATTGTTGGGTATTATATAATTCGATCCTTTGCACTGGTAACACATTTTTAAGTAATTGAGATCAAGAATGAAAGAGATTACTCCTATGAGTAGTTCGTACGATGAAAAACCTACATTAATTTGTCTGAAACTCGTTCAAGCGAAACACTTATTGTGTACGGTATTGCAACAGGACACTATCACGAACCGATGTGTCAAATTTGTCACTCAAATGCAGAATCGTGATTGAGTCTAGAATTCCAGATAGTTTGACCAAAAGCGTTTGATTATTATAAGAATTCAATTTAGACCTTCAAATGAAAATTTGAAATTTATTGATAAAATTTTTAGAGTTTATGTTTATATTGTGAAACCTCTCTATAATTAGAATAGGAACACAGCCGATGATGTGTTGGTAATAACATGAAGCCATGGTCCTGTATTTCAATTTTGAACTAATAAAGTGAAATTGACAAAATCGTTTCTTTATTCTATTCATCGATAAGATACTGAAGTTGTATTTTAATATTTGCTCTGAAATTATTGGATTCGCCACTATCGTAGTAGATTGACACCATTGCAATGTTTTCTGCCTTTTTTATGAGACTACACTTTTGTAAGGATTAACTACTTCTCTGTGAGATATAATTCAAATTCAATATTTTTATTTTTATTTTATAACAGGATCTGGGGGGGACCACCTATGCTCGGTGCAGGTTCCAATAGTTGAAAAATAATATTGAACATACCGTCAGGAGAAAATTTTCATATTCATTGTTTTGTACTCATACGCAAATTTATGTAGCCTATTTCTACAGAGTTTTGGGACAAATAAAGGCGTATTTATTGTGATATTTTATATTATAAAATTTACTTGAAATATAAAAAAAAAATTAAAAATATTGTTGAGCGGGGCGAGACGAATTCGAGTGAAGCTCAAATCTCAGGCCACTTGTGTAAATAGGTTGTAGTCCTAGACTACACGGCCAATTTCCATGAAATTTGGCTGGAACATGCCTACCAACGATGGGAAGATTGTAAAATAATAAAATCTGGAATCAATGGTACCATGAATCACTGAAAAAACCTGCATTAAATTGCAGTCAAATCGGAGACAAATTCCAACTGGAATTTTCGAGTTGGGAAAAGCTCAAAGTAGTTACACCTTTAAACGCTAGATCGAGCTGAGAGTTGCACGATGATACAGAAAGATACAGTATGATACGGAAAGATGAAACTGAAAGATACAGAAAGATAAAAGGGAGGAAGGATGACGAGGAAGCAGTGATGAAAAAGAAGAAGAAGAAGAAGAAGAAGAAGAAGAAGAAGAAGGAAGGAAGAAGAAGAAGAAGAAGAAGAAGAAAAAGAAGAATAAAAAGTAGTAGAAAAAGAAGAAGAAAAAAAAGAAGAAAAAGTCGACTAGTTGACTTGAGGGCTAATAAATCGCTGCAGACAAACGCTCCGCTCAACATTTGCTATAGCAACATGTATTGCATTCCTAGGATATCATGCATTTTTCTTATCTATAGTAGTCAATTCTATAGAAGTGAATTTTATAGTAGTCAATTCTAAAGTATTCAATTCTATCTATAGTAGGTTCTAAGTAGTAGGATTGTCTATGATCGTAGACATAGTATGATCGTACAAATATTATAATACAGTAGTATCATCTTCATTCCACTAAATTATACTTCTTCTTCTTCTTCTTCTTCTTCTTTCTTTTCCTTCTGCCACTACAGCGTAGGGGTCACTAAATTATACTGCATTACAAAATGTACACAAACATACATGAGTTCCACTTCAAGCACCGGTTTCGTTTGTATTTAGGTTACGTCTTATTAACACAAAATTGTTTTGAGATTTGTGGTTTAAGGAAGAGATTGATATGATCAATGTTTTGAACAGATGACGAAAAAGTGAAAGGTGCCGTATTAGAGATGGAGGGATACATTCTCATCCAGAATCGTTCATTCGTAACTTCTTTCACGTAACACCTCCAAAAAAAACCTTCAACGATTCTACCTTTATAAATCCAATAGTTGAAGATATAGGGAGAGCATAGTGGTTAGAATTTGAAATGAAGGCTTGTAAAAGTAATGTGATCATTCAATTTGTGTTCCATTCCGATCGAATGTAAACGCATCATCATTCAGAATGCGTGGCTATCTTTGTATACTTCGAATTCAAATACGTCTTTTCGTGGATTCAACTTCAAATTTAATACAGAATAATCACTTATGAAAGTATTCTCCTCTTTTCTGTGTTACAGGCACAGAGTAAAAATTCTTGATTCGCCATGAACTGTCATTGAAATTCAATCTTCTCCACGAAATTTCCAAAGTCGGACACAGAATTCTTTTAATATAGCCTGTAAGATGTGATCATGACCACTTCTAGTATTTTTATCCAATATGGCTAACTAAACAATAACAGCACCTCAAAAAATTTCATTCTACACAAAAAGAATTAGAAAAGCCACTCAATGAAACTAGAAAAAGTTGAGAAGACTTTCATTCGAAGACAAAACAAGATTGATTTCAATATCAATAGTGTTTATCGTTATTGATATTGTCATGAGATTATTGTCATTTGATATACATTGAGTTACTGCAAACTGCTGAAAATTAATTTTATGACTAATCCTATTTCTGAAGACAACTTTCACTAAAAATTCCAACTCAATTATACTTTGACCTGCTTTGCGGTTTTTCCATCGCGTATCACTACTCTGCTCAATCAATCTGCTTGATGGAAAAAGGATTTTCTCGCTGAAAAGTTCGTGGCCTCTCAAATTGGGGCTTTGTTCTCATAATTTTGAAAGCTTATTTGCCCAATGTATCGTTATTATTTTCATTATAATTTAAGAAGCATTAGTTTACTTCTATATTATTATAATGGCTCGATAATTTATGAGAGATTGATGAAGAGCTCAACAAATTCATTGATTCATTCAAGACCCTAATCTTCAATGGGTAATTACATCATTATCTCCCATATATGATGGGTGATTTGGCAAACTACAATTAGATACTTGAATTAATTATTGACAATTCAAGTTACTTAAGTTCTCAAATAATGAAGGGGATTATCTGATACATTTATTCAGGCTTCATATCTGTAGAGCCATTTTGAATTTGAGTTCTACGAAAATTTATAAATCTAGTACGGTACTACTGTATAACGCTTGAGACATGGCCAATAGAAGAGTCGAACACTAGTCTAGATTACTGTATCTGTTATTATTGTCCCAGTAGATTTCGAATGCTCTGAATGATTGCTCTGTTCAGATATGGTGATGTCCAAGAAATTGATTGTACTATTGTCTTCTGGCTCTAATGTGAAATTAAAGATTGGGTGTATTTTGTTCAGTTTGAATATTTCTGTTTGTCTTATGATGCTTTCGTATAAAATTAGAATGTAATCTACAGATTCATATGATAGATAGAGATAACAGATTCATACTTGAGCCTGCTGATGATTTTGTCAGATTGTTTGAGGATACGCTTTTTTGTGAATGAACTCTTCCACTATGATTCTTCAGAACAGTTTTTCAAACCAAGAGAAATGTTTGCAAAAACTAAAAAATATCTCCCATGTGAAAGGTGATTTGTCAAACTACAATTAAGTTCTTACAACAAACTGGGAATACAAGTCTCCCAAGCTTATTTTATTCGAATCATTCCCATAATGAAACAACAATAAGACACAACAAAAGCATTGCTTTCTATGCTGATACCTAATCATAATTATCATTTTACTTAAATCCATCTATAATATAAATGTAAATTTACTTAAGAAATGAAACTTATACAGAGTACCTTTCATGTTTATGCTAAACTTAGCCATGAGTTATTATTTGTCTAAAAGCAATCGAGCAGCCAACATCGATGGCAATCGATACATCGGACCTGAAACATCGATGAATCTAAACCATCGATGTTTTCTAAGATGACGTCATTTTATTATAATAATAGTCTCACTCCACAGGGGATCAGGGAACACACTCTCATTTTTATACACTATGAGAAACTCTGCAGACAGTGTCATTGAGGTTCCGACTCTTATAAACGATCGACCGTTCGTCATCGTTCGTTTATACTCGTCAAAATATCGTTCAAATGACTTAGCAAAATTATTAGATCATAAAAATATATGTTGTTTTTGACCTCCTGTTGACGAACGATTCAGCAATTCGATTTAAGCACGTTAGAGATTTGAAATCTCGTGGAAAATCCTAGTGTAATTGAACTTTTAATTTTCTCACTTAAATTATCAGTTGGCGAGTTTATTAAAACTTGATTCTGCTACGTTAAGTCTTGAAAATTCAATTAGCTGCTCAAAATTGCATTTAAAATTGAATTAATTTGTTAATTTCTTATAACACTTCCAATCCAGTCTAAATTAAACAGAAATATGAAATTTTATCAAAATAATCTATCATGGAATTTTATTTAAACGAATATTAACCATAATAGTCCATACCAAGTTAGCATTGGCTCTTCTATTGGGAAATCATTAATATTTTTTTTAAATTGAAGCTGAACATTTGCAAACTTTGTACCTTGAAATTCAACCATCGCTTATATATATTTTTTTAAATATTTGTAAAATTTTCCCAATGCTCATCATCTATACAGAATGTCATAATATTACCAGGTTATCAAAATTTGGTTGTAAGGCTATAGTATTCTTCAGATGTTTCGTAGAAATTTGGTATCAATTCTATGCATTTCATTAGTTTGAGAATAGTGTCTCAAGTAGTGAATCAACGTGTCTTCTAGTGGATTAATAAATTAAGCATGTTTTTTTGGAAAATTTCTCAATGTTCTTATTGTTGATTGAGCTTGACTGAAGTTTTCATTCAAGTTGGTCATTTGCTCATTTGTTTTTGAACCGCATCTCTTTCTTTCGAAGCTCTACTGATAGAAAATTATTTCTTCAAAGTTGAAATACGCTTAAGGAATCTTAGTTTCGAGTTTGTTTGTTGATTTCATCAAGAGTTATAGGCCTATGCTGAACTTCGTAGACATCATGATTATTATTTGTCACAAAATACAGTTGAGAGGATATTGACCAGTAATCTTTTTTCTTTCAATTGAATTGTAAAAAGTGTTTCCTATAAAATGTACTACATTCTTAATCTAAAATTGGGATAGAAGCAGTTTTGGATGAACGTCTGTCGATTTCTCTCTTATTGTAATGTATATTTTCAATAAATTAACTAAATAAATCTACAATCTCTCAAGCGATTCCCATTATAACTCACTATATTCTCTACTAATCTTTGAATCATCCTTTCATTTGTTTCAGAGAAACGTGGGAGAAAGTGAATCTTAAATTCAACGACAATGGAACAGTCAGCTTTCAGCAACAAAAAGTATTCAGATTTGACCCCGACAACTCAGTCGGTAGTGAAGACGACATGGTGGTTGTGCCAAACATTCCTATGCTGGTATGTTATATCTTATTGCAAACAGCCAAAGACGTCGTTGGGCTAATCCCCCACACGTTTGAATAACTGGATTCAGAGAAGTTACACTAGCCTCGGAACAGGACCGGATGTTATATCTATTGATAATATTTCTAGACACATACATATTGATGGCATGCTGTTTAAAAAACATGTTTTTTAAACATGCTGTTCAAAACAATTCTCAATCCATGTTGAAATCTTTGTTGGTGGGATGTATATGTGAATGAAAAATTATTCAAAATTAGAATTTGGAAGTGGAGAAAATCATCTTTTGTTAGAGAATCCATATTTCCCCAGTTTATTAAGATTCCAACAGCAATATATAGGCCCAATTGTTTTTGTTCCTATAATCTGTACAAGTGTAAATGACAGAAATAATACAAATTTATATAATTAGCATAATCATGAACTTTTGAAAATATTCGAAAATTCATTCAAATTAGAATTTGGAAGTGTATAAAATCATCTTTAATTTCATGATAATTCATAAATATGCATGGATATAAAAAAATTAATATCTAAATCAACTACAATCATATAGAATCATGTAAAAAACAAATATAGATGGAAGTTTAATTGTATTGTGAGCAATATATTGGCCGAATTGTTCCTATAAGCTGTAGAAATGACAATCAAAAATCATACAATAATAATTTGTATAATACAAATTATTTTTTGATGAAAATTATTTTAAATAATTGTTTTCATCAACCAAAACTTTTGAGAACAATTGTAAAAAGTGTAATGATGCATTTAGCCTAAATAAAAATATTTTAAAGAATATTTTGGCCACACTCAAGAACTTTGTTCTAGATTATAGTTTTAAAAATCTATGGATTAAATAGATTTTTAAATTTCTGACACAGTTTTAATTTCTGAGATTTTTAAATTTTTAAATCTCATCAACAACTGTAGAAAATATGTTGTCAAAAACTTTCCATATCAATTTTTATTCACTTCAGATTGATTTTTTTTTTTCTGAGGATGATGCCCACATGAGCTCTAGGCTTGTGCGTGGGTAATGAGTGGGGTGATGATGAGATATGACGACTACTTTTTAGGCAGTCGGGACCGACGGCTTAACGTCTCCTCCGAAAGACGGGAGTGGCCGTATTTGTCAAAAATCCTTCCGTCAACCAGGCTCGAACCCTGGCCCAATGGATTTTATCTGACTGCTGATAACTTAATCAGTCTGACGCCTTAGCCGCCTCGGCTACGAACCACTCCAGTTCGTAGTCAGTTGATGCCATCAACTGAAATGAAAACAAGAACTGTGCAATTGCATCGTTTGGGAAATTGTATAATTTATTGCAAAAGTAGCCCGAATTCCTCTCATATGCAACAACCAGGATCGATTGACCGATTTGACATGACGCTTACAGTCTGTGTCAACCATATCAACGCCCCTATATATGACAAATCGAATGAATAAAAGCGCCCTGTAACCAAAATGACAATGACTGCTTGCCACATGTAGGCCTTGTTGACCAATCAGGAGAGAGGAACGTTGATGTCACACTTCTTATTATTCAAGTCATTCAAGTTATGAGTATGTAGCACTGTCTCAAGGCATCAATATCCTTGACTGGTAAACCATTAAAAATAATATAACTGGGTACTATCCTTCCCAAAAGAGTGCACTATAATAATTTATCATATAAGTATTTGAGTATTTTTCTAAGTATATCTGTTCCAAGTATTTAGTTTTCTATCTAACACAAATGTATCAATTATAATATTGTGTTTGTGTAGGTAGTTGTAATAGTAATAATGTACCTACAGTTTGAATATAAACAGTTTTCACTTGGCCTGGTGCTCAAGAATCTCAAGAACCACTCACTAGAACCGTTTTTGTCAGAAAGCGTCCGATATCCGAACAGCTCACCATTTTATTCAATGCTAGCATTTCAATCGGTCGTTTTCTGACAAAAACGATTCTAGTGAGTGACCAGGCCAAGTGACAACTTGTTTTTTTCAAACTATAGTAATAATTATCATCAAAGTCGAAATGGCAACTCACGTTATGAGCATCTTCCTGACATTTGTTGATTAAATTGATTTGTATTTTATACCTAAAATCCAGTTAAAATTGATTTAAGATTTGTTAATTTTTTTAAACTCAATCCTAATCCTTCAGTCTAATTTTATTTTCCATTCTTTCAATTCTTGTAGTTTTAATTTTGTTTTACATTTTTATTGATTGAGTTTGTGTTTTATCTGAAAAGGATTGACCGTTACACCATTAATTTATTCACACCATTAATTTATTCACAATTTTGATAAGCCAACTCATTCAGACTAAGTTATCATTTTTCTTTTGTAATAGGCTACTTGTTATAATTTTCTTATCTATGTTGCCTAATTACCTTGAACTGGCAGAATGCTGTGAAATTTTGCCCACAAAAGAATTAAATTTAATGTATTCTCTCCAAGTAAAATCACACAAATTTCAAAATACAATATAAATATGATCGAAGGAAAACTGACCATTACAAATCAACACTAATCAATAACAAATAAAATGTCAATATTATGATCAATACTTAGTTATTATCAATAAATAATAGAGCTTAGAATAATAGCTTCAGAACAGTTAATAGAAATAGCTTAGAACAGATCTAATAATATACTTGTGAAATAATAATTATTATTATTATTTCAGAAGTATATTATTAGTTTTGAATTGTTCTGAAGCCAAAGAACTCACTGAATCTAAGCCTTGGGATAACTTGTTTGTATCTCATTCATTTTTATTTATGTATGTAATTCATTTTTTCAAATGTTGGAAGAATCAACACACATTCGTCCAAAACTGCTTCTATCCTAAATTTAGATAATTAGTCCAGAGGACTCCTCAAGGAGCCAAAGGAGCCAAAGTCAAGTCCAGAGGATATGTTGATGATCCACCTTACTAAAAATTCTCCTAATGATTTATTCCATTAGCGTTTTTCTTTGTCAGGCTTTTGTGAAATTATACCAACAATTGTGTATTATTTTCATTCTAACTCTTACAACATTTGTTTACAGAGTGCCACATCTCAGAGTAAACATGCTGCAAGATTCCTCAGGTTAGCCATGGCTTCAATCATGGACATTTTGAAGATAAAGCCATTCGTTGAAGTAACCGTGGGACAACTTCTGTGGGGATATGAGGATCCCCTTCTCAAGCTTGCCAAGGATGTAGTTCCCAAGGAACAGAAACTACCTTATGAAGAATTTGGTTTGATGTATGGGGTAGGTCAGACATATTTTTTTTTCATCAAACAAATAAAATTTCAAGTGTAAGTGTCAAATAAATTGTCAAGTGTAATTGACAAATTTTTCTATCCTATGTAAGTACCTATACACTTACACTTTTACTCTTAGTAATCGCTAATTTGCTCAATTTTCACAATTTATATTTAAACTGAATACACAAAAGAATGTAATTGCACTTTTGTTAATTTTGCTATCGCACCTTAATTGACAATGAATTAACTTAAATTATCTTATTAAACTATTAAATGTTCAAAGTGTTCAAGAATTCATCTACTACACAATATTCATTTGGCTGCGTCACATTGAATGAATTTTTATAAATTTTGAACGTTGCAAAACGTTGTAATGAGGTATTTTTCTGGGGACAATGGACACGGAAAGCAAAAAAATTCTAATGATTTTTTAATTTTAGCGCCATTTGATAGTATAATTTTTTATACATGTTTTCCTGCATCCATTGATGTGCGATATTATAATGTTTTGATATTTAGTTATATTTTAATAAATTATTGAAAAATAGCTTACATGTCCCATTTTTCTAATTTTTGTGAGGATAATAATGCCGGTGGTCCTGGTAAAAGAAAACCTGTGGTCATAAATAGTGAAACCAATTCAAAATCATCGTTATCTAGCTCTGAATACAAATTATCTGGTTCTGACTTCGATATATATTATATAAATTGAAGAAGAACCTGCATATGACCCAGCAATGTGCTAAATTACGAGTGAGTAGTCATCAGAATCAATCTATTCCATTTAAACTAAAAATAATGCTAGTCCTTTAGTTTTTTGTCCTTTCAGTACATAAGGAACATTTTCTCGAAAACCATTGAATCAATTCCTTCGAAACTTGGACACATCATGTACTTTGCCAAGATACACAATCATGAGTTTTTTGAATCACCTGAATCCAATATTTTAAATAATAAAAATACTTGCGGCTTGAAAATCAATCTTCAAAACGTCAGCCATAAGAAACATTTTTTCTTGAAAACCGTTGGACATTTCTTATTATAAACTCATGATTCTGTACAACATACCTATCGAGCTTGTGTGAAAATTTGAAGTAAAAATGTTGAGTAGTTTTGGAGAAAAGTTTCCTTATGTTAACATGGAGTATGTTAGGGATTCCGTGTCCCCTTAATCCAGGTGTCATAGTAAAATTGAACAGCTATAAACTCCAATTATAAAAGTGATTCCAAATAAATTTAATTGTACGAATAATCATACAATACTATTATAGTCATACAATATTGTACAAATAGTCAATGTACAATATAGATCTAGGCTATTATGCCCAAAAAATGATTACTTTAAAAGAAATCTAATATTTTTAGTCAAGAAGTCATTTACACAATCGATAAGTATTTTCAACCATGTGATAATCTGTGACTCATTCATATTTTTCTAATACTGGTAATTTATTCAATGAATGTTTTTCGTTGTCAGACCTTGGAGTATGCCAACAATGTGTGTGTTGAGAATAATAAAAACTTGGGGCTACAGTTGATATTTATCGGTGTGTGGCTACGTGGCTGAATGTTTGTGGTACTGAAGTTGGTTGTGGCTGCCAGTTTTGGATGATATTATACGTGACCCCTTCAATCTCTCCCCCCCCCCCACAGGGTCCCTAACAAGATGAATGGAAAGTAACTTACACATGAAGTGGTTTAGTGATAGGATAAGTGGTATAGTATCATTCAATGATAATAATTATAATACTATCTCTCTAATATTTTACTGATAACACTGTAAATATAAACATATTTAAACAATAATACTATACTCATGATTACAATAGCTTAATAATTTTATTTCAAAATAATATTCTCATTGATACAAATTTGTGTATATAAATAAATAAATAAATAAACCTTTTATTGCATTTTTCACATCTAAAATTTTCAAAATAATATGCTACTTTTACAAATAAGTATAATTTTTGCAAATCAGCTTCAGCTGAGGTTTTCTCAAAGAGAACTTTTGGTTGGCAAACCTAATTTGTGTATATATATATACAAATTCAGTTACACAAATTTCAAAGATTTGATAGTTTTCATTTAAATAATTATGAACATGAATACAGTTGATACAGTTTTACAAATTTCAAAGATTTGATAGTTTTTATTTAAATAATTATGAACATGAATTTTTTTATGATGATGTATGTATTCTTTTGTCATGAGGATGTATGTAAAATTTTGTTCAAGATTTTATCTATGTTGTACAGATTTGAGATATGAAAAACTAGTTTAAATTATTTGACATTCAACATTTGGACAACAACGGCGTCTGTGGATAATATGATAGTTCTTAAACCTTGAATATTTCGCATTTATTGGTAGTTAGATCATAAAACTATGAAGGCCAAGTTTATTAATCTCTATAGAACCAATGAAACAAAAATTTGGCATATAGAAAAAAGAAAAAATATTAATCCTTCAGTTGAAACTTAAAACTGTTTGTAGGCCTATGCTATTAGTTATTGTTAATGTATTGGAATGTATCAGTTAATGTATGCATAGTTAATTGCAGAGCTATTAGACTCTCAATCCTATAATTCATAGATTTATTCTCAGTATTTAACTGAAGCTTATCACGCTTTCATCTTGTAACATTACATATTACTTAAAACTTTAAACTCTATTCAGCGATTGGAAAGTTGTATTTACAAATCATAATGCGTTGTGGCTCTGCTACTCTTTCCAATATTTCATTGTAGGCTATACCCTCGAATCACACCACAACTTGTAGGCCAACTTTAAACTGCACTTACATTCGACATGTATTGGATTCTATCAACTGGATGTTTCGTGCTGATTACTTATTCAACCTCAATGAGTGACAATAATTCAAACGAACAAAATGTCAATTGTATGTTATTTTTTGTTGACAGAAAAATGGCACTGCCAAAGATGTTGTGACTGTTTTCACTGGTGCTGGTGACATCACTAAATACGGTTTAGTGGATACATTCAATGGAAAAACTCATATGAGCCACTGGAAAACTGAAAAATGCAACCGAGTTATGGGAAGCGATGGCTCAATCTTCCCACCCCACATCAGCAAAGAGGACACAATTTACATCTACGACAAAGATATTTGCCGTCTTTTACCTCTAGTGTAAGTATAGTGATTTAGATTCTGCCAACTTCATAAAATAGTTATATGTAATATTGGAAAACGTTTGTATGAATCAAGTTACAAAACAATCACTGTAACATCTCTCATGCACCAACTGAGATCAATTTAATCCTGGATTAGCCCAATATTCGTATCTGATTTAAGATCAAAAGTAAATCTTGGTTTATGAACTCATCAATTCATTCTAGGAGAAATTCAATAAAATTCTTACATAAGCTCATGAACTCTTATAACAACTGCACGTTGACAAGTAGCTTACAACTACTAGTGTTGTAATTGCGTACTGTACCTTACTCATGAGCAGGGGGTGGATCCAGGAGCGATTCTACCACTTATATATAGTCTACTTCTTATTCTGCTACTAATGTAGATTTAATTTTCTTTGGTTCTAGTTAGAAACTTAGGCTACTCCCCTTTTTGTGGACTCGTCTAACATTCTTTTGGGGTTATGCGCATCAGATGGGGCCACATCTAACAATAGGTGAACAGGTAGAAGTTGTGCTACACCCTCTGCAACCGTCTATTGTTGTAGAATTTCAACCTTTTGGTCACCTATTGTTATTGAATTGAAATTTTCCGACACGGAAGAAAGTATTGGTGGACCACTCTGATGGTCTAAGGGCAATTTTACAGCTTAGCAAATAGATATTGCAAATTCAGTTACACTCAGACTACACAGTTTGTATTAACAACTCAAATTATAAATTATTACTAGTAATAATAGTCAGGCAAACATTTTTCACTAAATACTATCAATTATCTATTCATAATATAACAAAATGAATATTCAAAACAACTAGAAGTAGGCCTACAGATACATACTCACTTGAAATTATACTCTAACTGCTATTCCATTTCAAAGTAAGTTGCTTCTCTGGCCGCTCCAAGTAATATGGCCCCATCTGATGCGCATAACCCTTCTTTTGTTTTGTCTATCTCATACTGGGTCAGAGTCACAGTATAGTTGTGTTTGTTGACTATCATCGTGATTGAGTTTTTCATTGCGTATTTTACTGCGTTGGGACTTTTCGATCACTCGAAATATTTGACTTATCTATTCTATAAAAGAAGTGGAATTTTCCAACTGAAATACATTTTTACCAGATACAATTTTAAAATGTAGTTTCTATTTTCAGTTTCCAGAAAGAAATTGATTGAGAGTATTGATTATATATTTCACTGCAGAGGGACTTCTTGATCACTCTCTATATTATTGTCTTATCTATTCTATGAAAAACAAGAGATGGGATTTTCCAACTGAAATACCTTTTTACCAGACAAAATTTCAAAATGTAGTTTCTATTTTTAGTTTCCAGAAAGAAATTGATTGAGAGTATTGACTATATATATTTCACTGCAGAAGGACTTCTTGATCACTCTCTATATTATTGTCTAATCTGTTCTATGAAAAACTAGAAGTGGGATTTTCCAACTGAAATACTTTTTAACCAGACACAATTTTAAAATGTAGTTTCTGTTTCTGGTTTCCAGAAAGAAATTGATTGAGAGTATTGATTATAGATTTCACTGCAGAGGGACTTCTTGATCACCCTTTATATTATTGTCTAATCTATTCTATGAAAAACTAGAAGTAGGATTTTCCAACTGAAATACCTTTTTACCAGACACAATTTAAGAATGTAGTTTCTGTTTTTAGTTTCCAGAAAGAAATTGATTAAGAGTATTGAATATAAATTTCACTCCAGAGGGACTTCTTGATCACCCTTGATATTATTGTCTAATCTATTTTATGAAAAACAAGAAGCGTGATTTTCCAACTGAAATATTTTTCTACCTCTTCTTCTTCTTTTTCCTAGCCGTTTCCCTGTGCGGGGTTGGCTCGTCAATCTCAATCTCCAAACTCTACGATCTTGAGCGTCATCCTTCAACAGGCCCGCCCGCGTCAAATCGAAATATGTTTTTACCAGATGCAATAATTTTAAAACGCAGTTTCTGTTTTTAGTTTCCAGAAAGAAGTAGTCACCGATGGAAAAGTTCTTGGATACAGGTTCAGTCCACCTCTGAATGTATTCGCTGACATTGAACACAATCCTGACAACGACTGCTTCTGCCCTTCAGGACCACCATGCGCTCCGCATGGTCTATTCAACGTGTCTCTATGTCAATACGGTAGGTGGCCAAAGCCAAAATATCCTTAGCTAATCTTCAATAAGAATAATAATATACAATAACAACAACAGCTAATAATAATAAGTAATATGTGTAAAATATGTAAAATAATAATACATTATTTCATATTATTAATTATAATTATTATATTATGTTATATTTTTATATTTTATTATACCTGAATCCATCTATCTGCAACTTCGCCACCTATTCATTTCCCATTTCCCAAGAAAATACATCATTCATCACTCAGATCTCTTACCTGTGAAATTTTCTATTTATTTTTATTGTACAAACGTTCAACTTAATAGAACAATACAAAAAGAAATCGGTACAACACTTGGAATAAAATACAAACATAAAATCATGACATATTTCACAAGAATGAATAGAAACCTCTTGGCATCACCCAGCATAGTAGAGTCCTGTCTAGACTAGGTAAGAGTATCAGTTCTAAATGAATTAGAATCCATGATAAACTATAACAATGTCAAACAAAAAAAGGGTGAATCATGATGTATAACTGATTTTAAAAGTAGTTGAACGTCCAGCTTGATGGTACCGTTTTAATATGATGTCTTATTAGATTTTTAATCCTAGAATATAGTCTTACTTTTATCTAAAAAGGAATATTATTTGAGCAGTAACCATTATCAATTCGGTTGGTACATGTACCGTACAATATTACGTGCAAAACACCTGTCATCATTCACATTATTAAACTTGAATGAAATATCCGACACACAAGATTTGCTTATGTGGGGCCTACATAAATAAAGTAGATGAAATGAGTATTGAATTGGATTGTTTCAAAATGTGTTTCTACTACAGCATGATAATAATGTAGGCAATATACAGAAAAATGATATTCAATAATGATCGTGGAACAGATAAAATTACATTAATCACAGTGAGAAAGAAGGGTTTCAGAATAATTGTAAGATGAATGTTTGTTTGAATGAATGGAGATTTTTGGTTTTGATACTACACTATTCATTTCTGGTGTAAAGAATAAGTATGTTGAGATAATCAATGTTAAAATGCGAAATATGATCTGGAATAAAAAGGAATGTTCATTTGTCAACTTTAAAGTGTGTAAAAGTGTATTTTTAATGTATGTACAATTTGAATTTGAACATCAAAAATGTCACAAGACGTTAATTTTCATTCAATACCGTATCAACAATTTCCAAAGAATAGAACATACTCTCCCTTATTACAAGTTCCTTACAACAGACCCCAAGCACATTGAATTTAACTAGATTTCCAATTATTAATAAAAATGTAAAACTAATTATTGATTAGTACAGTTACATTACTGAAATTTATCAAGTAGCAAATCATCAGATTACTCTACTTGGCTTCAGATGATGCGATAATATTGTCATTCTTGTTGCAGATTCACCCATTATGCTGTCATTCCCCCACTTCTACTTGGCAGACCCCAAATTGAGAGAGGCCGTTGAAGGTATCAGTCCTCCAGAAGCAGAGAAACACGAGTTGTTCATTGATATCCAACCAGTAAGTATGCCAATCGAATTAATTATATTCATCAGCAACAGTATTGTATTGCATTGAAAAATATGTTGAGAAGCTAATTATGCAACTTGCAAAATAGCTTCTATACTAAGGTGAATAGTTTGAATACAATGAAATAATGAGGATATAGCCTTCGTTATTGGGTGACACACTGTCAAAGATTTCAAAATTGATTGTTGTTTCGCTCAGTCAATCAACATAGAAAGTTGATTATCTATACAAGGTTCAGAGTAATTTTACAATATTCTGCAATACTGATGATAGTTTTAGAATTTCAATCATTTTTAAATACAAAAACGAAAATCCAAATTGAATTAATACAGTTTCTAAGCAGTGGATAACCTTTATTTTGGCGTAAACCACATCCAAATTGGCCCAATAAAACGGTCACAAAAGCAGACATTAGTTTCGCAAGCCTCTTTATAAGGATAAGTTATTCAGTGATATCACCAATTCTTTTGTTGAATCTATTATGTGTATTTATAGTCCCAGCTTATTGTATCTTTTCTAGAATGGTTAATCATTTTATTTTGCAATTACAGACAATGGGAACTTCACTGAGAGCACGCGCAAGAATCCAAATCAATTTGGCTGTGAGTCAGGTTATCGATATCAAACAAGTGGCTAACTTCCCTGACATTGTTTTCCCGATTATGTGGTTCGAAGATGTGAGTAATACTATATTTTTTTAGTTTTTGAGTAATATTTTAGTAGGGGCTGATGGATGGTACTGCAGCACCCCTTGAAAAGAGAGAAATAAATACATTTTCCATTCATTTACAATAAATACATATGAAGATTAGATTTCAGCTCTTTAGTTCAAAGATTAAATTCCAATGAGCATTGAAACATTCTGTTCTCAGCTCACTGTGTTGGCCAGTCAGAGGGAGTGAAACTGCATCTGTGAATACTGGAGTGATTAGGCCTAATATCTTGAAAACGGTTTGACATTTCGATGTGTGGTTTTCGCCATTAATTTTCTCTTGAAATTCCGCATCAAAATTATGTATAACATGACCACCTTCCCATTCAAAAAAATGGAGTTAGATTCAATATGGCGGACCAGATTTTTTAAGTCACAGTAGAGTAGTACTGTATTTCAGATCCTCAATGTCACATACCATCAAATTACCTTCGAATAAGAAATATAGAGCCGTTTCCAAACTTTTCACCCACCCTGTTTGAATTTTTAAAACCCCGGAATTCTTTAATAGACACTCTTTAAATTATTTTGGTTTTCCTGTCTGATTGTTGCTGGTGATGAGATCCTACAATTTTTTACATGCATGTTTTTTACTTCAATTTTTCACTGTAACATCCTCAACACTTTCTCTCATCAGCCGTCATTATATAGCAGGAGCCTTTTAACTTGTCAGAAAACATATGATCGACGAGTATAATATACTGATATAATATACTCATATTATGATCACAATACTTAACCTACAAAAATGCTGAATCTCGCAGATTATTGAAAAGGTCTTTTAAAAAGTTATTCTTTGAAAGGTCTTCTTTAAAAAGGTCTTTTAAAGACTTTAAAGGTCTTTAAGACTTTTAAGTCTTTTGATTATTGTGTCGAAGTCACTGTTTAATTATTACCAAAACAGCTGATTTCTGACAAGTTAAATGGATCGTGCTATAATTATTTTAGATAGTATTCCTTGGTAAGTCTCTTGATCCAGCTCAAGTATAGTGTAATTTTTTATTAATTTTATGTTGCAATTGTAGGGAATCGACGGTCTACCGATGGAAGTGACAAATTTGATGAGTATTGCAACCACAGTGCCACCTGTTGCTAGAACGGCACTACTTCACGCTCTCTTCATAATGGGATCTCTTCTCCTCATTCTTGCCGTCTTTTGCTTGGTGAGGAACTCAGGAAGACAGGAAACACTCAGCTTAGAGGGCACAGCTCACTATGCGGCCAATGACGAGAAGAACAAAAAGATGAAAGCCCAAAACGGTCATTCTAACGGAAAGGCGCTTGAAACAAGGACAAATCCTGCCTTTGAATCGGACTACAACTCGTAATAGGTCATTTAGAAAATCATTAAAATGAAACACTTATCCAGATATAGGCCTATCATTCTTGAGAACAATTTCCACTCATTCATATTTTTAAAACCAATTGAAAAACAAAATTAAATCGAGAATTCTTAGTTTTGTTCGTAGCCTTTTTTAGAATTGTGATGAGTAGGTTAGATATGAGTGGATATTTTATTATACCTATATACTGTTCCGTATAATAATTGATACTCATCACTCAAGACTGAATGTGTCTAGCAAATAGAGTATAATCGATTATTTTTTGAATATACTTACAGATAATACCGTGGAAATAAGTCTACTGTGTACGTAACTTGAATCAAATGAAAATTTCAAACAATTTTCAGCGAATTTTTCAATGTCTCATCAGGAATCCAAGAAAAATTTCGACCATAGATGAGAATAATTATTCGTGTACAGTAATTTTGTACTGTATGAGTTGTGGATTGAATAAAGTTTTGTCTATTATCATGACACATGGATGAAGGATATCGTACCTTTAAGCCTAGACAAGGTATGACTACTTCATCTGAATTTGAATTATGCTTCAACTGTGGCTAAGCCTCTTCTTTATTGAGAATTTTTTCCACTTATCAAGAAGAACGTATTTTATAGTAGTAGTGGAGAGAGTCAAATTTGTTTCAACACTTTAGAAATAAATTCAATATCCTCAAAACGTTTCGAATATAATTATTCCCATTTCAGTGACGCAATTTATGTATCAATTTTTAATTATTTCACCATGACGTTCTTTAATAGGGTTTATTTTTCATAATCTTAGTAACTACTGTAGTAAGATTATTCTTGTACACTTCAAACAAATATTTTGTTTGACGGACTTTCCATATAGCAATGGTGATATGGACCCGAGTGTATTATAAAATCAACTATATCAATGGACTGGGGACATTTATCTGTGTAATTGAATGTCTATTTTATCTTATGCATTTTAGAATACTGTAGTGAATTTTATCTCGTATATCTACTTACATGTTCACTATGTTGCTGACATCCTTATCAGAAATTATTTGACAAACTATAAAGCTTTTCTAGTGAATTAATGTCTACGTTGAAATTTGTTGAAATCCCTTATTTTTACAAAAATGATAATGAAAATTTCTGAGAATATCTGTGACATTAAGTAAATTCCGAATTTATTAGAGTTATTGGTATAGATAGAGTATAATTATACCAGTCTAGGGTGTAATTTATTTTACGATGAATTTAATACCTCATCAAATCACATCACTTTACAATATAAGGTGAACAGTAATACATATATATAAAGTATCAGTAAAGCCTCCATAATAACATTCAATACATGACCTATAATGTAATAAGGGAAACCAATTTCAAAGAGAGGCCTAGTTACATATATTACTAAAATTTAGATTCTATTAAGTTCTATTTTAGAGTGTGTATATATATGTATGAAATAAGTGCAATATATGATTGAAATGAAACTGGTTCCATCCATTAAATATATTTTCTTATTAATTAAGATTTTAAAAGTAAGAGACACGTATTATTTCTGTACATAGAAAATCAATTTCAAGTGTTTCAATATCAGCCAAAATCTTATAGTAACAACTTTGCTCAAACAGGACTAGCCTGGAATGACGTTATATCTATTAATTTGTGTTAAGTAGTCAAAAGTATTTTGTTTGTATTGTTGCCCATGGTCCGCAGTTTTGAATAGTGATACTCTAATTATTTCTATCTATTGTACCCTGATTTCTATCCAGTCCATTTACTTTCGAATACGAATCATTAACATTACCACATATTATAATGGATAGACTATTGGTGGCAGCATTAAAATCAAAAATCGACAATTCGAGATAGAATGCTTGAGAAATGTAGTAAAAATAATTATTGCTCACTGTACATCCCTTTAATTCATAACAATTTTATTGCATGCAATCGTGAATTACAAGAGTAGAACTTGAATCATTCCAACAGAAATATTTTTAAATTATTTTTTCAAAGCCATATTATATTTCAGTACAAGAATGTATTTCCAATATTCAAAGTTCTTGGACCATCAACATTCTCATTGTTGTATTTTGATTAGAACCTATTGTTGACTTTGTATATTCTTAAAATTATAAATTTGAAAAAATGTATTTGATTTTCATCCTACCCCTTATTCACGTAGTGTATTCTTTTGGTATTTCAACGTTCAACGTATTCACTACAGTGACATTTTACCTAGGAGAGGTATGTGTATAGTTCAAATGACATTCCTTGCAAGTTATTTTGAATGGAACAAAGATACTTAACTGGAACCGCTTATCCTTTCCATAGAGGTCGTAGCTACAAACAGATGTTAATCTGTACTATACAAATTTCTCATGTATAACGTATTACTTTTTTCAAGATTGATTTCATGAAATTCTCTTATTTTCGAGATAATCAATACCATTTATTGCTGCGGCATCTGGACTGAAAATTAATTACAGTATTGTCATAAACTCACTACAGCTTTTTACCATCTACAAATGTATAAAATTTCATCCTCCATACAATATCAATATGACTACATCACAATAAATGGATTCTTATACACTTTCATCATTGTAAAAAGCTTTAATGAGTTAATTATTGTCTATCGAGGTGCCTTAGCAAAGTGAAAGCACTGTACGTTCAATACCAGAATAGTTATTTGTGCTTCTTAAGACAAAAGTGCAACTTTTTCTCCTGAGGGAAACTGTTGTCGCCCGATAGCGTAGCCGAGGATGACAATTTCCTGAGGGGGAGAAAGTAATTTAGTCCTGTGATGCACATTATATTATTATGAATACCTACACATTGTGATAGTATTCTTAAAATGATTGTTATTATTCATAGCCAATCTTAGCCTGGAGTAATAAGAAAAGTTTGGCCTATCAATTTACAGCTCATCCATTATACATTTATTTATTGCACTTTGAGTTTTGCGGTAACTGAGAAAACACAAATGATTCATTCATGAATTTTAAAATGAATTTAACTAAACCAGGCTGTAGAATGAAGATTATACAATTTAAATATGGATTGAATCTTTTCTATACTCAACTTAACTGAATTGTCATTGAAATATGCATAGATACATCAAATAAACCAAATACGTTTTTTAAACCAGAAAAGCATTTACGTAGAGAATCTGAAGTACTGTTAACATTTTTCAATATAATGGCACTACCGACTTAAGATCAACCTCTGCGCTAATAGTGATCTCAAATAACAATAAATGGAAAGTAAACAAAGAGAAAAATTCACACTAAAAT
The DNA here is from genome assembly GCA_017141395.1 of Laodelphax striatellus. Taxonomy (NCBI): domain Eukaryota; kingdom Metazoa; phylum Arthropoda; class Insecta; order Hemiptera; family Delphacidae; genus Laodelphax; species Laodelphax striatellus. The sequence continues at coordinate 21,895,990 of CM029544.1, read as the reverse complement.
TGAAACATGAGAAATAGAATTATAGAGTTGAAGCATAGAACATTTTATGTTCTTAGAAAATGAGACAGGAAACATACATTCAAAATAATGCATGAATGAAGAAGATTAGAAAACTCTTAGGACAGATTTGAATGAATGTACAGGAACTGAGTGTAGTAAATAAATCCAATGTATTTCAGCTTTTGCTTTTTGTTGATTATTTTTTTCAATGTTTTCTAAACTTATGAATTTTTCTCAGTTTGTTAAAACTTGGTGGCGTCGATTTAAAAGTTATTGATTCATCAAATTATCATATTTGAAATTTTAACAAAAATCAACAATTTGATACACATTTGCTATAGTAGGTTATTGAAGTTTCAACCAACAACAGCTTAAATATTTCATTTTAGTGTTGGCCTGAATCGTATAAAAGAACTTTTTTTTAATTTTTAGTATTCGTTTACTAGCATGAACTGAAAACATGAAAGATCGCCTCAAAATGTTCTACTATTTTTATTTTAAAGATCATTCAAATCATTCATATTATGGTTTTCTCTGATTCTCACATTTTCGTAATATTGTTTGTGTTTAGATTGTGCGAAGGCTTGCAATGTAAAAATTTAGCAGTTTTGGGCTCCTCTGTTCTTTTTCTTCTTTCTGTTATTTTGAATTGCATAAATTAGGCTATAAAATTGATCTAGTACATAAAAATCTTTACAACATCACCGTGAAAGCTCTTAATAGGTGGTATTTTGATCCAACCAATACATCATTTCATACCATTGATAAGAAACATTGGCAAATTGTTCGAATGATATTTTCTCAATCAACAAGCTTTTGATTAAACTCCAGTTTCCTCTTATCTCCTTGTAAGGTATCTTCCCTCTTTTCGTACGGTCTTCCTGGAAGACGATTGAATATAATTATTTCAAAGCTTTCACTATTCTTAATTTTTTTCAATTGAATTATTCTTTTAATAAATGCATTGAATGTAAGGATTCCGAACATTCAAATAGAAGGCGCTCAACCTCAGGAACATGTTTTCTCCACGGAAGCGCTAGTGTTTATTCATCAGCTGATCAGCACTTGCCAGAGAGGTCAGTCGGAATCAAAATTCAGAGTTAATCAATATGGCTGTCACTGCAGACGTAAAATTGCCTTCTATTGAAGAATTAACCGTTGATGAAGTTAAATTGAGTGGTGTTCCACTTCGGTCTGCTGCTTTCCACCTAGGAAAATTTTGCGAGTGGCAAAATGATGTAAGTTTCAGAATCTCATTGAAATAATATAATATTCATAACCTTACTCTCCGCTATGTGCCCTTCACTGATAAACGAACTCATGCTGTCTTTTGTAATTCTTGTTTTTGTATTGGCCTGTCTCTTAATCAATTCGTAGTTGTTGAAAAGAAGTGACATTCTAGATAATATCTCAAAACAGGCTACTCAACAGTACATGTACGTGTATTTACATGTATTGTAATATGCTGCAGTAAGTAGCCTAAGTTAGGTCCTACGATTTATCATAGTCTCATTAGCCGCCGGTTTTAACTTATACTTTGGTGACTACTTACTTAGGTCTTACCTCCGATTCTCTAGATACGCTTTGGTATCTAATTGCGGGGTGAGCATCCGATTGAGTAGTTTGATGACTGCAAGTCTTATGCCCCATCAATACTCTCCACACCCCCCAATAAGCAGTTCAACTAATAAGAAGTTTATCACTGATCAAGCAGTTCAACGCTGATAAACATCTAAGCAGTTAACGCCGTACTACATCTAATTATCAGGAATTGTTTGGGTGCAGTTGGTGAGGTTAGGTTTCGTGGCCAATATACAGAGGAACTGACCTACTGTTTGGCTATCAAAGAAAAACTCGCTTTTACGGCTGGATTGGCTCTATACCTGAAGAGATTGATATAATTATGTCATTTGTGATAGTACTTCAATGTCATTCATAGTAACGGTAGCACTTCCAAGAAGTAGTAATTAGCTTTTAAGTTTGTGAAGTTTTCAGCCTGGTTTTCATTACTGTAGTAGAGTTAAGCCTGGTTTTCATTAGTAGAGTTAGTGGTAGAGTAACTAGCATACTAACTCTACCGTACTAACTCTACTCTACTTACTTGGTCGAGTAGCTGTTTTCACTACAATTGAGAATAGTAGGTAAAGTGTGTTGTCTAGTGAACAGATCTAACCTTAAAATGTCGATACGGAACTCTACTCTACTAGCTCGAGACTGTTTTCATTAGAATAGTGATGGTAGAGTAGAGTGAGAAGCGGTAGAGTAGAGTGAGAAGCGGTGGTGGGGGAAGGCAAGTGGTAGTCTGGTAGAGTACTATCCCCGGTGGTATCCCACTCTACTCTACTAAAAACAAGTACTCTACTATGAACGTTTTCATTGGGAGAGTTCATAAGATAGTTACTACTCGCCCAGGGAACTCTACCACTAACTCTATTAATGAAAACCAGGCTTTACCCTAAAAACTGATCGACTGGTAACATGTAGCTTAGGAACGGTGTATATAGAGAGGCCTGTGCCTGTCTCTTCCTCGGTTATGAAAGAGTGCTCATCAATGCATGAGAGCCTGTTGAATTTTCTATAAAAAAAAATTACTGTACGGTGGGCCTTAAACCTACTGTAAGCTGTGGACTTGTGGATTCATCCATATGTAATTTTATCAACCACCTAATACATGGAAAGTTTTATATTTGAATTTCAAATATTTGCTTCTTTTGTATTTACTGTAATTGAACCTACAGGTAATAAATTGAATTTAAATGGGGAGGAGCAACCTTGACTAATTAACTTGGGAAGAGTAGGCTATAGCAGGATCCTTTTAACTTGTCAGAAAACATATGATCGACGAGCATATGATCACAATACTTAACCTACAAATGCTGAATCTTGCAGATTATTGAAAAGGTCTTTTAAAAAGTTATTCTTTGAAAGGTCTTCTTTAAAAGGGTCTTTTAAAGACTTTAGAGGTCTTTAAGACTTTTAAGCCTTTTGATTATTGTGTCAAAATCAATGTTTAATTATTCCCGAACAGCTGATTTCTGACAAGTTAAAAGGATCCTGCTATACCTAGGTAGTTATCTTTGTATTATAGTAGTATATTTATTTTCCACATGCACTGTGTTATATCTTATTTCATTTCACGCACTATATTCTCATATTCATTGTCACGCACTATATCAGACGCATTCCTGAATACGCAGATTTTTCATATAGTGCGTAGTTCTGTGAATGTGTACTATGCTTGAAATATTTAATTAAACTCAATTGTAAGGCGTGACCCAAATAGGGATTTCTAGCTAGGGCTTGCTTTTCGATACTGATAAAATGATGAATTCTAATAATCCGAATAGAATAAATTATACAGAAATAGTGTAGCCTATAATAATACTTCCATTTTAAACATATGTTCATGTTTGATTTTTTAATTTGACAATATCTCAATCCCCAAGTGCACACTTGGTCAATTTTGTGTGCTGTACAGCATGCTACCAATATAAGCATTCCAAGCACATCAAAAGTGGACATAGAGATTGAATTGGTTATGATTGATTTTTGCGTGCGCGGGTGAAGGGGGGTCAAAACGAGTTTACTCCTTCGGACGTTATTTACCAACCGATAAGTATGAAAATGGTACCAAATTGTTCAGATAGATCTGTTAAATGTGTGTATAGCCTTAAAAATTCGATTTTTTATCTTTAAAATGGCAGTATAAGTCGATGAACATGAAGTAAATTTCACTAATTTTAACCATCAATTAAAAGAATTTGATAAGAGATAATAAAATTATAAGGTACAGCAACCATTCTAGCAATGTTTATCTTCAATTTAAGACCATCCACACATTTCTAGCTTTAAAAATAGCGACCTGAGGAGTAAACTACGAAGTGCCTGTTTTCATTCTTTTTCCAAAGGTATCAAGGGCCCTTAAGGAGATTCTTATTTTCTGCCTGGAAATAGTTACTCAAGGCTCCAGATCTAATTCTATAGGTTCTATCTAAAATCATTTTATATATTTGTAATGTGTGTTGTATAATTGTATGATATGTAAATAAATATCTATACATTGAAATTGAAATAATGGTCAATCCTTATCAATAGTGAATTATTGATGAGATTGATTTTTTTATTGTTTGTGTTAAAAATTATATATTTTTTCTAATAAACTTCTTTGATTGTTTCTAGGAGTTCATGCTCTGTCGTAATGAGCTCGACGACCCCCGTAAATGCTTGTCCGAAGGCAAAGCAGTTACTGCTTGCACTCTAGACTTCTTCCGCAAAGTCAAGAAGCACTGTCGCAATGAATTCGAGAATTATTATCATTGTATCGATAGATCTAGTGCTGATTATGATTACGCTCCGTAAGTATCTGATCTTACAAAAGTTATGTAATACATTTGAAAACACAGTTGGTGAACTATATGTTTAACTATCACTCATTCACTTCCTAGCCCTTCTTTTTTTAAACTATAGTTCATTTTTGCCTGTGGTATCGCTCTTTCCTCAGCCAGAGAAATATATAAATCTTTTCGTTAAAAATATCCAAGTTGCAATACCTCACTGCTTTTTTTTAGATTTATACAGTTATGATGTGATAAGCCACCTTGCTTCTAAAAATCATTTTCATAGTGTGCTCTGTATGAATCATATTGATATCATCCTCTTTTATTGATAATATTCATTTGTTTGAACTATTTACTTATAGAAGTAACATTATAGAACATTGTTCATCTACAGTTCATTTCTTTAATACATTCATCAGATAGGGTTTTCCTGCTGCGAACAAATTTTACCAGCAATTTAGCAGTTTCTTATTTTCATTCATATCATCTATTAATAAAATTGCATTATTTCTTTCTATTAGTATTTTCATAATATTTCTATTCTCTACAGTGTATATATTTTTAAATTATCATGTTTTTTTTGTCAAAATAAGGAATTATTTTATTCTATTTGATAAGAAATTTCTAATTTTTACTTTCTACTTTTGGAAGCTATAATCATAATGTTGGGATGCACCAAACAAAATCTACTTTGATTAAGTATCAGTACAATGTTAATTAAATGGGATCAACTGATTGAAAATAGTTATTCCGGTTGGTGTAACCACAGAGAAGGAAGAACAGAGGACGCATCTAGTGTTACGCTAAATGGGACCCAAGCATTGAAAGTTGGGTCCCAAGTTCTTTGTTTTCCGGCTATGGAGAGGGAATTGTGGAATGCCACTCCCCTCTACCACGACAACAACTGTAGTTGTAACAGAACTTTGACAGAAATCAACATTTGCAGACGCAATTCATGGCTAACGATATGAATTGCAACTGTATTTAGGCGTAACAATGTCCCGTATGGATGTTACCTCTGTTCTTCCTTCTCTGTGGAAGAAAATAATAAGAAAATAATATATATAATAAGAAAATAACATAAGAAAATTTTTGTACTAAAGATCATTTTCTCATAATCATCTTCAATCATTGATTTCTGTATCAATGTGTATCAAATTGTATCCTGTATCAACAGTGTTTCCTGTAGCCTATTGTAAGGCTGTGTCTCCTGAAGGTTCTTTTTTGGCCTCTGAATTCTATTATATAAATAATTTGAAGATTCACACTTGATTTGCATTTTAGTATAGTCTCTATTCTACAGCGTGAAACAAGTTTGTCAACGATTTTGTTTTTCACCTATTTCAGATGCCGCAAAACTCAAAGTGCATTCGATAAATGTATGCTGGATGAGCTGAACATTGAGAGGCCAGACTTTGGTTATTTTTCCAGGCCAAAGATTCACCAAACTAAGAGACCCAAGCCACCGCCGGAACAAATTCAAGTATTTGATGATTTACCAGCTGATTTGCCAGAAGATTATCCGAGACAGCCAACAAAATATGGAGCAAGATTCTACTTTTACACATAAACTGTCTGCTATTTTATAACGTAGTTAAAGTTAAAATTAATTTTGAAACCATTTCAAACAATTCAAACATATTAGTTCAGTTGTAAAATATGTAAAGTGCTCCTACTTTGTTGCCTATTGTTGAAATAAACTATTGATGAACAATATTTGCCTGAGTATAATGAAAAGCACCAAATAATATGGAACATTCATCCAATCTCTTTCTTCAAATCCAATTTTTTTTTGTCAATGGCTCAACAGCCCTATGTGGGCTTAGGCCTACCAGCTGGCTGCCAGTTTCACATCCACTTGACTGAATCAGCAGAGGTGAATGATCATTAACCAGAAAAGATGTAACGTGTGGTTGGCACATTGACATCTCAACCATAAGCTAGTCTTCGCAACCCATTGATGGGAACAAAGCACTGCTGGATAACATTGTTAAATTTGCAAAAATTATATTGAATTACACAGAGTTTTGGAACATTATAGAAATCAAAAATTATTTTAAAAATCAAAGTCAATGCTTTTGTATTTTTTGTAATAGTTTATAAATAAATCATATTTTTCAATCACGTAATAAAATGAATGAAAATGGTAGCACAAATGTTATAAAACAATGCTTACAAACATACCAAGATAAGGAAGATGTGGGAATAGGAGAATAGTTGATAGAGAAAGGGGGTGAATCATCAAATCAGCATGCCCAGCCCACTGAAATGAGATCCAAACTCCCAGTGATCAACTGTTCACAGCCACCGCAGGGTCTGGCTGCATTGGTAGTTGTGAATAGTATGTTTCACTAAAATTAGGTCCTGAAAAAGGCATTCCTGGTCTGTTGAGCATTGACTTATCAGAAAGGACCTGACTAACATAATATGAATGCTGAAACCCTAAAAAATTTGCTGACAAATTATTTCCTACTTCTAGATAATAACGGGGACCCTGAACAAGGGGGACATTATTGAAAGAGGAGTGAGTTCTCTCACTGTCCTGGTAGCTTCACATCAGCATGTCAAGCCCTCTGAAATGAGCTCCAGATCTATGATTGACAGTTTCTGCTCACTACAGGGTCTGGCTGTATTGGTGTGAGTGATTATTGTCGCTCATACCTCATTGAGAAAAGAGACAGGATAAGGGAGTATATTATACTGTATATATTTTTTTGAGGGTGATGCCCACATGAGCTCTAGGCTTGTGCGTGGGTAATAAGAGTGGTGATGATGAGAGATGACGACTGTTTTTAGGCGGTCGGGACTGACGGCTTTTCGTCTTCTCCGAAAGACGGTGTGGCCGTTTCTGTAAAAATCCGTTCCGGCAACTGTATTCGATCCTGGAACCTTTGGATTATCAAACAGGCGCTTATCGCCCTCGGCTACGGACCACTCCAAATATTTATATTTATTATATTATATAAATATATGTATTGTATATTTAGTCAACATTTATAATATTAACTTTTTACCAAAGTTTTTATCTCATTCTACCTTTCATTGAAATAGTGCAATATCTATAAAATCGATAAAATTGGATTATTAATTAACAAATATGAAAATATCTAGAATTCCAGGTGAAAAATGAGATACCGGTATATATTTTTTCAAATAATCATTCTGTTGCGTTATAATGAGGCCTAATGTTTTATGAATGCTTTGAATTGCAATTTTACTTTTGTACTTAGCTTGTTTTGCTTGATTGCAACCAATAACAGGGTGGACTGAGTTAGAATTATTATATCTCGATTACTGTATCAAGCAGTAGGCCAATACTTGAATGCTTCCGTTGTTTAGAAAGTCATGATGTTTCCCATGATCAAGTATTTTTATTTTTCATTTAGAGAATTCATATTTCTCTAATATTTCAACAAATGAAGGTTCATAACATTATGAGACCAGGAGTTTGTTACATTGAAATTTAGAAGTTTTGTAAAACAGACAAAATAAGGCGGAGACAATCTGGACTTTTAAATTTATTTTTTCTGTAGTACACCGTGCTATTTATGTCTAACTATACTTGGTGTATGTCTGCCTTTTTCCTGTCTTATAGGATTTATAAATTCCTATGAAAAAGACCACTGATTGATTCGAAATGATAGATTTCGTAGTCACCCAAATGACAGAATTAATTAGTACCGTACCATTCAAGTAGATGAAATTATTGGAATCGGTTATTCATTTTAAGAGTTTTTAAGCAAAAGTCTTGCGAGCTTTAGTAACAATATTAAGGTATCTTCATAAATTTATAATGATTGAGCAATATTCAAATCGTACTAAATATCCTGACATATTTTTTGAGTTTCTTACTTTCCAGACTTGGATTTCTCTGAAAGTTTCATTGTTTCAAGTTTTCAAAAAACTTCAGTGTTTGGATGCATTCATAACAGAAGCTGGTTGTATCTCAATCGCTTGCTAATAATTGCTTACTTTGAATTAGAAGTACCATACATAGTTTGTACTGAATCAAGTGTGCACGTTCACGCAGACAGCAGTATCAAGCGCTGAAGCAGCTTTCTTTATGTTTGTAACCTTAGAGATGATCAGGATACCTAATAATATTTTTTTGATATTTCTACTAATCCAGAACACTATCTAGCTGATTGATGGATAATAATAATTATCCCTATAATGAAAATCATTTTCAGTAGTTATTTGCTTTTCAGACTTGATTTTTTGAGATAGTTTAATTTATAACCTCTGGAAGTTTACAGGTTTTGACAATTTCAGGTCCAAGAAAGCTTTGTACACGACAAAATTTCCATCACGTTAAGGTGGGTTTTCGTTACTGCGACAAAGTGCCGCAGCGGAGCCCGAACCAGCGTTGCCAGATGCAATTATAGTGGGGATTTTTCATCAATTGCATCTGGCAACGCTGGTTCGGGCTCCGCTGCTGCACTTTGTCGCAGTAACGAAAACCCACCTTTACCACCAATAAAATGACCTCAAACTGAATAGCTGACTTGGTGAGATACCCACACCCTCAATATATAGGTTTATCATGTTCTGCTGCATAACAGTTAATGCCTATTAGGCCTATGTGGGTTACCTTACCTTTTGGGAAATTCCACTGGGACCCGGGCCCTCAGTGGACCCATGATAGGCGCCACTGAATTTAAAGCTTATCAAGAATTATTTGAGAAGTACTATGAGCCAATCAAGACTTAGTGAATTTATTTATTTATACATACATATAAAAGCTCACAGACACAAGGTCCATTACAAGCCTTATTGACATTGCTATTGGAATTTTAAGTAAAAAAAAAAAGAGAATTGGCGATCCTCAGTATTGAACAACAGGAAACGCGAGAAATTAATGTAAATAACATTGTGGAGGAGTTTTTTTTTACGTAGATTAAGCCATCTTCAATAACTCAGTGTTTATGATAAACTGTCTCCACTGACAGTATTTCAATACTATTCAACCATAATTTTTTTATATTAAGTGATCTAATGATTGTATAAATAGTTGTTCAATTGCCTAAATAACTTATAAACGATTAGGTAACATACAATAAACAAAACCACAAAATTCTCAGTTTAAAACATTGACATTGGATAATTATACAAAGATTTATCTTATATATAATACCATAAAAAATAAATTAATAAATGATAAATTAATACCATAGGCTATCCACAATAAAATTGATGAAATTTTTATCAAAAATGTCTATTCCATGACACCATAAAATGCTCTTTTTGACAATGATAATTGTGAAATTTTCCCGGGGGAGAACCCCCCGGACCCCATTCACCTGTTGGCCCTCTAACGAAAGTTAAAAATTCATAGCTTTTAGTTTAGTCTCTTCCAAAATATGTTCATATATTATACAGTATCTCTTTTTATCGTATGGTATATAGATATACTTTTGCTAGTGAAGTGAAGTGGAGTAAATCAAACCCCACACGTACAATGGCCAATAGATGTGGCCAGGCCCTCAATGATAACCTAGCTTCAATCCCCCCCGATTGTTCACTCTTTTTCTCACTTGAGCGCGCTGCTGTTCTAGAGCTCATCACATTGTTGACGTTAGCGATAGCGCGTTTTCCAGCTGACAGGCAGCCACTTGATTGCACATGCAATCAACAGTCAAAAGCAAAACAATCTGACCATTCACGTGTAGTTGATTCAGTTGACAATAGTAATTATTTACAGTAACTTCATGTCCGCATTTGATAGAGGAGAATGTAGTTTTAGCAGTTTGTGAGTTGCGACTGGCTCTAGGGGTGTACTTTTAAAGTAGTCTTGCACTATCTAATCAGTTTGACTTATAGCGAAGAAATGCAATGGCCTCAGATTTCGATAGTAAATCAGATACAGAAGGAAGAAACAAATTTGGGAGGCTTTTAAAATTATACACTATTGACAAGCTAGAAGTTTGTTTCTTTAGGTAAGTCCGTACTTCTTATCATACTTACCTATGAAGCTATCTTCTCTATTTTACTTCTAGCCTATTCAACTCTTAAAGAGTTATTTTCCTTTTTCAAATAACAAAAATAATGTGTAATTCTAAGTGAATTTTATTCGACCCTAGTTCATCAATCTATTTTATCATGAGCATGGGAAGGGGATGAAAATTATAATTTTTATAATAAACTTAACCTAACACACCAGTGGTGCACTATCAGAGATTTTTCTTGTCCTTTCTAGTGCCTCACTGGGGTTCACTAGTTATTTGTTACTAGTCCTCTCATACAAAATCATTACCTACCTTTATAGTTGGTTTTTATCGATTTGTTATCATCTTATATTCTGTTGCTAGCGACATCAAATTGTATGTTGCTAACAACTACCATGCCGGTATTATTTATTGAACCGGCGTTAAGATTATTGAACGTTTTGATTAAAATCATTTTTGAGTGATTGTCACTGATAAATTAAATTTTAATAAGCTATCAAATTATCATATACAAATTCATACCTAACAATGATTGTATTGTAGCATAAAAACTGAATTTCAACTTGCCACCAATAAATACTATTGGAGCTCTGATTGGAAAGGAACCTCATAAAAATTAAATAGTCGGTTAATTTGATTTCACAAGTTAATTCCTTAACACATGGCTCAAATTTCAAGATTGAAAGGAGTTGGCTTTGTAACTTTACCCTGTTATTGGCCATCACATTTTGTATAAATTTGCACATTAATAGACTATAAGAATAATAATAACTTAATGCAATTTATGAATATGATGCACCAATGAGTTTTGCTATTCTTAGAATTTTTATGATACACTCAACACTCTGCTCTGTAGTCAAAATAGTTGTACTTATGTTAATAGTCCGTAAATTTCACATAGTATATAGGATACTCCATATTTATGTAATTCAAATTCAAATCACTTTATTATCCTTTAAACATAAATATAAAATACAGTTTCACAAATGACATGAGGCATCCCTTCGTAGGCATAAGCCTGAGTTGAAGGGGAGTTGATACCTTAAAGATACAATAAAGAACCTATCTAGAATTTTAGAAAGAAAAATGATGGGTTTTCTTCATAATTGTTTTATGCATGCTTTTATTAATATTTTATACAAACAACTACAATATTGCCAATGTATTAATAATACCAATACCACACAATATCAATCGATCATCGAATTGAACGTAGGAGCACACATTATATCAAAAAATAAATCATCTAAAATTTCACAACCCGATCCTTGCATTACGATAAGACCTTTGTAAAACTAATAACAGTCACTATGACCGTTATATTGGGCCACTTTAGATGAGGCTTGTACCAAAATAAGGTTAGCTTCCCTTGATGTGCAGGTTTCATTTGTATTGTGGGAAAAATACTTTTAATGGAAAAATGTAAAATAAACTCTTAGCTTGTGATGGAACTGCTAGATAATGTATTAAGTTACTGCTTATTGAATATGGTGGCGGCATATTTTATCATTCAACAAAGCAAGTGGTGCTTTGCGCTGATATTATAGTAGAATTTTTTAATTTAGCAGATAAATCAGCTGTTTACAAATGGGGAAACAGATATAAATGTTCGTTGGATACGCGCACACCTACTGACTTGCCTTTCTCCATTGATTTCAAATAGCTGGGTCGGTGCGATTTCGCAGATTGCTCCAGACTATTCTGACAGAGCTGAGCATATAAGCATTGTAATTCGCCATCAAATTGAAAAAAAAAACTCTACTATACTCTAATTTAGGGCACCAAATCATTATCAGAGAAAACTGGGCCACCCATCTGGACTCCCCCTCTACTTTTAACCCTGGTATAAGTCTTTTCATTCGATGAAAATATCTTATAAATATAGTACATAGGTAATACAAATAAGACAGTACAGTAAAATTTATATAATTTTACTCTTGTTCACTTCTAGAATATTTGATCATTTTTAATGTTGAGTGAATTTCATCACCACTGCAGCTACAGATTTTCACGAGTCCATCGACTTGAAGATGGAGTTAAGATGGTGGAGGTGCAAAAAACTGAACTAAAACAGGTTGAGTAGAAATTGCGCTTATGCGTCAATTGAACGCAATCTTGTTCACACGCGCTAACATCAGTAGATATTCCGTAAAAAGATTAGTTTTTGATGTTATCTAGACTTTCCTTCAAACTCTGGGGGAAAATTATCTTACTGGGGAACTCTGGGAATTATCCCTGGGGAAAATTATCATTATCTTACTGAAGCTAATATTTTAATTCTTACCGAACTAAACTTCCTCGTTATGTAAGATTCGAAAAAAAAACATTAATGCAATATGGCCATATCTATCGCTATATAGGTTTTTAAAAACCTATTGTTTTTTATTCTCTTCATTTTGGTCATCTATATTTTTGTTGCACTCTTCGAATTACTCTTCAATTTCCCACATTCTAAGAGAAAATTGTTAGGAAACTTCATCATGCACTATAGTATACTTATGCGTATGTAAGAATGAGTTTGATATTGGTACTGCAAATATTCTACAATATTTGTGTGTTTTTTTTAATACGGGGCTGCGGTACTGTGAGTGTTGGGGGAGACCATTTTTAACGTAAATAATGAATTTCATGGTTTTTTCAACACACCTCAGTTGTATAAAGTTTGACTGTAAAATTGTCTGTAGGTCATGCTCAATAATAAAAGGAATAGATTTTATTTTGTGATTCCGTAAGGTTGCTATAAGCCTGAGAAATTAGTCCATGAGGAACTTCTATCCAATCTCAAATCTTGATAATAATATTTGAAATTCAATCACCAAATCTCAGTTATAGGCTACAATATGATTATCGTTTGTCCTAACTATCTTTAGATTAACTATTCAACAACTAATACTCAAGATTGGGTTTGCTCTATCAGTGCTTGAGAAAAATCGTCTAAACTGAACACTCGATCTTGAATCAATTTAGGTCACTAGATGATTGATTTTAATTGAGGCGCTATTATTACTAGATGACTAATTATTTAGTATTTTGTCCGTTAACCTTCAAGCAGCCTGCATGGAGTAACTATTCTCGTATCAGCAGTATTCCCACTATTATCATTCATGCATGATTTAGTAGCCTTCTCAATTTGTATGATTCAAAACTCGAAACCTCTCCCAGTAAAATGGAATAAAAATTTATTAAAACAAATTCACCACGTTGAAAATAATTCCAAAAAATTTAAAAGCACCGGTAAGATGTTTCAGTGAAACTTGTAATGAAACAATCATTCTTCAAAATGATAGAATCATTCAATATAAGTACTTGGTGAAGTCATAATTGTATTTCTTGCATGTGTTGTTAGTAAACCACACGTTTCCTATTGAATAAAGACATACAATGCTATAATGGAGACCAAACAAAGACTACAATACGAATCTTTCGTAACTTAATTTTTATTTTTCCCTCTTGTTTTATCAAGTAGCCTAGATAGAAATTTATTTTTGTATATAAAGTACGAGTATGTTAGTGTATGATAATGATAATCCACAGTCGAGAGATGTATATATTGTACAAGCATTACAAATTTCCCTAATTTATTAACAGAAATGAATACAATATGAATTTGGATTGAAAAATTATTCTTATAAAATGCAATGTTACAACTTCTATCATGCTCTATTCCAGATTTAAAACCAAAAAATATAATTTTGCATCCTGTAATTATTTTTTATTTTGTTCCTTGCAGACCAGAATAACAAAAATAGAGTCGATGATGTATTTATTGTTATGTTTGTATTGATACACTTTTTTAATCAAAACGAAGACAATGATTATAAAATAAATGTTATTAGATGTTGATCTCATCTCTTCAAGTCATGTTTCGAAACTGGATCATTTATCCTGTTAGCATCACTTCTATAATCGACATTCCATTCTCAAGTCGATTGATTGATTAATTTTAGTTATCAAGATGATGATTGACTAATTGAATTCTGAGTTCGTGTGTCATATTTAGTGTAACATTTTCCTTCTAATTAGGTTTAATTGAAAGCTATTAATCATCTTTGTTATTTTTGTGTGTGTTATTTCGTGCAATGCTCAAGCTTATTGACAAATCTCCATTGAAATCTACGGAAAATCTGTTAATTTTTCAGATATTTTACAACATTGCGATCAGAAAATTTGAATTATGTCTTGATTATTAAACTGCCTCAAAACAAAGTTATTTAATCCAAGTTATCATACGTCTTCCATTACCCACGAACAAACCTTGAGCTCATGTGGGCATCACCCTCATAAATTTTCCTGTATTTATGATTGTGAATGAGGAATTTATCAATTTAAAAGTTTCACAACTATTCAAATATTTTCTTGAATTGTGCGATTTAATTCTATGATAGTCATGCAATCCTTCAACATAAGAAGTCCCAAGTCTAAAAATTTCAAATTTATCACCTATCAAGCTCATTCATTAAAAAAAGGAAATTCATGATGTTCTATTCCTTTGTAAATAATTATCAATCTCATCACCAACATAAACTCATTTAGTTTAATTCGAACTTGTAATTGAATGTATATTATTATAGCAGGATCCAATTAACTTGTCATAAATCAGATGTTCCAGTAATAATTAAACAGTGATTTCGACACAATAATCAAAAGGCTTGAAAGTCTTAAATACCTTTAAAGTCTTTAAAAGACCTTTTTAAAGAAGACCTTTCAAAGAATAACTTTTTAAAAGACCTTTTCAATAATCTGCGAGATTCAGCATTTGTAGGTCAAGTATTGTGATCATATGCTCGTCGATCATATGTTTTATGACAAGTTAAATGGATCCTGCTATACGTAATAGCATAGAGTAACTATACTGTATATGTTATCTGTGGTAATAGACTATTGAATGAACTCACAGCTAGCGCTCTAGGTTTTATTTTGCTGGCTGTGCCAAAAATGTATAATATTATATTGCAAATTTCATATATTTGTACTTTGGTGATATGAAGATATTCTAATTTAATTTAATAATTAAAGCAAAGCAAAAAAATTAAAATAATGTTTTATTTTCAAAATCATGTTAACAATACATAATTATACAATATGTTTTCAAATATCCTAAGCTTGGCTTTCGCCGTCAGCTCGAAAAAATATATCGAAATATAACTACTTTAAAAACAAACATACTTAACACAACTATAAAACAACTTAACTATAAAACAAACTTAAATACTTACTTAAACATACAAAATACTTCAAACATACTTCAAATTATTGTTTGGATCTGTTTTTAATCAATAAATTAATGTTTTAATTAATAAATTAATTTATCTTTGTTTAATAAATAAATTATCTTTTTGCAGGTATGGTGTTCTAATCGGCAACCATCCATGGCGATTTATCGTGTTATCGATTTGTTTAGCGCTGGTCTGCTGTCTTGGGCTGCTAAAATTTCGCCAAGAAAAACATCCTATGAAACTATGGATTCCACCGGATTCCGATTTTGCCAGAGACACCGATTGGATAATGGCTGAATTTCGAGAAGGCTACAGAGTACAGAGTTTACTTGTAACAGCCCCCAACGTCCTTGAGCCGCAGGTCTTGCAGAAGGTAATCTTGTAATTATTTTTTTTTGCCGTATGAACTGTAATTACAATGTTCGTCAAGTACCTGATTTTCAAGTTGAGTCAGTAGCATGTATCAAACATCTTCAAATCGTTTTGAAGGTCGATCCTTGTTCTATTGATTTATGAAAATGAAAAATTATATTGATATATGAAGATGAAAAATGATATTGATTTATGAAGATGAAAAATGATATTAATTTATGAAAATGCAAAATGATATTAATTTATGAAGATTCAAAATGATATTGATTTATAAAAATAAAAAATGAAAGTGAAATTCATTCTTCCTACACAAGCACACACTACAGTTTAGTATGGAAATTTCATACAGGAAAAATGTATTATTTTACAACCCCCGAGTGTGGGGTCGATCTTGTGACTATGAATGAATTGTAATCTTTTGATACAGTATGAAATATACCTCTGTTTAGCAGAGTAGTAGTGTTATTGATCCTAAAAATGTACTATCAAAGTAATGTACTGTAGCAGCATTTCAAAATATTTTTTATTTCCACATCAAAGTTTTATTCAAAATATGTCTACTTCAAAGTTATCTACCTCTAAAATAACACAGTTATTATATTCATTATATCTGTATAACTTGTAGGTCTTTATTCTATTTAAAGTTTCATTCGAAATCCTTTATTGTCACTACAAAACATAAATTTTGCGTCAAATACAATTGAACATAATTTAAAACACATTCCGTCAGATAAATATAGTAACTAAATGTTATTTGTTAGATAATTCTATAAGTCTAAATACTCTCTTGTAGTTTTTATCACTCAAAGCGTCCAGAGAATCTTTAGTCCAGAAGATCATAAATCAACGCAATTTGAAATTGAATAGCTTCAATTTCACTCCACCAAGTGATGTAACCAATCTAGAATTCACCAATTTGAATCGATCTACATAATATCTATAATTTCGTACAATCTAGAATTTAAATTAAGGGCCGGCCGGTTCATGAGCTCGGGATTTAGCCAAGTCCTAGACTAAAACGGGTGGCCACCGTGGCATCGACAAATGATAGCCTCGAAACTATGTACTGAGGGCTCTCTACGCTGCTAACCCACTAACCTGTCGAGACAAACGTTTGTCGATGCTACGGTAGCCACCCGTTTTAGTCTAGCACTTGGCTAAATCCCGAGATCATGAACCGGCCCTTACTATTTTAAAATTATATTCTTTTCATTCGTAGTAAAATTATTCAATTCACTGCTTATTTACTAACTAATCCTTTGAAAAATCCTAGATTTAGGCCTATGTATGAAATAAGCGACATCAATAATTCCTGAACCTTAAAGTATAAAAAGCTTCAACAAAATTAATATTAATAAATCTAATAGATTTTTCAATAATTGTATGCCTTTTTCCAAGAGATTCAGAAACTAACGAACATTTCGCATATGTGATTATTGTTTTTGCTTCACAGGTTTTGGAAATGCGTAATAAAATTTATGCTAGCCAGTTGGATAACACAACATTTGAGGACGTGTGCTTTAGGTAAGTGTTGTTCGTTATAACTATTAAAAGTGACCCTGGGTACATTTTTCACTCTCCTCTTTATCTCTCGGTGCTCTTGTCAACTCCAAAATATTTTTTTAAATGTAGACGATGCTTTTTTATGGGCTTGAATGGACCAGAATGTTTCTTCAAAATGGTTTTATTTGATTCCACTCTCTTGATTTTAATTCATTTTTGTTAGAAGATTGAATACATTAATAAAAATAATTCTCTCTTATAAAACATCATGAAAGTTCATGTACTGTTGAATACCACAATGACCTATATCTATAGTTTGAACAAACTTCTCAATCTATCTCATCTCAATACCATAATTTATTTTAATTGCATTTTTGAATATTTGATGGACTTTGAAGCAAATTGGACATTTTTCAATTTTATCAAATCCTTTTTACCGTACATTTTTAAAATTTTAAATATTTTTTTTTACAATTCATGAATATTTTATATCAATAATTATTATGGAAATGATGTTATTATTCATTATAGACTTTAATGATTTGTGCTGATTTGTTAAATGAATTATATTCAAATCTTGTCCAATATTCGACAAGAGTATTTCCAAATTGGTAATTCCTTCAAAAGCTTTAAATGTTGTCCAAGATTTTGAAATTATTATAGCTTGAGGTCTTGTCAAAGATTGGACAATATCAATTGAATATGATAATTTGATGGAAAATACGATCGTGTATAAACCTCGCTGAACAAGCTCAAGAAGAGTTAATATTTTGACTGGGAAGTGCTCTTAATTAAATTAAAAATCAAATTTTGAACGAGGTTCCATGTTTTAAGATTGCACGTTTATGTATTGCTTTTAAGGATCCCAATTTTCTTTTTGCAGGATACCAGTTGTTAATGTGAATGTTGGGCGAAGAAAACGTGAAGAGGAAGATTATAATATACTTGATAGAATCACTACAAATTTATTGAATTTCGACCCCAGCGTTCACTTGACTCCAAAAATGTACTGTGGCTTCGTGGAGAATTTCCCAAGAAGATGCTATGAACGAAGCATCCTGGAGTTTTGGAGCTATGATGAGGAGGTCGTTAATAACTTGGACAGAGAAACTGTGATCGAAATGCTCAATACTACTAATGTTAGGTAACTATTGATATATCATCTGATAGATTATACAGGACTTTATAAGCTTATAAGAGATAAGATACAGGACTATATATCCAGATTATACAGGACCTGTATAGCTTTCGCCGTCGAACTATCATTTATTTATTTATTACAGATTCTCAAAGACTGCAGGCAAAGCCCAAAACAGTATTCATAAAAATTACCAGTACAAATCATTCACATTAAACAATACAAAGTACATATTGTAAACAGTACTAAGTATAGGAAAGTATAAGGAAATATTGTTGAATATATTAATAGTATAATTATGAAAACAAAGTATAGGAAAATATTGAGTAGTATAATGCTAAGCTGATGGAAGAGGAAAGATAGAATGGAAAGAAAGATGAAGAAGAAAAATAAAGGAAAAAAGTGATGATGAAGTATGGAAAGCATATGGAAACTCAAATGTAGATCACTTGTATGTATAAGAAATTTACAAACTCTTTAGAAAGACAGCAGGATTACCAGAACCAAAAACTCTAATTGATTTCAAGATGGAATTGCCTCAATCAATTGTTTTTCAACCACTCTCACCGACCCATGAATATTCACTCTCTCATCCACTCTATTGAATAGTCTTAGGGCTCTATTTAGAGGTGAACAATAATTGTGAAGGGTTCTAGATCTAGGAGCAAAAAACTTAGAGGTGAACAATAATTGTGAAGGGTTCTGGGTCTAGGAACAAAAAACGTATTGACTCTTCTAGAATTAAAGCTAGGAACCTGGAAGCCAATCCTTGATAGTAGTAAAGGTGAGTGGACAGATCCATTTAAGAGAGCTACTAAGAAGAGCAATGAGTATCTGTCACGTCTAGCCCTTAGTGAGTCAATATGAAACAAAGCTCTCAGACGTTCTGATGGGAATCTTAGAGGGCAGGCCCTTCTGAACTCCATGTAAAACATAAATCTTAGAAGTTTATTCTGGACTTTTTCAATTTTAAGAACATCTTGATCTGTGAATGGACACCAAACAATAGATCCATATTCAAGTATACTCCTCGAATACCATGCCATTCCAATAAGTTGTTATTTTTATTTCACCTTCTCTGTAAACCCGTATTTCTTTATACCTCATGGGAGTAACCTTTTTTAGTTTTTTTTTCAGTCCCTAAGGAGTAAAAGCAAACCCATAAGTAAGAATAACATGGGAAAAAGTCTGTCAACGCCGCAATTGAAGAGAAAGAAATATAGTAACACTGCGTCCTAGGTATAGGAAATCGAAAACTAGATCGCTGTATTGCGATCTTAGAAATATTTAGATCTAGGAAATGAGTAGCTATATTTCGATTAAGAGGTTTACGAGAGCGTCTGTCCAGTGGAGAAGGTGAAGGAAAATTTTTGTATGCATCATGGGACTAAAGTAATTTTTCTTCTTTAGGAACTTGTAGCAATATGCCATCGGACAACAGTTTCCCTCAGGAGAAAAAGTTGCACTTGAGTCTCTAGATGTACAAATAACTTATGTGTTTGTATAGCAAATTATAGTAGATATCGTTTATTTATTGTAGTTTTTTCCAGTTTATCGATTTTTTATCATCGTCAACTGTTGTTTTGCTAGGTTATACAGTAGTTTTACTACAATAGGTTGTTAAGCAAACTATAGCACATATCATGAACTTTTCAACTGTATCAATTTTTCATTATTTTTAATCTAATTCATTTGTGGAAAGTGTACAACCCATTACTACTCAATTGCTCCTTTTATTAAATTTTCCTAGCCCCCATACAGCTTTAAGACCCTATTAATTTCATCAACGACTGAAACTTGATATAATACCAACTATCATGGACCAATAAATTTTTTACATTTGATAATTTTTCAAATGTATCCACTTGGAAAATACAACATACACCTTTCCTACTCTGATCGAAGCTGAAATGATGACCCATGAAAGGAATGGGGAATTGCAATATTGATCTGGCGGTTCCTTCAATAATTAGTAAAATCATTGTCCATCACATATTATTTTTGTAGAAACATGTTTTTAATGCTGTAATCGTTTCAATAAGTTGTGGTTTTTCAGTTCCGTATACGGCCTTGAAATGGAAGATACTAGGTGGCATAATTGTAAAATTATTATCCATTATCCATCACATTCATTTTTTTTTATGCTGTATGCGTTTCAATGTTTTTTACAGTCCCGTATACGGCCTTGAAATGGAATACACTAGTCTACTAGGTGGCATAGAGAGAAACTCGAGCGGTGTGATAGTGAAAGCTACCTCTCTGCTCTCCACATGGATGGTTCATATAAACTTTTCGCAAGTTGATATGGACGAAATTGGCAACAGTGGAGGCACAGAAGACTTTGTAAGTAACAAATTTAGTTTATAGTATGCTCGTCATCCACTGCTTTTATTTTGTTCTGGGTGATGTGTGTCCACTAGAGTATGGAAATTTTTCCTGGGTAAAGAGATAAATGATAATAAAAACATAATGTATAATTATTATGGTGTATTCATCTAACATGTTATTAGATAGTATACTGCGTACGCATACATGTAAATTCTGGAATGCTATCCAGTGATTAATTTTGTTTGTAGCTGAAATTTTTGCTGTTTTAGTCCACAGGTCCAGGAATGACATGGGAAAAAAGCTTTCTCAATACTATGGAAAACATAACCAAGAACAAGTTCAAAGATATAAATGTGTTCTATGAGGCATCTAGAAGGTTAGTATAGATGCAGTATACTTTTATAAAATTTCAATTTCGATTTTATTTATTCATGTATAGTACCTATGTAATTGTACTTAGAAAATACAAAAGGATTTATTTCGAATAAGCATTGATTAATCTTTTATTATACTTCATCAACTATCTGTGTGAATCTGGAAAGTTTGAACATTTTAATGTCTGTTCTTAGAAAATTATGTCCAAGGATATTCTTTCAATAAACAAATGGCCGTGAACAAAATTAATTCTCCAGTGCCTGAAAGTTGAACCGAAAATAATTGGACATTAAAACTAGAATTAGATTAATGATTATAAAAGCTATGAGATGATGGCTGTAATGTATTTTTTAATAATACGATTATTATTGAATAATAATAATAATGTTATCATCACACAATGTAGAGTAGTTAGTTACTTTTGGATTGTTGGAAGTAGTTCAATGAATTTATTTGTTGCAGTTTTGGTGATCTTAGCAGTGCTTTGATGTTTCAAGACTTCGATAAAATTATTCTAGGAGTGTTTCTCATGTTCTTCTATGTGCTGTACGTATTATCGACATTCAACTGGGCTGAATTGAAAGTATGTTATCAACTTGTATTCTTGTAAGAGAACTGTTCTATTATTCATATTTGAATACTCTCCTGTAGTCATGTTACGAAATTTGGCTTATTTTTAGTAAGAAGTCTGGAATTGTTACAACCATAATTATTTATTGGAACATATATTTTTGTTTGTTACACCATTATCATCCTTGGAACAATTACTGAAACCAAAGTAGCTTATATACTATTACTACTTATAACTTATATAAAACTATACTTCTTTTATACATATATGAATCACGATGTTTTGTTATTGGTCGGTAGGATGAGCCTTTCAATAGAGCCTATTTTTCAATTGGAGGATACTATCTATAGGCTTCTCCCATCGTTCAATAAGAACGTACCGTGAACCCTGTATGGTTCATATAGTCAATAAAATAACTGGAGTTATTTACTCTAATACTTCTTATCAATTTCCAAGATCAAACATGAGGTTTCTTAATGGATAATTTAATCAATTATGGTGAAATTCAATGCAAGTCATTATCGATTTTCCAAGATTTTCGGTCAACTTAGACTTTCGCACTTATTTATAACCTTGTATAGTTAGTTTCTAATCTTAGTTATTTATAATCTTATTTTTCTGAGGTCAAACGACCGGTTGCACAAAAGTGGATTAAATTCAACCACCTTGAGATGTCGTCATCTAACGCAGCTCATTAGGGCAATTGTTGCCTGAGTAAAATGAGCCAATTTGTTTGGCTCAGTAAAATAACGTCATTTTATATTGACGTCATTTTACTGAGTCAAAGCAACCATTGCCCTAATGAGCTGCGTTCATTTACGGTGCCAATGTAACTTTTATCAATTCAATTCAATCTTATATTGTGTAACCGGCCCTTATCTTTGAGCGTAGGTAATAAGGTTCGGATTAGATTAGATTATATTACTTTATTCATGTAGATAAAAAAATATATCTGCTTGGATTCTAGATTACAAAAGTTATAAGAATTAGTTATATTATTCTATAGATTTCACTATAAGATTAATAATTTTTCAACAATATATGAGTATTAGATGCAATGTGAGGGATAAACCAATAAATGCCAGTCAGAATGGGAATCGACATCATCATTTTGTTCTTTAATTATTTATTTTAATGGATTTCAGATTCTACCTACAAGCGGGGGCCTGGCTTGCGTTGGCCTAGCTTTTTTCTCGGCTTGTGGCATATGCTCAGCCCTCGATATTTCATATGGACCCGTCCATACATCACTTCCTTTTCTTCTAATGGGAATAGGCGTGGATGACATGTTTGTACTGATGGCCTGTAAAAATAACCTTTCAAAGGACGAACTCAAGTTAGTAATCTATTTATTCAAGCAAGTATAAATAATTGATAGGAATGAAAACACAAGACTCTCTGTCAAAGTTTCTTCTCTTCCTAATTTTTATAAATATTTCGAATGAAGGTTATGTAACTAGTGCTTTAACATTGTATTATTTTGTTCAGTTGCAGAGTAATTCGAGTATCATCTCTGTACCGTAACTCTTGTAAATAATATTAATGAATATTCGTATTCACAATTCATTTGAAAATATCAACCCTCGAAGCTAAAAAACTTTGTGTTATAAATTTAGAACTGGTATCAAAGCCAAAAAACAGATATAAATTAAATGTAAATTTTACTTGTAGTTTTTTTGCCGAAAATTTATAGAATTCAATAATTGTTTCTACAGCTTTTTTTTAAACATATTTAATGTAAGAACATCATACAAATAAAAAAAGAGAAACCTCCTCACTTGAGAGGAATAAACCTGGAGCTGTGAGTGGCACCAATTCCGGGCCTTCCGTGAACAGCTGTTTTATAGCTGTTATGTATCTATTTTATAGAATGATTATTGTAGGTAGATAATTGTATGATGATAATTGTAGGTAATTCTATTTTTTTGCGAAGTATTCATCCTCTGAACTGTTGATTCAACGAGTATAACTTGTACTTTTAGACGGGATCTACCCAATTAGTCGAAGGTAAAAATGGCCGTAGTCAGCTCTCTAGGTTCTCACCGGCCTTAACCTACTAGCGAGGTTAGCTGCGGAAAAATATCTAACGGAAAAATACGGCGTACGGACGAACGCTGCCTCGCAGAGGCAAATTTGCTAGTGCGTACTAGGCTCTACACATACATTGGATATAAAAATATGTTGTTAGTTATATTTGATAGCGTTGATTAAAATATTCATTCTCTTTCGTTCTCGTGTCCTCGTGTTTCGAAGGACACGCTAAGCCGTCGGCCCTGGCTGCCTAAAAACAGTCGTTAAGTCACGTCAGAGGCCCTGAACTGATCAGGAGTGACCTGAAAACTCTGACACCAGACCTGAGCCAGCCAGGTTACACGGAATTATTATTATCAGGAATAATATTTTGTTGCAAATAAAGTTATATTCTTGTGAATGATTGGTGTTGGTAGCATAATGATGTGTATGAATTTCAGGAATGATCTACCTATCCAAATCGGTCTAACCTTGAGGCATGCTGGTATATCAATTGCCATAACTTCATTAACTGATATGATCGCTACAGCCATCGGCGGTACAACTGTAAGTAAACTAATAGATTGGAATAAAATTAAAAAGAAATTTCAACAGAAAGTTCCAAGTAGAAATATATTGTTACAACGTTTCGCCCTTATGTATCATCAGATAATAAAACTGCTGGGAAGAGTATTTGCATTATTCTGACGAGCCTTTTTTTTATAAAGAGGACGTAAATTTCCAACATAACTGCTGATTGCACAAATGTGAATTAAATCTGACCGCTGTAAATATGTCAGTTTGACGAGATCAATGCAAGGAAATCTATATTGAGCTCTGTCAAATGACGTAGTTCTACGACGGTTAATTCAACTGGCTTCTTTGCAACTAGCCGTAATTATTTTAAAATAATCATTTTCACTTATTGAAATCCTTCACCTCCTCATCTTTATATTGAAGTGAATCACTTCTATTTTAAGATTACCATTTCTCTTACGCAAATAATGCACCTGATGGTTTCAGTCCATGTAAATTACTACTCCTTAAGTCTGTATGGATAATAATGGAAAAACTGTCTCAGAACTCCCCCGTTCAAGTCGAAGAGTGTTAATTTTACGAATCTTCCATGATAACTTCAAGCCCATGTAAATTTCAAATAGTATACTTTGTGAAGCTTTAGCACCTCCACTCAATATAGTTGTATTGGTTTTGATATCAACATTATTGTGGATTCATTCATTCATTCGTATGATTTTCTTGTAATGCTTACATCAGTCTTTTTTCTTTTTAAAAGATCAGGTCTCAAACCATTGTCCATGCAACATAAAACACAATACATATAGATAAAATATAATAAGAATTGTGGATAATAATGTTTATAAATTATAGTTTTAGCAACAGTATCTTCATTTGTGTTTTGATTTTTAAATTTCAGTGAATTCTTCAATATATTTGTTTTTATATGCTGTAACCTATGAATTTTCTAGATAATGTAGAGTTATTAGTTCAAAATCAAGTGTATCCCACATGTATTTGGTTTTTTCAGATTTTACCGGCTCTGGAATCATTTTGTTACTTTGCTTCAGCTGGTATATTCATGACCTTCGTTTACCAGTGCACTTTTTTCCTTGCCTTTGTTGTTCTCGATGAGAGGAGATTGGCTGATAATAGAAATTCTGTATTCCCCTGCCTCAAACTAAAAAATTTCAAGAGGATAGAGTACAAGGAACCGGAGAATGATTCCTTCTTCAAAAGTCTTCTACGATACTCTTTTTCAAATGTGTTTCTTACCAAAGTGGGAAAGGTGAGTTTTGTGAACAATGCTATTTTATGAATTCAACATCTATGTTATTCAATTATTAATTTTGCCTGGTATTGGGGTAGATAAAGCAAGACTTAGCTGTAAAGCTGATGCCGCACTGCTGGATGATTACATAGTGGGTAGAAGGAATATCTATAGAACATCCTTAGTAATAGAGCACATGTTCCGAACAGCTGTTTTATTACTATGGATGTACTATGCTGTATAGTTATTCCATCTATTCACTGAAAGGTAACCATCCTGCAGTGCGGCCTAAGACTAAGATCGAACAAATTAATAGAAAGGAGAAGTTTTGTATTCAAAGTATTGGATCGAAATACTTTATTATCTTTTTTCAAGTAAATACTATTGCTATATAGTATACATTATTATCGAACACGTCAAAATAAATTGTTCAATATGGTTGCCGGATTTGTTATAGGAGAAGTTTTGTATTCAATGTTTGTATTGGATCGAAATACTTTATTATCTTTTTTTTAAGTAAATACTATTGCTATCTAGTATACATTATTATCGAACACATCAAAATAAATTATTCAATATGGTTGCCGGATTTGGTATAGTTGTGAACAATCATCAACAAAAAGCGTATGGCCACTACCTGTGTAAAGGCAGAAGAGCAAGGTGCAGTTGTTAAAGGGAAAACTTGATTAAAAGGAAAGAAAGCAGTGTACTTATTAGATACACAATACACCTACCAATTCTAATAATTTTGAGGGCAGAGGAAGCTAGTAACTATGATCAAGAAAGGAGCAGCTGTTTATTTTTCATCAAAATATCATTAAAATTGACTAAATTTTGTGTTTGTATTTTTTCCTAACAACTCCATTACTCTTGTAGGATAATTCCACATTTTTAGAAATGGTTTCTGTTGATGATGTCGAACACCATGATAAAAGTAAACACAGATGTTAATTCCACTTCTTTAGAAGTTCTTGAAGAAGTGGGATTGACATCAAACACTGTTTTCTCCATTTCTCGCTCCCATCAGCTACATTTCTAATTCTTTGTTTCAGATTCTCGTTATTCTATTCACATGTGTCCTCACTGGAATTAATTTAAAAGGCATGTTACAATTGAAACAGAAGTTCGATCCTAAATGGTTTCTACCGCAAGGCAGTGAATTACTTCAATTCTACACTGTCAGAAACGAAATGTATCCATACAGTGGGCAAGATGCGAGGATTTATTTTGGAAAACTCAATTATTCCGCTGATCTCGGAAACATTTGCAAATTTGCTGATGAGTTGAGTGCTGAGCAAGATATTATTCTGAAAACTGAAAGTTTTTGCGACGATTTCTATTATTATGCAAATAAGTATTATCGTAAAGGTAAGGGAATAAATATTTTTACCAAATATAACATCAAAATTGTTGCGGCAGATGTCTTGTCACGGTATTTTTATTTAAGAATAGTTTGTTATTCTTTGTTAGTAAATTCATTGAATATTTGCTCAGTTTAAATACATAGCTGAAAACTATTGCAAATCTACATATATACTTTAAACATAAATTATAATATAAATATAATTTCCTGTCAAAAAATTCTAGAATAAATAATATTTATTCTAGATATTATGTTATAATATTACTAGCTGTCCCGGCGAACTTCGTATCACCCTCCCCAAATGTCCCCTTCATATCACCCCCACGATAAAAATGTCACGAAGTAAAAATATCTATATCCACTCGCTGTATTGATGGAAAATTAAAAGAAATCTGCAATATACTAATTTTTATAAAGCGAGTGGATAATAAATGCTATGAATAATAAATTAATCAATGCTGAAAGTTGCCAAAAAAATATCACCCGTCTCGGAATCGAACCCGAGAATTCTGCGTGGAAGGCAGAGTCGCTGTCCAATAGACCACGGAGCTCGTCTCTGGGAAGACCGATATTGTAGCATCTTCAACTACACATCGATTTCATAGGAGCATTATTGTTTGGACTGGATCAAAATGGATGTCATGTTTGATAGGTTAGGTCATTAATTTACTAATTATTTATTAATTATAAAGAGATTTTCTTATATTTTAATACATATTATGTTAACCAGTGCTTTAAAAATTCAAACGAATCCAAAATCATCTAAATCGGTTCAGCCGTTCTCGAGTTATAAGCGAGCGTACAGACACCAACTCTCTTTTATTAATATAGATTATAAATATTAATAATATTCTAAAATATTATTGCAAATACACGATGCATTTATGTATTCAAATATGCATCCTGTATTCGCACCCTTATTAAACTTTCTCATGGCCTGTAGGTCAATTCTAATTAATTGAAAGTTGGAAATAAAAAGAAGACTACCATTATGAACCGTTTCTAGGATCTAGGATCCTAGATCGGATCCTAGGATCCGTTACGTATGTTTCTAGGATCTTTTATCTTCATCAAATCTTGCTGAAAATTTCTTATTGTTTTGTCTTATAGCTTTCTTTATTGCCACTTTACAAACAATTGGTGGGCCAGTTTTCCAGTTCATTGAAAAATCGACATATTTATAAAAGGTTTCAGTAAAAACAGATGAATTTGAAATTTTTATAATATTCTAACCCAATTCACTGAAAATACAACACATTTTCCTCTAATCATTATTTGTTTAAACAAAATATTATTATTAATATATATTTAGATAGTTCAGAAATATTACAGGGTCAAGTATTCAAGTTTTTTTTCAGTTGGTTAACTTGATACTTGTTGTCTTAGTCGATGCCTGGGTGTAGCCAGATAGGTCGTGTCAATGGGCCGTATGAATAAAAACTGAGCATATGCTTATAAACACGAGCATGAAGCATAAGGTTTTGCTTCTGAGCATTAGGTAGAAGCATAAGCATTTGCTAATTTTTTTATGAATAATCTTTACCTTATACTCTTACCTCATTCTTCTGAAATCTGGAGCAAACGCTTACCTATTTCAAAGATTTTTCATCAGCTGATTCATCTTGCTCAATATTTTAGAAGTATAAGCAAATGCTCAACTTTATTCATACGGCCCAATGTTATAGAATACTGGGGCAGCCTGCTGGTTCTTAATGAACCTTCTGGGGCAGCCTGGCTTCATAATTGCATTGTTTGTTGAACAGTCAAACTCTCAACACTCAATTAACCATGCAGTTTGTACCTGGGGCCTGTTCCATAGAATAATTTAGATCCTGTAGAACAAGAAAAAGGCAGACACACTATACATTAGTAGCAAGGCCTTCTATGAAATGAACTTGAAGGTGTAGTGTGTTTTAACCTTTTTCCTCTTCAAAGTACTTCAAGAAATAAGCCCCTGGTTATTTTTGCTGGAAGTTTTTCTAACAATTTCTTTAGAACTTGTATTCGCATATTCGTTGTGAATGTTTCATCCAAGAAGGCATTTACGTTTTAGGCTTCAAGTAAAGTTAGTTACTACCTTAGTAAGTGTTTGCTTAGAAAGAGATAGTTAGCACTATATTCAGATTAATTAGGCATAATTTAGTTATTCGTTTATTTCATTTAGCTTTCATTCCAGACTTATTTTTCAATGAGTGGCTATTGATATGTTTCAGATTTACCAAATAAAGTATTATCTGATGAAGATTTCAGTTCATTGATTAGCAAATTTCTGTACAGTCCACGTGGCTCCAAGTATTTATGGAATTTTCGGTTCCAAGAGGAACTGAAGTGTGGACAACCTGCCACACAAATAACAGTAAGTGAAATTATAAAACAATAAATTTTTATTCTACTGAAATAGTTTTACAAAACTTTATTTTCAATATTCATGTCATCATCATCATAATTATCAGTATCAGTTGTTGGTCGAATCTGCTGATGACGCCATGAATATTGAAACCTTTAGTTTCAAGGTATAGCAGGATCCTTTTAACTTGTCAGAAAACATATGTTTTACTTAGCCACCAGTACAATACTTAACCTACAAATGCTGAATCTCGCAGATTATTGAAAAGGTCTTTTAAAAAGTTATTCTTTGAAAGGTCTTCTTTAAAAAGGTCTTTTAAAGACTTTAAAGGTCTTTAAGACTTTAAAGGTCTTTAAGACTTTAAAGGTCTTTAAGACTTTTAAGCCTTTTGATTATTGTGTCGAAATCACTGTTTAATTATTACCGAAACAGCTGATTTCTGACAAGTTAAAAGGATCCTGCTATAGTTTTATTAATATTGAAACCTTGAAGTTTATAGTGTTTTGCAGATGTTTGCCAGTTTGTATGCGTTCAGTTTTTTAGATTGAGTATTATCATTGAAATCACGTTCATCATTTTGTCGTATTCAATTATTTTTCAACCAATGTGCCAGCCTTTTATTACATATGAGAGTATTTAGTTTCCATTCAGGTTCAGTTGAGTATCTGTTCAGTTTGAGTTTACTTTCAGTTCAGTTTCAGTTGATGTTGTAGAATACCAAACCGTGATTAAATGAATTCAGATTATTACGTCACCAAATATTTTGGATGACATTCTAGTCACATCAAGCTTGTAACAAATCTCAATCATAAACATACCCAATGTCCACACTTGGCCGATTTTTGTGTGCTGCACAGCATGCGACATAGCGCAAGCGGTGAAGCACATGAAGCATGCGGTGCAGCATTCGTTTTTCCACCCAATTTTGGTAGGAGTCGCATGCTGCAACGCAAGACGATTCACACGCGTCTTACGCTTGCAGCATGCTTGAGCCGCACACAAAATCGACCAAGTGTGGACATTGGACTATTGGTGTATTTTCAAAAAAAGTAGGCTACATTCTTCAGAAAAAAACACAAATAGCCTCGCTCTTAAATAAACATCTAAGAAGTTCAAAAAGAAGAAGGAATTGATTCATTTTAATCCCTATAAAATATGTTTTGCAGGTCGCAAGTTTTGATTTCAAGTTCAAACTATTCAGTGAACCTGAAGAAGCTCTTTATGCAATGAACCGAGTTAAGGAGCTGCTGAGATTGAGTAATATCACGAGTGGTGACGGATTTAAGACAGTTTGGGCGAGGATTTTTGCTCATTGGGTTACTGACGAGGCGAGTATTAATTTTTAAGATTTTTGTTCCAATTTTATTGTATTGACACATCTGTTTGGGAAAAAACTCTCATACTAAGAGTATTATCATCTATAAATTATTTATTTATCGAGTTATTAGTACAGTGCTAATTTTGTCTATGGGATACAAGTACATGATCATAGCGTTACACAATGGTATTTCTAAAATTCTCAGCAATGAACGTTTAGGCTACAACATACAAATGCTCTTCTGCTGCACTAATAATTTTATAATAATAATAAATATTATTATTAATTAATAAATATTAATATAATATTAAAAATCAGGTAATAATAAAATTCTCAGCAATGAACGTGCAGGCTACAACATACAAAGGCTCTTCTGCTGCACTAATAATAAGAAAACCATTACTCTGTAAAATTGTGATAACTAGGTTGGTTTATCTCAAAAACTAAAATAAAAATATCAACTAAAAACAAACTATAAAATATTAAATAAAATAACAAAGACCTGTTCCATCAACATTGTTACTAAGGGTCGAATGCACGAAATCCAATTGAATAATTAAATCTAACCGCTGTAAGATTGTCATTTTACGGAGCTCAGTAGACATTCCTTTGCATTAGTTCCTTCAGATGACGTCATTCCATTGGCTTTTCGTGCAACTGGCTCTAAAAAAATTAAATTGCATTATTTTTTTCGAACAAATTGATGATTAAAAAGTTGCTGAAGTTATTTGAATTCAAGAGTGAACTCACTTCCGAACTATGGATAAGAGCTTGCGCTCATCCTGTGATCAAATAATGAATTCCACTCACGATGGGGACTGAGTTCCTCAGCTAGCGAGAGAGAGAGTAAGTGAGGGTGAGGGGGGAGTGAAAGATAATGCAAATGAGTCAATTCAAGTTGCTCATTTGAACTTGTGCTATGATTCATTGGTACTCATTTTATTAATTATGTTATCGTTGTTATATTATTATTAAACATTCATTCTTGTCTTCCACTTCATTTATTTCAATTGTGTAAGCATCTTGAGAGTCAGCTGTTTTTTTAATTCAGGGCTCGTACAGTTTCAAGAAACAGTTCACATATCTTTTTGAAGAAATAAAAATAATTCTATTTTTTTCGCAGGTTATTCAAGAAGAAATGTACCGTAATCTAGCGTTGGCATGCATTTGTGTAATGGCCACAACTACTGTGATGATTTTAAATATCAGTGTTTGTTTTTGGATCTTTGTATCGGTTTTGCTAACCTTAGTAAGTATATTGGTTGCAACTTATAAAATATTCTCATTTTTAAGAATTTTTTAGCTTTTAAAAACAAGTGGGGAGACCCATGTACGGCAGGTTCCACATTGCCGAATTGGGAGGTAACATGTTGAATTTACTATTTTGTGATCTAGATTACTATTTCAAAGAAATATAGCACTGTTATCCACAACTCAAGAATTTGAGTATGTTGTGTATACTACAGTATTAGCAATATACTATTGCTTTCAAGTTTGTAGGCTGATATCAATGGAATAACATTCATTATAACATTAATAACATTCATCCAGATATTTATTATTCGTGAACCAGTTTCACATTTTGAAATACATGAAAGTGTCTTTATGATTTTGCATTCACAAATTCTATTTCTTATTATTTCTCGTGAAAATGTAGTTCGTCCTTCACTTATTACCGTATCCTATCAAGTTGGTTTTTAATTCTTGGATTCAAATTTTGAAAATTTAGCTTGCGCTTCAGGCCTTGATTTTCAATAGTTGAATTCAAAAACTATAAATTTATGCTTCTACAGGTTAATAAATGAGGGACTGATCTTTTCAATTGTATGGTCTCCGGGTAAAAGGGAATAAGTCAATTTTTCCAATTTTTATTATTATTGAAAATCAACTTCTTTGACAGCTTCATCTTTGGGTGAATGGCAATAAGTCCATACTCTACTGCTGTAATCACCCATGTGAATATTGTAATAAGTATTTGGTAAATGACTTTGTGTGGGTAAAAGGTAATAAGTCTATTTTTGACTTATTCCCTTTTACCCGGAGACCGTCCAATTCATCTCTCATCATCATCCTTCCCATTAAACACGCACAAGCCTACAGCTCATGTGGGCATCATCCCCAGCAAAAATGTTTTTTATATTCAAAATCTTGAAAACTTCTTCATGATTTTGCAATTTAATGTTTCTGCCG
This sequence comes from Laodelphax striatellus, assembly GCA_017141395.1. Lineage (NCBI taxonomy): Eukaryota > Metazoa > Arthropoda > Insecta > Hemiptera > Delphacidae > Laodelphax > Laodelphax striatellus. Next base: position 21,863,191 of record CM029544.1, on the reverse strand, counting down.
TTTGCGTTTTAAATTTTTTTAGATTAAAAATGTTATAGATAGAAATCTTATGAATTTCTACATATTTTTTCAGGTTAACGTTTGCGGGACTATGTTCTATTGGGGCCTGACGGTTGATATCGTATCATGTATTGCACTGGTGATAGCTGTAGGATTATGTGTGGATTACGCGGCTCATGTGGGCCACACATTTCTCAAATGTCATGGATCATTGAATGAGCGTGCTCTGCATACTATAAACAATGTAGGATGTGCCGTCATAAATGGGGGCACATCAACCCTTATAGCTCTGTCATTGCTGTCTTTGTCCAAAGCTTATGTCTTTCAATCATTTTTCAAGGTAAGATTACTCTGTTTTTCAGTTCATCAATTTACTGACTAATTTTCTCTCTCTTTATTGATTAATTTTCTCTCCACAAACACCTATATACAAGAATATTTATTTCCCATTAAATAATTTGACCCAATTTCACACAGAATTCACTAAGCTATACCCTATTATTTATTATAAATAATAAATAAAGTAAATAGTAAATAGAGACTCGCAGGTCCTCTCTTACACTAAACTCTTAGTTGTTTCAAGAACCCTTTCTGGTTGTTCGGAGATTTTCTTATAAGATTGATTTTTTATGCATACAGTCCAGAGATTCACATCATACAGTGGTCATTCCGCAACTTTTCATATGAAGCAATACATACAAGTACAGTGACATTCATTTAATTTGACGCTTGGCATTAGATAGATAGAGATATATCATTTCTCGACGTTGCTGATGCCCGTAGACTACGATGGAAAAGAAATAATATCTCTCTATCTATCTATCTATTGCCAAGCGTCCAATTAAATTGATATCACTGTACAAGCCTTTTTGCAGTGTTTCCTATTTTCAATATGCTGCCTCCATCAAAACCTGACTTTTTAGGATTCTATTTCATAAAACGGATGTATCTCTCTTCTTGAACGTAGAAGAATTGAAAAATACAGGTACTTTTTATTTTTGTAAGCTATAGCACACAAAATTCCATGCTCTAACAATCAATTAATATCAACTAAGCTTCTTATAACCGTAATGGCTCTGGTGAAAAAATTCACCTACGGTAATATTAATTTAATTTGAGGCTTGGCATTAGATAGATAGTACTCTACGGTCGTTCTCTACGACCTATGGTACTCTACGGTCATTAGCAACGTTAAGAAATAATATCTCTCTATCCATCTATCTAATGCCAAGCGTCAAATTAAATAAATCTGATTATAGCTTATAGTAGTAGCTGCTATTAGAAGCTACGGCCCATGTCACACTTGCTACTTTGTATCAGCTGTTTCGATAGCAGCTAATGAAGTAGCTTAGTGTGACTCAGGCTTTGCAATTCGAGCAAATTTCCACCTGTATCCATGAAAATTCCCATCAGGAACTCATTATCGTAATAAATACACTCAGATTTATTTAATTTGACTCTTGGCATTAGATAGATATAATTTATTAGATCATAGATGTTATTTATTGGCGTTGCTGATGACCGTAGATTACGATGGCAAAGAAATAATACCTCTCTATCTATCTATTTATCTGATGCCAAGCGTTAAGTTAACTGAATCTGAGTGTAGTTACTTTGGCGCGTGAATTGGTTTAGTTTTACTAGTGGACAGGATACGATTGCAAATGCTAAGAAACAGATTGCTTGAGAAGACTGGTATTGATAGTTCAGTCTTGAGTATCCGTCGAAAATGTCAGTGGAGTAAAGGGGGAACAGACTAGTGCGCATGTGCGACACTCTCACTCTGTTTCTCTCTTTGTCTGTTCTACAGAGCATCACTATCTCCTACTGTTCCCCCGTATACCGCAGAGCCTACTTCGCTCCAAACCGATTCTTGTGACTGAACCATCAATATATTGTCACCAGTGGAGAATTTCTTCTTGAGTATTATTGAAACAACAAAATGCTAGTTTCTCTTGTTACACCATTATTCATTTGATATGGAGTATTAAAACTAAGAAAAGAATTTACCTAAGCTTGATAATGGTGTGACAACAGAAACCTTCTACTTTAGTTCATATTTTGTGCTTTGATCTGTATATTGAAGTTGACTGGTAAGCGACACGCTTACCATCTTTTATCAGGGGCCTGTTCCATGAAATTTTATAAGTCCTGTGAAACAGGAAAATGAGAATATATCCACTGAAAATAAATATAAGCTTATTGCATCGTATGTCATGCTACTCATTTCTAGCGTGTATCCGTCTTTTTTCTGTTTTACATTACTTTTAAAATTTCATGAAACAGGTCTTGAACTATCTTGCGGATCCTACCTCCATCCATTGCTCCGTTTTCGCTGCTAAAAATCAGTCCTAATACTTAGGGTCGTCATACGCCAAGTCATACATTAGAGATTATCTATTGTTGATATTCATTTCTTCAATTGAAATTAACGTTTCTGTGTTTCAGATTTTCCTATTGGTTGTAATCTACGGTTTATTTCATGGTGTCATACTCCTGCCAGTAGTTTTGAGTTGTATTGGTCCAGAAGCTTCAACTGTAGTGCCTGTTCTTAGTAGGAAATCGAAGAACTTGATCAAATCAAAGAAATTACCTGTACAATTGGAAGAATTCTGATACACATGTATGTGATATTTTCTTCATTGTGATATCTTAGTATTAGTATCATATTATATAATTATATTTTAATATCATCATATTTTTGTCATTATTTTCACAAAATATCATCTAATAATAAATATGGGGACAGGATTTTTCCTTGCAGGTAAATAGATTTGTAATATTTTGAACATTTGTTTTTGCGATTATTATGTGAAAATCTGAATAAAAGTTATTTATTTATTTGAAAATTTCATGACTGTTTAGAGGTCCTGCAATAAAAGATAGAAGCAGACATGAATCAATAAGATAGTCCGCCGTGCAAGCCATGTTGAGTGTATGTCTGCCTTTCTCCTGTATTACAGAACTTCTAAATTTTCATGATACAGGACCCTGAACGAAGGTTTTAGGCTCCTCACCTCCATTACATACCTTTCTCAATTTTTCTCCAAGTATGGAGAAGTTCCTACACTATCATGGATGGAATATTGTGAAATATATTAGTATATTTTTAATTTGGCGGATGAAGAATGACTTCATTTAACGTTTCTATAGTGAAGGGTGATGTTCTGTTGATGTCTTTTTTTAAATTATGATTTTTACATGTTATGTACAGTATTTATGTGAAAATAATTCAACATAACATCACCCGTTACCATAAAAACGTTAAATGAAAGTCATTCGCCAAATTAAAATAATAGTACTATAGCGCTTGGCATTAGATAGATAGAAAGATATCATTTATTTACTTTGGACCTACCATATTCATTCAAAACGTACCATTATCATTGAGGATGCATCGAGTTTTGCCATTGTAAATCATTGGATGACATCCAAATTTATGTATTTATGTTAATAAACCGAAATGTAGGCTGCATTCAGAAAAAATCAGAAACTATGTGTTTTACTTCATGAATACTCAAAATATGTGAAATTGAAGGAATTTTCATTTAATTGATAGTACATTCTTAGTTGTGGAGCGAAAGTTCCTTTGGTGCTACAACGTCTTTCGCACTGCTATTATTATTCGTCTGCATTTTATCAATATTTGCGGTGCAACATTCTTCAAACTAGCTGACATACCAAAAGGATTTTCATTTAATAGTTCCTATATGAAATTTCTTATTAAGTTACTAATGTCTTCAAGTCACAATACTTCTATGCCTTAATTATATGATGATAGGACTATTTTATTGAATCATGATCATGAGCCAATTTCGAAAACGTCAATTAAAGTTTGATCACTGATTATTTGCAAGAATCTTGATGAATGATCATAAATAAAACTCTGACGTTCGTTTGTGTAACTCGTACTTGAACTCGATTGTCATTAAATTTTAGATCAAATAAGGAATCCATTATAGACTAGTGTTTTTGAGGTCACACGTCACATAATCAAAACTTTTCATGTACTTAACAATACATTTATTATAAACATTAGAAAAATTCAACATTGTCAGAAATTTTAATACAGTATAATGAAATAGCTTTACAGTATAATTAGATTCAAATTTTATGGTAGTGAACAGTAAGTACAATAAATATATTATTCCATAGGGGGAATCTAATTGTTCTGAAATTCAACAGGAATACAATTCAGTTTACAGAATAAATCGACCTGATACAAGCACAATTTTATAGAATTCTTAATACAGTTTTGTTGTACTTACAGTATCAAGCTCTACTTTTTACAAATTTCAAAATGGAAGACGAAATGTTTCTCTAGATTAATCTGAAAATATTATGATTGTTTGACCTGATACAAGCACAATTTTATAGAATTCTTAATACAGTTTTGTTGTACTTACAGTATCAAGCTCTACTTTCTACAAATTTCAAAATGGAAGACGAAATGTTTCTCTAGATTAATCTGAAAATATTATGATTGTTTACAAAGTATCATTATTATTAAAATACTAACTCTCAACAATACTTTCCATTGGAATGTCGTCCGTTATAAATAATATGTTATTGGGATACACATAAATATCTCATCAAAAATCACTTTGTTTCTACAGGCCTAGGTATGGCCTAGGTATTCATAAATTACACCTATCAATTAATTTTGATTGGGCACAAAAAGGCTAGTTCTGAGTTAGTGAGCATAGAGTTTTCAATACTAGGCTAATAGTTGAATGTAAGCAAACTATTAATGGCATGCTGAATATGTGATTGATTAAGCCTACATTTACATAAATACAGTTATGTGTGTGTGTTCCCTTTTTCATGTACACACACAAAATATCTTCTCAATTGTTCATAAATATAATAATTATTATCATTCAATATTGTTGTTAATTATAAATATTATATTGACTTATTGCTTGGACACATCGCTTGTCTACCAATAAATCCACATCAACTTGACTTGATGAATAATCAATGGGTTGCCTACAGTCTTAAAAGTTTCCTTCACTATACTTTACCACAAATTTAGGCAGCCGAGTTGAAATTCATTCAATTTTGATGGCTGTCGCTTTCAGTCAGCTGTTTCCTGAAATAGAAAAAACTTGATTAGTGATAAATCCATAATAATACCAGTCACCTTAAAAAGCCTTAGGTTTGCTATCTACATTGTTAAAAACTGAGTTTATGACAGTTTTTCTCGTATCAGTCAGCGATTGTGGAATAACAAAAAATGTGAATAGTAGAACTCTATTTATACAAGCTCGCTTCAAATTTCAAGAGAGCGTTTCGTCCTTGAATTAATTATCAGTCACAAAAATTGCTTCAATGATATTATAGACCTGAATTCGTGAGAATATTTTTTCTTCACAGGTTAATTGATCATTGTTAGAGGAGACAGGAGACTGAAGAAAAGATTATTTGGAAAACTACAGTACTCTAAAAGTAGACGTTAGACTACTGATTTGATTTGAAATTGTAGCACAACCTTCAATGAATAGGTACTGAGTATCGAGCTCTAAAATGTAATGAAAAAGTGAAATACAATAAAATAAATAAATAATAAATTTATTTCCTTCAAAATTAAAACCTAAGAATACATTAATAAAATATTGACTACAAAAATGTAAAAAAACCATATAACATCAAGGAAAGAAAATTCATGGAAATTAACTCACTCAACTATGGACATCCATGTACTAGAGTGGGTGTGAAATCAAAATCAATAATCAATTTTTATTAGTACATAGTTATAGTCTCAATCTGAATTATTCTAATTCCATTTCATCATGAAATGTAATAAGTGAAATACAGTGCATCAATAACAAATTATTATCAATATTAGTATCAACATAAATTCCATTTGATTATTACATGAATATCAATTAGAAATGAATTAGTGTAGAAGACATACAAGGATCGGGCAATTCCTTGTTTATCCAATACCTTGAATGTACATTCCAACAATACATTCAGCTCTATTGATTTTTTCAGAGTTGACTGATATCTAATTTTTCTAGCTATGAGTATTTTGTTGTAGTATTTAATGCTAATTTGAGATAGTCCAATTGAAGAAAAACTTATGGAAAATGATCTAACAAGAAACCTTATAGGAGATTAAATACTGAAATAATATTGAATCCGAACAAGGAACGAATAGGAAAAATTGAATAAAATATTGAATAATTGATGTTAAGAGCATTGACAGAAAATCATCTAATCATTGTGAGACTTCACTTGTATTCAAAATCTCATGAACCTGTTCCATAAAGCTTTCAATTACTTACAATACAGCAACATTTTGATTTCACAGTACTTCCTGTAATAATTTATTGAAAGTGATGTAAGTGATTTTTTTTGTGATGTTCCATCATCACAAGAATCTTTACTCCATACAGAGCTTGTAATACAGAATGATCGAAACCCAGTTGCGCAACCCAGTATTCAAAGCCGTGTAGGAGTGACAGGTATATTAGTAAATCATGATTTTAATACGTGATTTATTTGTTTGCAGTGAGTAATAGGGCGACAGTAAACCTGGTGCTGTCCAATTTGGGTCATGTCTTTCACGCTAAAACAACGTGTATGTACAATTAAAAATGACATCAGTTCTAGACAAGGTTCAGCGACGAAGCCTGGATTTATCTTAGCGGATATGTTGACTGCGGTCAATATTAGAGAATGTAGTCTGCGGAGGGCCTCCACGAACTCTTCTAAAATAAATATATCTCATCTTTTCAATTTTTTTTATTTGGGTAGCGAAAATTTTCGTTAACCCTCTACAAGTGAATTTTATTGGCGATCTTTCAGTAATATTCGACTTTATGTATACGACTTCATGTTTTTACAAGTGAATTTTATTGGTGATCTTTCAGTAATATACGACTCAATGTACGTTCAGTTTTATGAAACAGGTTTGCGTTCTGTATGAAGTTTTCACTGATGCGTTCTAATGAAGTCTCGTGAGTACGCTGCAAAAATGCATTGGAGACTGACAATGACTCACTCTTCTGTAGCGGAGTTATCACGTGGGTGGAAGGTCACTTGAAGGATACTCTCCAAAAATTCTTAAATTTTGTTTGCTAAATTTCGTCCCGCGTATATGTAAGGAATATGTCATTGTGATTCAAACTAATAATTAACTATTTTTCTTGGGATATAACTAGGCTGTTATAAGTTACTAGCTGTATAAACTTGAAATCTAAAAATAATTGATACAACGCATTGCAACGAGTATCGATGTATGGCCCTCTGGGCGAAAAGTAATAATTTAACAAGTGATATTCTGCTATATTTGTGTCTAGAAGATTTCACTTAATGTATTTCAAATATGTTGTTGAACAAAGGCATGCCAATCCACCGACAATAATCATTACTATTACTAGTATGTGCTACAAGAATTTCGAATACTTTCAGTTGATATTTGCCAATGGCAATTAACCATAATTGATCTCAGAAGTATTTCTTATCAAGTACATAGAAAGAGTACTAGTTTCACTTGAAAATGTTAGTCGGGCACTAGTGCTAGGTTAATAGGAGTTTTCTTGTGATAATTAGTACACCAAGAACTAGTGTCTGGATTGCAGATTATATTTGAAAAACGAATGAATTATGAAATTGGAACCCTGACAATTGTTCTCAATTTACCAATGTAGTGTACTAAACAATTGTAACAAAATCAATAATTACCGTTCATTAATAAGCTGAACATCTTTTAACTAAAGTGACACCTCATTATGATAATGTGATCCCAATAATTTAATAACTTCGCCCTCCCAGGTAAAAAATAAAGGAAGTCATTCAATTCAATTATTATATAAATAAGATTCAAAAACTACAAGTACAATACTGGATTCTATTAAATAGCTTAACTAGTTAGTTGACTAGTTGATGAAAACTACATTACGGTACAGTGTAGTAGTCATAGTAATTTCTAATTCGAGATACATTTTGCTATTTATTTTATATATAGTATTTTATTATGACCGTTGCATGATTGTAAGAATTCATATTGTTTTTTTATTGATGTTTAAACTTAGGTTCATTATCGTCATTGAATGGATTGGATGCTAACATATAGACAGTGAACATAATCAAAAAATGAGTTACAATACTATATGAAAATGAATGGAGCATGATAGACATTGTTATAAAAAGCAAAAAACGTAAATTTCAAAATGAAATGTGCAAAAAGGGTACCGGTAGTGAAAGTCCAAATCTAAAAACAGTTCGAAGTAGTGGTTTGTGACAAAATACGGGCTGAACAATGACTTTGATATTGTAAGAAGCTGTAATGAGATGATGCATTATCAGTCCAGGTGCCTTAGCCATGTGAACGAACTTTAATGATTAATGATAATGGGTTTAATTTTAATGATTTTCAATCAAGGTGTATTAGTAAAGGGAACGGACTGTAATGTCAATGATCAATTTTCATCAAGATGCTGTAGCAAAATGAGCCAGCAACACGTAAAACCGGCAGCGTAAAATTTGGGGTTGATTGTATAAATTGCGGCAGATTCGAAATATTTTCCGTTTTTTGCTGGAGTGTTGGGTGCTGACGCTCGAGCCTGCTGGGTTGGGGTCACAAAACATGTGACCTTGACTGGGAGGCTGCAGGAAACCTGTTCCTTGCCATGGGTCCGTCCCATCATTCCGTTTCAATGTGAAAGAAACCGGTCATTTGAGGATCCAGGCAGGCAGGCAGCCGGGCTCTGATGCTGATGGCACACATGAATCCCATCACATCTCATCTCCACAATCCACTCGTGATTATGCTGGAGAGGAGCAACAAGAAGGCACAGTAGAAGAAAAAGAAGAAGAAGATGAAGATGATAATAAGTAGGAAGAAGAAAATGAAGGAGAGAAAGTAAGAAGAGGAAGAAGAAGGCGGCTGAGGAGAAAAAATATTATAATAATATTTGGAAGAAGAGGAAAAAGGAGGAGGAGAAGGAGGCAAAGTAGTATTAAAGAAGAAGAAGAAGAAGATGATGATGATGATGATGATGATGATGATGATAATAATGAGGAAGGAGAATTAGTAAGAAGAGGAAAAGGGAGGAGGCTGAGGAGAAGAAAAAAGATAATAATAATTAGAAAAAGAAGAATAGGAAGGAGAAGGAGCCATAAGAGGAGGAAGAAGAAGAAGAAGGAGGAGAAGGAGGCAGAGTAGCAGAAGAAGATGATGATAATCATAATTAGGAAGAAGCATAAGTGAGAAGAGTAAGAAGGAGGAGGCTGAGGAGAAGAAAAAAGATAATAATTAGGAAGAAGAAGAAGAAGAATAGGAGTGAGAAGAGAAGGAAGGAGCAACACGAAGGAGAAGGCAGCGTAGAAGAGGAAGAAGAAGAAGAAGATGATATTAAGAATTAGGATAAGAAGGAGAAGGATAAGAAGGAAAAGAAGATGAATAAGAAGGAGAAGGAGCTGGAAGAGGAAGAACGAGGACACTGAGAAGAAGAAGAAGATGATGATGATGATGATGATAATAATGACGAAATTTTTATGAGGAAGAAGAAAAGAGCAGCGAGGGGAAGTGGGAGAGTGGCAAGAAAAAAAAGCGAGAAGACGAAAAACTGTTAAGAATTAAGAGGAGGAGAAGAAGACGATGAGAAAGGAGGAAAATGATGAAGATGGATTGTTGATTCGAGAACCTTGTTCAGCGTTGAGTGATTAGGGCTTCGCATCGATCGCCAATAGCTAGTCAACCGGTCATTCAACATTATTCAATCAGAATATTCTCAATCAAAAACATTTTGAAAAAACGAAAATGTTCTTTTCAAACAATTGAGAAAATTGATTATTGGTCGGGGCTGTGATTGAAAAGTCTTGTCTAATTATTTCAAAGCTGTTTCAAGATTAAAACTTGGTTTCCCAATTGAAACCTACTTCAATACTGTTTTTACATTATGAATGTTCTCCATTATACCATTCTTAGACTAAATGCGATTGCTGTAGGTGTAGATTGTAGATCATCAATTACTGATAACTCAACTTTGGTAGCCGAAACATAAAGATGAGATCAAAAATATCATAATTAGTTTCATAATTTTAATAACTAAAAAATGACTAGACAGGTTCCAAACATTTCTTTACATTAGATGTATTTTCTTGTCGCCTAAAGGTGGGTTTTCGTTACTGCGACAAAGTGCCGCAGCGGAGCCCGAACCAGCGTTGCCAGATGCAATTGATGAAAAATCCCAACAATTTATAGGTGTGATTTCTCATCAATTGCATCTGGCAACGCTGGTTCGCCTGCTGCACTTTGTCGCAGTAACGAAAACCCATCTTTAAATATAATTCAATACTATCTTACGTTTTTTGAAGGATATTCATAACAACGGCGAATTCAGAAATTTATATTTCTTGTAGAAGGAGTACTAAAGCACCTTGGAATGTAGATTATTTGATTCTGTATAGATATAACATTCGTCAATACTACTGAATTCAATTGAGGGGAATATATCTCTTTCATCCCCCTCCTTGGGTCCGCAAAACACTGCTATTCTGTTACTGGAAAAGCTCAATCAAAAACCAGAAGAATGTTACTTGGAGAGCTGAAGAATAATAAATTCAGATATGATCTAGAAACGTGTCGTGAGAAATTCCTGAGAGATTAGTTATGGTGCCAATGTCTTGTTTAAGATTCAATTTCATAGTTATACCACAGTTTTGAGATATTGTAAAAAAATTTTATGGCCTATCATGGATTTACTTCCTGTCGGTCTAACCAGGGCTGCGTTCCAGTAGAGACCCTACACCCTACTGAAGATCGACTCTTTTCTGGCCCTTTGATAAAGCTTGTACGCGAATGACGCTGTGATCGATAAGCATGTCACCCTCACTGATAACTTGGTTGTAAATTTAAGAAAAAGACATCCATCAATATTCTTTGTTGTCTGGCAATTAAAAAATAATTCATTAATTTAAACTTGACTTTTGACCTACAATTAATTATTTTATGGATAGTTAAGAGTTTGATGATTCACAAAGCCTTTTACAGCGGCTACTCCAACAATCGAATGTTAAATCATCAGTTACTGTTTTGTAATTTGAAATTGTTTTGTTATTCGACACCATTATGAAACGAAAACTGCAACCCAACATTTAAACATTATTGTATTGATTTATGTTTCTTTATAAGAACTCAATCGCTATCATTCATAGCCTCTGAAATGGAGCACTCATTATCTGTGACGACCATTTTGCCCTGTAGTGGGACATCATCAGTGCTATGATGTGATACGGTGACGGATGTGAAAGACGCACCTATCTAGGAGAGGCAACGACTTCACCTATATCAGCCAGCCATATCAATCATTCTAAACAATTTAAACTGTAATTAATAGAAAGTTCAATGTTATTTTGTGTAAATATTCTTCCTTACCATTGCAATTCACCAATGATAAAATGAAATTGATATGAGTGCGTGGAGGCATATGTTGGTTATACAATGATAATTTTCATTCAATGAAATTAAAGATCCTCAAATCCGTGGTAACATAGTGATATTCCGTTCTAACTTTGAAATGATGTGCTTAATTATATGAATACGTAACAGGTATAAGACCGTACAGAGGAAGATGGGTTCAAGAAATGATTGGAAATAATCGAATGTCGTAAGAGATGGGATAGTCCAGTAGTAGGTTAGTCATATTCGAATGCTATCAAACTGATGAATCTTCTGAAGGAAGGAATCACAGCTCACAACGTATGGCGGTATTCGTAATGAATATGGATACAGTGATGGTATATATGATTGTATGAATATAGTGATACAGTGGTTATAGCTGGCCCCAACGGCTTGACTTAGTTATGCAAGAGGAGTATGAGGCTCTCAGCTCTTACCTATCACCAATCATGTGTACGCTAATGGAATAACCATCTTGGTGTTGGTGTGGCAATGACGCATCAAGGGTTCATTCAGAGCCTGTTTCATAAAAAAAAAAACTGGAGAATATCCTGTAATCTTAGTCCCACAGGAGGATGGATGGAATTCAGTCTTATTAGAGGCTCAGGATAGGTGAAAGATTTAGCTCATAAATACTGTATATTAAAAAGACATGAGGCAAATTTGTGTTAGCCTATAATAGAAGAGAATTTGTCTTATAAGACAAAATCGCCTCATAAACTTATAATACAGTTATTTTTATAAATAAACAGCCGAATTTACTGCTATATTCTACTGGAGCCTATTCTGTAGATACCTGCTATAAGACTGAATTTATTGGTGATTAGTTTAGTTTAGTTTTTCTAAACTAATCACCAATAAAATTCAGTCTTATAGCAGGTACCTACAGAATAGGCTACAGTAGAATATAGAAGTAAATTCGGCAGTTTATTTATAAAAATAATGTATTATAAGTTTATGAGGCGATTTTGTCTTATAATTCAGGAGAATCATCCATAAAAATCAGTATTTTTACAGGTTCAGGGTAGGCATTACATAATTTAGCTGTCCTTGAATTTCTGTCATTTTTTCATGAATTTCAAAAACTAGTGTATATGATGTGAATAATTAGTGGGAACTGGTGTAGATGATGAAACTGGTGTAGAAACTGATGTGAATAATTAGTGGAAAAGTGGAAACTGGTGTAGAGCCAGACCTAGCCAGGAATCAAACCAGAGGCGAACGAAAATAAGGAGTTATTAAGTACTATGATAGTATTATTATTGTTTACTAATAATTATTGATTACTACACTACTCTAGTAACAAATAGCAGCTGCAAATCATTCTGTACAGTGTTCAAATCGCAGTAATAAATATATATTTATTACTTTGAGCATATACAAAAGACACTTTCAATTTCCTAAACACTACAGGACCATTATAAAGCCAGGATTATTAGGGTATAATTATAGGAAATTATTGGGAGGAAAATGGGTTTCATGTAACTGAATAATAAATTATATTTTTCAACTGCATATTTTTGTACACAAAATTTACTCTCTTTTCATGATAGGCCTAAAACTATGATAACAAAATAATTTTTTGTACTTGATCATCAAGTTAATTGTTCACTAGGGGTATCTTCTTTCTTGAAGAACATTTTCTAAATCACATACTTTCACGCCCAATTTAGTCTCAGAGGTGCGGTCTACTGTACCAACATTACAAAAAAGGTATAAGAGGCCAGTTCAAGATCGTAAATAGTATTCAACCCTGGAAGCTTATATATATATGTCTTGATTGATGTTTAGATTTATAATACTTAATGTCTCTTGATTGACCAGTATTAAATTTACTTAGGGTATGCACGAAATAGTAAATATGTGTTGTAGACTTGACAACATTAATATAAATTCTAAATGAATCTTAATTTTATTAGAATATTGTCTAGTTTGAAAAGTAAAAGATTAGAATAAACTTTTAGGGCCGGTCCCTGAGCTCGGAATTTAGCCAAGTCCTAGACTAAAACGGGTGGCTACCGTAGCATCGACAAACGGTTGTCTCGACAGGTTAGTGGGTTAGCAGCATAGAGAGCCCTTAGTACATAGTGTCGAGGCTAACGTTTGTCGATACTACGGTGGCCACCCGTTTTAGTCTAGGAGTTGGCTAAATCCCGAGCTTATGAACCGGCCCTTAATAATTATTCAATAGTAATTTCTGCATAATTTTCAATCAAAAGCTCATCATTCAAACACATTCCTTCATATATAGCCTACTTATAAGAAATTAGTTGTTATGAGTGCACATATATATGGCAATACCTGTAATGTCTCTTCAGTTGATTATGTTGCACGGGCAATAATAAATTCTGGGTGCTCATGATGCTATCAAAAGTCTATGACTTGTGCGTGGGTTATGAGGTGATAATATATGTGTTCGTATTTCCCAGAGAAAATTATTTACTAATTCTTTTAAAATAATCTTCAAGAAAAACTAAACATGATAATTGCTTGAAATTTTAATAACAACTTCATGATTCTATTTTCAGTTCTACATTAATAATGTAGGCTGCAGCACTAATTGAGTACTCAGTACCACATGGCAGTCAATTGAGATAATATTATGCTTCCAGAAGTTCCGGGGAGACATTAATCTTAATTAATCTCATGATCTCATTAATCTCATTAATCTAATGTCACTTAATCTTCAACTGTTAGAATTTTTTAATATTATACATTGTGTTACAGATGACACCTGAAAGTATTGTAAAATGAATAATTTTTTATCATGAGCTCATAGCTTGAATAATTTTAGATTTTAGGAACTTGATCATCGATTTAATAGACTTGATTATCGATCATCGACTTGAATAGAAATATCTTGATTCTCAAAGAACATTTTATGAATCACATACCTATTCAAGTGTTTGTTTTATGAGCTTTTCTTTCCTTTGAAATTGAAAATGAATTTATCAGTGTGTCAGTGAAAATAGCAAGAGTTGAGACTAATTATTATTATTATAGATAAGTATCAAAGGAAATTTCACTAACCTTATCTCCTTATTTTAGTTGGATGATGCATATGCTGCTGCTGCTGCTGTTGTTGTTGATAGACTGCAGCCGGTACCTCGCATCTCTCCAGCTCATCTCCAGAAAGTTCCAAGTCTTGCATCATCTGGATAATCTCGCGCTCCTTCTTTATTTCCAGTTTATTGACTGATCCATTGTAGTAACCCTTATGGTCCGGTGCTGGCATATCGTGTGAGGCTGAACCGTTTCCATTGATAGTAGGCGGAGGTGCAAATTTCAGATTCGCTAATGATCCATACGATCTCGATCTGTGCTCTTGTCGGATGGAATATGAGAAAGCTCTCTCATTGAGATGACCTTTCCTGCGATAAATTCCAGTGTTGAAGGGTGACTCACCGTCATTCTCATCATCGTGATTATCATGTGACGATTTTCTCCCATTTTTCAGCTCTTTTGTCTTCTTACGATACACACGTGAGTTGAAAGGAGACTCATCGTCGTCATCCTCATCTGGGTGTCGATGGATCTCACTGCCATTCACGCTTTGAGGCCGGTCTTTACCTTTTTTCGATTCTTTTCCTCTCTTGCCCTGCATTGCTGGATGACTGAATTGCTCCTCGCTGTAGTTGCCCCCATTCATGGCCACTGGCACCACGTTCTTGTCATGTTTGTCTTTTTTCTTGCTGGTGCCGTAAAGTGTCGCATACTGCTGCATGAGGTAGGCTTCATGTGGAAAATGGTTGGGCTGGTAGGAGGCGACAGGACTCATGGGCCGAGCTGAAGGCATGTAGATGGGCTCTTCCATTGCAACTTGATAGTGTTTCGGAGGTTTTCTTCCAGCTTGTAAGTACATGGGGTGGGGTGGAAGAGGAAAGAAGTTCGGGGGTACCATTTGCGGATGCATTTGAGGATGAATAGGAACCATGATACTTCCTTTTGGGGGGCGGTGGGGGAGAGTGGCCGTTGATCTCTTTGGATTGGGAAGAGTGGTGGGCACCATTATCATCGGGGGTGGTAGTGGTGGCGGGGGCGGAGTTGGCATCGGAGAATTCGGGTGGTAACTAAGATGTGATGAAGCTGGCCTTAGAATTGTGCCTTTCGGATGATGCATGTGACCTCCTGGCATTCCTCTCATCATTGTCCCACTCATGGAGCTGTGTGATCTCATTCCGTTCATGCCTTGTGATGTCCCTGGTCTCATCAGAGTTTCATTCATCATCATATGGTGCATCTCCTCTCTGTCTGCTCCTCCTTTTTTGCGTTTGGACTTATCTTTACTAGTCTTCTTCTTCTCTTCCTTCATTGGTGGTGGAGGCGGCGGTGGTGCATTCATTATTTGTCTTGGTCTGATTGAACGAGTGCTTCTCATAGTACTACCACCACATTCTCCATAAATATAATCTCGATCATTTGAAGAAATATCTTTTGTACTACCAGCCCAAATTTTATGATTTTCATCACCATTACAAATCGATATATCATCTATGGAGTTATCATTATCAGGAGTGGATGCTATATGATTCGGATGATTTGGACCCAGATCCAAATTGGTCTGTAAATTGGTGCTGTTTAATGTAAGCATACTACCACTTGGTGCCATTCTATTCCACCCTTCAACTTTTTCAATACTATTAGATTGTATGGGCTGATTATAATTCCTAAGTGTACCGTATACACTATTTGAGTTGCCACCAGTGTCAATATGCCTTGCATAAGAAGAATCAGCATAAGCATGAAAACAGCAACGCACGAGGGCATTGGCTGCCATTTCTCTCTTGCAGATAAATGTATGACATTCTAGAACTTTGATACCTGTCGTCCTGCGAAGTATTGCAGCAAACAGAGGTGGGTGGCTGGGATTCGGAGTTCTGGCGAACGGTGAGTCAAGGGGTAGAAATCTCGGCTGCGATGATGAAGATAACGACGATGACTTTTCTGGCACCAATACATAGCGTACAGCAGCACAGTAGTGTAATGTATCTATGGGAAAGAATCGACTGACTTTTTTATGATTTTCATCAACATTTTCAAGAAGCAAACCATTGCTCCAAACACTTAACCATGAATCAATGCCTTTCGCGCCTATGGCCCCTTGTTCTGGGTACAGTTCTCTGAGGGGCTCCTGAATGCCCTGCAGCCCATCTTTTGTAACTTGAGGTACAGAAGAGCCCAAGTAGAGGACTCGACAGCGACAGATTGGCGTTGAGTCAACAGATCTTTGAGCAGCCATTATGATAATCTAAATTAAATATTTCACAAGTTTTCAGGAGATTGTAGCAAGCAACAGTACTACACCGCCGCCGATTCGATTACACTAGCACTGACAATGCTGGCCAACTGGCAACTGCCTCACACATTTCTAAAACTATCATGCCGTTCGAAACTGTCTAATTTGTCCCCTTGAATTCGATTAACTTTACTCACCATTAAACAAACTGATACTTTTGGTTAGTATTGCGATACACGTCGATCACAAGTATTGTAGGATTTGATTAGTGTGTAATGAGGCCATCTTGAACTGGTTGCTGCTGCGAGCATCCGGGCTGAATTCTGGTCGACAACTCCGTTTCCGATATCACTACTTATCAGTCTTTTACCAGAAGCGCGACCGAACTTATCTTCGAACAATCGAAACTATTTGCGTCAAAAAATACTGGAATGATTGAACCGACCGACAAACTGACGACCGATGTGACCTACGATCTACAAAAGTGGAAACAGAACAGAATTCGAACACCTCCTCATACCTGCACCGTGGCGTTGCCAAGTGTTGTTGTTGTTGAACTGGTTGCAGAGCTCACTCCCACTCCAAATCCGACTCTCCCATGCCAGCAACTCTCTCTTCTCACCTGTTCTGTCTCTGTGGCACGTCTGCGCATGCGCTACGCTATCCTTACCAACTCGGCAACTCCTGAGCTGTCAGACACAGACACAACTCACAACGTCACCGCTTCAATTATTTGAGCATTCCAACATAAATTCCACTCCTTCCGTTTATTCTTACAGTCAGTGGCGGCGATAAGGTGGCCCCCGGCCGATGGGACTCAACGAGTAAGGAAAAATAATAAACATTTTAAATATTAAATAATCGAAATATAGATTTATTTATGTAAATCAAGAACCATAGTGTAGCAAAAGTAAAATTATTAAATAATTTCTAAATATTATATCTATTTACATAGCTACTATATGAATAGATCTCTCCCCATATACAAATAGGAATTGAAATACAAATTCTTAGTAGTTGGCTCCTTTCCTATTATTATTGTTTCCGGTGAAATGAGTCACTCAACCTCTCAACGGCCGAGAGTAGATAAGAAATCTTTAGAGAGGATTTTTTACTAAAGCCAAACATTTAGCCCAGTCATGGGGCATCATAGCTTGCAACATAAAAATTAACAAAAGCGAATTGTAAAACGCTTCTTCGATGAGTTATGTATGGATCATAGGATTGACGACCCTTTAAAATAATTTTAAGTGAAAGTTTTCAATGCAGCACTAGATACTGTCATAGGTCAGTTACAGAATAGATTCGAAGGGCTGCGTTGCATTGATGTAAGGTTTTCATTTCTGATGCCTCAGACTAGCTGTTTTATTTTGCTCAGGCTTCTACTGACAATGAATAACCTCATTACAGCTTTTTAAAATGTTGAAAGTCTGTAAATTATAGTGAGTCCATCCACTATAGCCTGCTATTAGAAGTTACTGCCTATGTCACACTTGCTACTATGTTGTTTGAAAAGAAAATCAAGTATCTGCTTTTGAAAATGTAGCATTTTATCACTCATTTTGATTACAGTTACTTATAAAAATATCCTATATAAAAAAAACTCAAAATATCAACTCATTGTGAAATGTAATAAGCTGATTCATTTATAATATTAAATAATTATGTCCTATTAACTCCTTAAATTCCGTTTTACGTATGAGAAGGTACATTTTTTCAGGTACAGTATATTTTTATTGTGTAAGCCTCATTACAGCTTTTCATAGTGTTCCATGGATACTACAGGAATTATTGTATGTCAAATTAATAAATGTATGCGTGTCAAATATTCCAGCAATCGCCATTTCGAATTAGCTGACATTATTTTTCTCTATTTTGAGGGCGAAAATTTCTTCTGTTATTAATTCTCCAAATTTCCTCCCTCGGAAAACTGTGAATTTAGGAATTTTTAGCTTCCCAACAGCTAATAAGATCTTTTTTTCAATGGAACAGATTTTATTATTATATTTAACAGTTGATGAGCTCAAAATTTCTATCTCACACCAAGCCTTTTATTCTATTAATCTTTCTTTTTTTCAACTGTCACACTTACCTAGGGTTCAAACATGAGATAGAGACAAACAATTTATAATTAATTCGGTTTGTCCTTCAACCTTTCATTTCAAGATTTGTAATCGATAATCTACTTGTTATCAGCTTTTTCGAGTGTAAATTATATGTAATATAATTGTGTATAATCAGACTCATTAAATTTGACGCTTGGCATTAGATAAATAGGTATTTTTTCTTTGCCATCATACTCTACGGTCATCAGCAACTTCAAGAAATAATATCTCTCTATCTATCAATCTATCTATCTAAAGCCAAGCGTCAAATTGAATGAATCTGATTATACCTATGCGTTAGACAAACCCTGACTTTGGACTTTTAGTGGACTTTTAGTGTGAGTTCGCCATTCCACCTGTATTTCTGGACTTTATAAAGTTTCATGAAACAGGGCCCCAGATTCGAGAATATTTTTGAAGCTGGATACTCACATAAGTTCATGTCCGACCTGAAAGGTACAACCAATATTAGCAAGAATGCAAAGTATTTTTGATAGTTGAAACTCAATTTATTGTCAATTTTAAACATAAAAATTCATGAACTGAATAACATCAATGTTATCAACATCCAATGGAAATTGAAATGTGTGTAATCACAAATGTTAAAGGATGATAAGGTGATTTACATGTGAAAGGATTATTACCTCTTCTCTATATTTCTATATTTACCTCTCAGTTTCCCGTGAAGGGCTGAACAAGAATTATGTCGTGGGATTGACGAAGTTCACTCCCGTTCAGGTGATAGAACCATATGAAATTTGAGATCTTTCTTCTCTAGTACCTTAGGAACCTTCTCTAGAAACTTAGACCTCACTACGGACGGTTAATAAGAGTTAAATCTAGAGTATTTTACTCAGCATTTTAAAAATAATAAATAGTTTAATAATTATCTCATAAAGATTATACGTTTTTCAATGAAAATTTATCATTTAAGAATCGCAATAGATTCCGTTATCAATATTATTGTTGCTCCCAAATAATTATGAAATATATATGCCAGAGATAAATCATATTCTATGAAATGAGAAAGCAATCAGTTACTATTTACTACACAAATATTGAAAAATATATTCTTATAATAGACAACGCTCTGCTTTCAAACCAGCGAGAGAAACAGCGGGAGCGGTAGTAGTGCTCTCTCTTGGCAAGTTTAGGAACTACTACGACTACTAGCTAAATAGAGGCCAGAGCGCGATAAAAATAGTAATAGAAGTTAACGCTAGTCACTTGTGTAGAGGCAATTTCAAACGTCCGGCTCAATTTTTTAGTAATTTCGACTTTTCTAGCTTTTCCATCACATTTCAACGTCAGAAAAAGATGAATTCACATGGAAATCAAGGTGAGGAATCGAATAAGACTGGTTTCAAGTATCTACTTGTAGTAGTTTATCGATAAAATCAGTTTTAATACCAAAAACTGATGTAATTTTAGGTTTTTTGTGGATAACTTGAAAATTCTTACACTTACAGTCTTGAAACATTTTTTATACGATTCATCAGAGAATTTCACGTGATATTAGTTCATTTTCCAATGTTAAATCCCTCAAATAACTCTAGAAAAAAATAAAAAATGATTCATTTTTTGCATCTTTGACAGCCTGTAACTCAATAACGAAGGGTTTCCGGGTATGTGTTTATCAGATGTTCCTATCCTAGAATTCGATGATTGATAATTTCCTCAAAGGATATTGTGATTCATGAAGGTTGAAATTTTTTTTTAGTTTTTATTCATTTTTTCAATGACCTCGATATAAAACTACTCAAAACTAGCTTCATTCGATTCCGTGACATACTCTACATATGATAGGTATTTTTTGGAACCTTATATTGTCCTACAGAGTCCAGGGTAATTGAAAGTTTATTTATGAATGACCATGCACTACTTTAGATTTTTGATTATTAAAAAGCATGTGAAACATTTATAGATCTGAAAATGTGATGCAATATGGGAAATGAGTTGGAGAATCGAATGAAGATGGTTCGAAACATGTAAGTATGCCAGTTTTCGCACACTAGATGAAAAATCGCTACAAATCACGCTTTTTTTATATGTGTTTTTCGGTTTTTCGATGATATCTCAAAAACTATTAGATCTATCCTCTTGAATTTCAGCTCAAACGATTTCCCATCACAATCTACATAGAATGACACCAATTTCAACTCTTCTTATCATTTAGCAACTTGATAAAAAAATAAAAAATATGAAGTTTTTTGCATCTTTGACGATTTTTTACTCAATAACGGTGCATTTGCGGACCATGGTTCATCAGATGTTCCTATCCTAACTTTTTCTGAAGAATCATTTGCGTTATTTGTATTTCGCTATCTCGAAGTTGCAAATTTTTTTAGTACAGTTTTCAGCATTTTGTCATTCTTAAGGAAATATATCGCAAGGAAGAAGCATCGACTATCGATCATACTGTTAGTCGACAGACATCGATTTAGAAATTATCGATGTAATACGAATTCGTAGACTTCATAGTTTATCATTTTGCTGCTAGATAGCAGAGGATGCCCTTTTTATGAGTGAATGGCTTCCCGCTGTATTCATTAAACTCAACTCTTCAATCATTGTTACATTTAGCAGCAAATGTAAAAACTACAAGGAATTTATCATTTTAATCACTCTAAGATTGAATATAGAATTTAGATACTGAACGTAATTTACAATTATTATTAGGAATAAAAACATTTTCACAAAATTATTCAAGATATACAACGAAAAATTTAAAATAGGAATTCAGAGTATCAGTACAACATTCAAAAACACATACGAAACATTTTGTCACTAATGAGACTGGAAAAATGTAGAAGTAGTTTACGTAAATAGGTTGTACAGGTAGTGCAGTTGCACTTTACATATAAATTATTCTTTCATAATATACTTGAAGACTTGCTCACCCAGAATTGAGAATGGTACAATATATTCGATAATAGCTATCAGGAGAGATGATCAATGTCTATTGAAACTAAATTTGGACAACATGAGGTGATAATTCAATTTGGTTAATTCAAGAACAATGCAAAATCTATAATATTGATGTCTCAATAGCTAAGCTATTGATAATATCCATACATGATTGAAAGATGGGTAAAGATATTTCAAGATGCTTAATATTTGAGATAGCACATAGCATTATTAATGCTGAAGCAACTACTATCTTTTGTTGCTGAGACAGGAAACATTTCAATAGTTGATTGTGAAATAGTTTGTACTGCGTACTCTCGATTACCGTTTTTAGTTTTATACATTAAATCATTAATCATTTAATGTATGTATTCTAGTTAATAAATTTTATTAACCAGAATGGGAATGCAGGTGGACTAAAAACAATTATATTATTTTACTGTTAGAAGTTTTTACATTGGTGTCCAGCTCTCTACACATGACTGTTCTGTATGTTATTTTGTGTGTCATTCAATTATTTAATATTTGTTTATGCGTGGACTTTTGTAAAGGTCTTTTGACAAAATATAATATCACTCACATTTTAAAAACATTAATTCACGGAAATATCTCAATAACTATTATATGAATGTATTTTGCTGATATTGCTGCAAGAATCTGTGCGTAAGGTTGGCTGAACAAGTCTAACCATACCTAGTAAAAGTAAAATACTACTCGGAAAATCACAAATTCAATAATAGCAAATAAAACACACAACCATAAATTTCAATTTTTTTTAATTCCAATTCTAATATTCTCATGGATAGGAGTATAATAGAAATATTCGATAAAGTTTAGACAAATAAGTATCTTAAAATAATGAGAGTGTAATATATTATATACCTACTATAATGAGTTGAAATGACTATGAAAAATAAACAATATTGAAACAAAATCAATATAAAATTGGAAATCTGAGGTTTTTAACTACAGAAATTAATGGAAAGACACATATCGAGAAATGTTTACTATTGTGCTATTCTCATTTTCATTGGGAAGATACCCCAATTATTGCAATAATTCATAAATTCGTACTCTGTAGCCTTTTCTGTCTCTGGTAATGTAGATTACTTTATAAAACCAAAATTTAGTTTTTAGTTTTATTTTTAGGATTCAAATTTACCATAGATCTATTAAACTTTTCCATGATAGAACATTAGGAAAGATTAATCAACAATTACTATTATTGTGAAATTGAACACAATGTTCAAATTTTATAATGTGATGCCGTAAACTACAGTACACTATCTCAATCATAAAACCATACTCCATACATAGGTTTTCATATAGGTGTACGATAGGAAGCCTTTCATTCATTCCCATTCATAAAAAAATACTGTATATAGGGGCCCCACAAAAATTCTTGCGGGGGTCCCCCAAATCCTTAGCGCCGCCACTGAGTACAGTAATCCATCAACCTCTTAATAATAATCAACCCACTTTCATTCATTTTTCATAAATTTTTGCTGGCATTGATAAGTTATCAACCACATGAGCATTATTCTTCGGTCTAAATTTTTTTCTGTTTATATTGATTTTTTGACTGAAAATTATTCGACTGTAATTTTTTGACTTCAGTTAATTATTTTAAATATATTTATATTTTCCAAACTCAAATTTTTATCCAGTTTTGTAATCGTATCAATTTATTATTTATTTAATAGGATCCAAATTATAAAAAACATATTAAACAATAAAAGAGATGATATTAATGAATAAAATTGCTCACAATTTTACAAATTCATTGTAATAGAAAAAGAATACCGTAAGTGGATTGAATTGGCATTAACTAGCAGAAGGATAAAAACTTTTTTTATTAATCCAATCAAAATATATTGTTATTTTCCATTAGAAATATGAAGCATAATATTATATACATACTGTACATTCAAAATTGTTTCTTCATTACAATAAATAACACATACTGATTGAGAATATCTAGATCAGTTTTCTACCTCAAGGGATGGCGATGGCGGGTCATCAGTCCTAGTTTACAGCCTACATTAGCTTTGTGAACACTCTCTCTCTCTCTCAGATTATATAAAAAATACATATAAGGCACTTATCAGACCGCATGTCTGATTTTAAATTCATGATGTTTTTGGATGGAATTTAGTGGGAAAATTTTATCGTACGGTAACGTATTGTCGGTTTCTAAAAGTATATAATTATTATGCACAATAAGTATTATTAGTATACACTTTTCAATGTACACCAGTGGCGGCGCTTCCATAAGGGCCAAGTGGGCCGGGCCCACCCAAATGAAACAGTAAGGTTCATTTTTAAATACGTTTTGTGATTAATATTATTTAATATTCAATAAAATACAATGTAAATTAATTTTGAACTGTCAGCGGGTCAAAACTCTCGTAAAACGAGTCAAAAATCATCACGTAACACATTGGAGGGCCACGGATTTCAGGCCCTTCTAGCTATCATAAGAACGTAATGGCAAGGCTACGCAAGCCGGCGGCGCTGGCTAGTCGGAGAGCAATGCATTCGTATATGAGGAAGATGGGCCGATTCCGGCGGGCCCATTGGACGTTGTTTCTCAATATTCTCGCTCGAAATGCTGACCGCTAGGCTAGTAGTAGCTTTGTTTACATCCTGTCATGCGAATTTCTCACTGATTGGCAAACGGCTCTGGTAGTTTTATTATTTTATAAAGTAATAAGTTAATACTTTAAGTTAATTTTGTGCTAATATTTTTATATAGATTTATTAGATTAGCCATAATCCAATTGTAGTGATTGTGTGATTTTATTGTGAAGTGCTGTGTTAGTGTGAAAGTGATCATGATTTAAATGAGGTTAGGCCTACTTCAACGGTACAATCTTCAGAATAATATTGTGAGTTTAATAAACGAATCAGCCCATTCAGCTCTTGGCATGTTTTAATACTGTAGTAAATTCGCAGGCTAATTGTATGTTTGTAGATAGTTCTCAGCAGGTCGATTCCTATAGTTTTGTTCAATATCGCAACTATATAGTCGTAGATTTAATCTTAACTACATTAACTTGTAAAATTGAATATACTTCATAAAGCACCCCCCCCCCTTCCCAGCCCCACCCACAACAAGTCCAACCACGGGCCCACCCTACTGTTCAGGTCAAGCGCCGCCACTGATGTACACTAATAATTGCTTTGTGTTTACTGCACTGGTCTGTTAAGATTTTTAAAATTCAAAACATGATAAAAATATTTCTCAATAGATCTTGTATGATCTGCTTTAAGTACCATTCAATCTCTCGATGGATATTATTAAGTCTGAAACACCACTTTCATAGAACTGAATGTTGAGTTTTATTAAATGCTTATGTCAAACAAAGTATATGTCTATACTAGAAGCGCTGAGTTTGAATTGACAGTTGAATTAAAATATGTTATTTAGGATAATAAATCAAGTGGAAATCCATTTATACTCTGAAATATATATTTTTTGTACAAAATTCATTTTATGAAAATTTTATTTACAAAGCTTAGCTTCACAACAAATAAAGGTACATCGTTCGGAAGTAAGAAAATGATTCCACCAAGTTGATTCCATTAGCATAATTCAAACCAATAAAATTCAAAATATCTGAATGTTTCGTAACTTGAAGAAACTAATCTCAGAGGAAATAATAAATAAGTTCACTTTTGAAAAGTGAAATTGAAACAAAAAATTGAATGCCATTCCAATAGATTCTGGCACTGAATACAAGTATATACAAGTAATACAAGTATATTCGTGAAACAAAATAAGTATTGCACTATCATTCTTCAAAATACAAGCAGGAAGTTTGAATTCCTTCCAATAAATACGGTAACACTTGTTTCTCTTCTACAAAATATCCCTGACTACATCATCATTTCTATAGATTGATAATTATAATTAGAATCTAGATACCTATTGCTATCAATTGCTTATAAGATTTATTATTTTTGCATATTATGCTAGCAAACGTAGACTAGTTTCTCATTATTTCTATTTGCGTCAGATAAAATTGAAATGATAATGCATGGAATACAGTTGTTATGTAGACTTGTTCAAGTGTAACAATCAAGAAATGACAATATATTATACTAAAACTAATATTACTTTTTGACATTTCACAAATAACATACAGTTTGGAATGAGTATTGAAAGAGTAACTCTCAAGATTATAACAATTCTTGAAAAGAATTTGTATTTAATACCAAAAAATTATTGTTGTTTTGGAAAATAAAGTAATATCAAATCCTTATCAGTTGTTCCGACTTCAAAGTACACAATAAGTTCATAATGTGACTAGGGTTTATTATGTAACTGTAAGGTAATGAATGGTATTGGAGGTAATGTTCTTGGTATTCATAGCAAGAATAATAGATCAAATGGCATTGAAAAGCATTGGAGTTCATTTTCCAGTTAAAACACAAGAGATCTAAAAAGTAGGGAAGCTACGAAGTGGAGAAAAAGAAGAACACCTAAAAAAGTAGAAAAAGATAGAAAGTTGAAAGGATTCACACATCACTGCAAGAAGGAAGAGGATGGAAAAACCTACGGAATCATGAGGTTGGCGAAATCCAAATACATAAGAAACGAGCCATCAGGAGATAATCGATATCATTTTTGTTGATCGATATTGAATAAATAGTATTGATAGTCTTCTTGTGTCTTAATTGTAGAAGCTTTAGGCCTGTTTATTTTGTTATCCATCATGTCATTGAGTGCTAAAAGAATGTGTATGAACAACTCAAACTAGGAATATATAACAAAATAATAATAGAGAAAAATCAAAATATATTTGAACACTTAGAAGACACCTCACATTTTAATTAGAAATATTTTGAAAGCTTTAGAGCTTTATTACATGAATAACAAAATATACAAAGCGAATTGTTCTAACTATTTATCTAAGTTGTAGAGTTCAAAAATAAAATAACCCTCATCCCTTATCATTGAACACATCGGCTGTGCTGGAACTCACTACTGTTGGACATAGAATAGGACTAGCTAGTAAGGAGTTCCCGTTCCCAAGTTCACCTAATTATAAAAAATTGATATTTTTAGATTATTGTACGAATAAATAGCATACAAACTGGGAATTCATTATAGTAAAGGTATCAAGTGGTTGATTTGGTAACACCTTAACAAAAATGCTTGAAATCTTCACATTTGATATGGTATCAAAGTTTTTGCCTTAATCTCAAGTCACCACTGCTAAAAGACTGCAGCTGTAGAAATAGGTCAGGTCTATAAAATATACAGAACATAGGCCATAACAGGTTCAATTTTTGTGCGAATGTTAGTTTCAAGAACATTTACCGACTCAGTTTTAATTTATGTTAATTTTATTTTTTGATAAACTTTTTTTATGATGCGTATCTACTGTCACTTCCCATTTGACTTCCAGTTTGGCAGCTGATTAAAATTACAATATTTTGATTATATTTCTGTCAAAAGAGGTATAATTTCTTTGACTTTATTGAGAATTTTCTACTGCTTTGTGAAAATAATTCGATTTAGTTTCAATCGACTTGATTGCTTAACGAGAAAGTGACAAATGGACCCAATCCTTTAGGATATCATTAGAACAACCCTACCTCTACCATTTCAAGTGTCCCATTTCAAGTGGCCATCCAATTGAAATATTGCTTTATTTAAAAACGGCTATAATGTAAAGAAACATTAAAATTGGGAATTTAGGGCTAATGATGACTAAATTTTAACCAAATATCGATATATCCATTAATATATCTAAGGCTACTCATTAATATATCTGAGATATTTTTATATCTAAGGCTGTGTGTTCACGATCAAATTTTTCATCCAATTCCTTTCAATGAAATAATCTTGAACCAACACTGATGAGGTAAGGTCCCACTACATTAGACAAGAACAGTTATAACGCTGCAAAATTGCATTTGGATGTCTTGCGTAGGGGTGCCCTACCTAATCAGCTGTTAGTTCAAGGTTATTTTATTGAAAAGAAACACAAAGACCTACTTAAAATCTCATTTTATCAAGTTTTTTGTAGTTTAAGTAATTTTTTTGAATAACAATGTGATTCGATCAATGCCAAATTATTCAAAAGCTTATTCTATCAAGTATTCTCTAGTTGAGCTAAAACTTCGAACAATAATTTTATTAGATCAATGCCAAATGCTGTTGTAAGCCTTCCAACAATTTCAAAGATATATTGAGGTATTTTTTGTTTCTTGACTACATGTAACGTATACTATAGCTGGATAAGTTACATGGAATTTCAACTTGAAATATGCTTAGATCTTGTGAACACCTAGTTTGTCTTGATGACGTCATTTGACACCGAGGACCTTCTTGACGGCTGTAACAACGTCAGCTGGCTGAGGAAAAGCAAGTCCTTCCAGGCTCTTAGTGTAAGGTGTAGGGACATCAGCTCCGGTCACTCTGATAACTGGAGAGTCAAGATGATAGAAGGTTTCACCTGTAAATAGAAAGGGAAACACTTGAAATTCAAGTCGCTCACAGAAACAATACATCAAACGAAACATCTGTAGCACGATCCATTTAACTTGTAAGAAATCAACTGATCGGTAATAATTGAACAGTGATTTCGACACAATAATCAAAAGGCTTAAACGTCTTAAAGACCTTTAAAGTCTTTAAAATACCTTTTTAAAGAATAAATTTTTGAAAGACCTTTTCAATAATCTGCGAGATTCAGCATTTGTAGGTTAAGTATTGTGATATTGCTCTTTGAAACAGCTGATTTCTGACAAGTTGAAAGGATCCTGCTATACATTTGCAAAATAATGTAACCTATCAATCCTGAGCCGCACTTCAAGTGAGTAGATGGTGATGATTGTAGGTAGATGATGATACATATCGGCTGCCCTGCCACTAACATCTATCCTCTACCCTCTATGTACTGCCGGATACATTTTTATTCCATTTAATACTTCAAATATCACCAAGTATTAATAGCAATTCACACACTACAAAAACAAAATGTAAACAGACAAGCTCATAACCTAAAATTCTCAAAATGGATCTCATAACGTCGAAATTCACAAATATGGCGCTAGAACTACTTGGTGGGTTGATGGTGGATGGCAACATGCCAGGCTTCATCCATCCATGCATGCTCTATATATGTTCTATTATTATGAATGTTGTATGTTCTATAAATATCCCATCTACCATCCAGGTAACACCAGATAATCCAGCAATGTGGCCTCAGCTTTATAGACATAAGCATACTGTCGTTAGTATATTGAATCTTATCTTCATATCGTTTAATAATTCTCAACTTTATACTTTGTTCAATCCATCGAACAATTGCTTTCATTTTCAATCATCATAATCTAGAATTCAAACCGATATTTTCTGTAATCTACATGCATAGAGTAAATAATCTAGAATTCAAAGCACTTTATAACGTTCGTCTAAAAATCTCTTCCATTTTATCGATAGGAAGTCCTCTGATTGGGGCTAGTAATACATTAAGCAGTTGAATAATTACTGTACATTCCGCTCAACTTGTATAGGAGCAGTGGAAGCAATCGCGCTTCTTATATTATCCTATACCTGGATTCATTTAAGTTAATGACGGAAATTCTATTAAACGTTGAAAAATCACATTCAAATGATTGAATTAATTAAATTACCTTGAATTACCTTCCTCTTCACCAATACCAGCAAAGCCGGATGGGTATTCACTTACAGAAGATTACAAAATATATTTTCTTAAACGTTCCAACTCACTTTCCATTATCCTAGCGCAGATTTCCGAGCCAATACCGCATTGAGGCCAACCGCCCTCGATAGTCACCAAGTGATTTGTCTTGGCCACCGACTTGCAGACCGAATTCACATCGAGGGGCCTCAGCGATCTCAGATTGATAACTTCACACTCGATTCCTTCGCCAGCCAACAACTTGGCAGCATCCAATCCAGTTTCAACAGCTTTAGAATGAGCCACAAGTGTTATATGGTCACCTGAAATTAAAAAAATCGTTCTCAAGAATCTTTCGTCTAACATTATACATTATTGTGTTCTTAATGTCAATTTTGATTACTAATACAATTAATAATGTGCAAATTATCATTTTATTAATTTTTTATTTTTAAAACTATTCCAGCTAGAAATTAGGGTGTTAGGCCTATGGAATGATAGTGGTACAATATAAAGTGATAAATTGTCATTTTACTTTGTACTGTTATGATAAAAATAAATTTTTATTCTATTCTATTTTGTTATCTACAGGAATAAAGTAATCTTATCTTACCAAGGATGAAACACTTGAAATAAAAAACAATAAAGTCATCAGACCTATCAATCAATAGCGAAAACAATCGATGAACGTTATGAAATATTACAACGTTTTATCCAGCATTTGAAATGAAGCATATAATGAAAATCAGTTTGAATTTTCAAAAAATCTTGAATTTGATGGCTAATTTTATGATGACTGCTATAGTCTGGCAACAGACAAAAGAGCCTCCAAAATAAGAACTCTACTGCGCAGAGAGAGCGCACGTTATGCTACGCAGCAGTTTATCTCACTCGCTCACTAGAGTAGTGGTACTATGTGATTCTGAATCACTTCGGTGATACGATGCGCGAAGGTTCTTTTGTCTGTTGCCAGACTATATTATTCATATTTAGATTTTCATATATTATGTTTTTCATAAATAAAAATGTGTAAAGGCACGTTGAAATACAGATAAGTTTTAGTAACAAATCCAGAAACATATTCTAACACAATTTTGAGACCTTTAACAAGTCCTTATAGATTTTGAATTTCTTTGAAAACTTTAGTTTATTATATTTGAATGGAATACGTTTATTATAATATACTCCACGAATTCTTACACTCTTAGAACAATTCAAGAAGTTGTAATGAGTTTTGACGATGATGATAATAATAATTTACTCTATTTTCAACCCAGGTGTCTTTGCAGAATGAACGCGCTAAACCTGCCATAAACGAGAGTGGATAGTTAGCAAAAAAATCGATAAATGATAGTATGTTGTAGGTTTCAAGTGATTTTATCATGTCTAATTTAGAACTTAAACTGGGCTCGTAAAAACATGACATTAAAAAGATTATTGAGCAATCCAGGTGATCATGACTTTCAAGTGAATTTATTTTCAATTATATTTCACTCATTTACCTGCTCTTTCAACCTTTGCCTTTCCAATTTCCAAAACAAATTCGTTCGATAGTGCTTCATCGGACATTGGGTAACTGCTACCATAAAGCAATTCATTCTCTAGGAACACAACCGGATCTGGGTCTCTTATAGCTGCTTTCAAAAGACCTTTACAGTCTTCTGAGTTGTAGGGTGAGATAACCTGCAACACATCAAGAGAGATTTTGAGAATTAATTTCGATTATAAAAATGTTTTGACATAGGTTTATGAGAAAAGAGTTTTATTTATATATCCAGCAAGCACAATCGATACTTAAGGAAAGGCACAATAGGATTTCGCCCAAATCTGTTCACCTCCCAAACAGAAGAACAGATTTCTTTAGATTTAGATTGAGAGTTTTAGTGCCGCACTTAAGAACGTTTCTGAAATCAGCACTTGAAATAAGCAACACTACTATCACCATAAAGTGATTTACAAGTGTTGCATTATAATTTATGGGTCATTTGATGATTAGGAACAAGCTATAAGAATTTTAGTACTGTATTGTATTTTTATTGGAATCCATTCTTCACCCAATTCACTCAATTTTTATTGGTAACAATTTTATTACCGGTGTGTCGAATTAGGTGATAGCCTAATCTAAAATATAGTTCTTCTTTTTGCTGGGGATGATGCCCACATAAGCTCTAGGCTTGTGCGTGGGTAATGAGAAGGATGATGATGAGAGATGAATGGACCTACAGCTTTAGGTGGGTTCCGAACCACCGGGAAGCGATTTTGAGGCTCATAAATTGTATTTAGAGGAACCGGTGACCGTTACAACAGGAGTGGTGGGTGCCGTCTCTTATCTAATCTCACCGATTAGACCCGCCTGCTACCACTGGGACAACCGCTTCCCACAGCTTTAAGAGTATCACAGCTGAGCAATAGGTGATAACAATGGTTCAAATGTGGAAGCATTACTCGAATTATATTGCTTTAGAAATACTATTTTTTGCAAGAATGACAATCCTTAACATGGATATATTTTAAATGCTGAATAACTATACTTTTACAATACATATTTTACCTGTTTTTTATACTCGTGAATTATGTTTAGAATGAGCATTTGTTTATTTTGAATTCATAATGGCTGCCTTTTTCTTAAGCATAGATGCAATGGTCAGTGCTTGGTTAAATTTTTAATCTACCACTTCCAAAAATTACATATAATATACAAGTATTACGCAGAACATTTGGAATAAACCAAACAGAAAAATAATCAACATTAATAATTAACATTAATCAAAATTTTTATTTTATTTTTAGGAGTGAAAATTTATGTTGAATTGTGAATGTGAACATAACCCTCTTTTGAAATGTTATCAAAATCAGGAAGAGAAGACGTTTTGGACTCTGTGTTTTCATCCCATAAGTTATATTTTGTACTCGATCAATAAATAAATAAATAAATAATGTAATCATACATTAGAACTCAGTGCGCATGAATTGAAAATAACTATTTCTGATGAAACCTGAAATAATAATAGTCTTTGAGCGCCAATACTTACTCATATAAGATTCTAATGATTTTTTACCTGGAAATCAATTATGAATAAAGATTGATGAAAATCTATTATCTTCAACTAAAAGTCACATAATGAAATGGAATTTATACACCGTATGAACGAATAAATTATGAAAAAGTAAACCGAGGTATTTTAAAGACTGGTAGAACTAAAGAGTACCTTCAAACCAGGACAGTGACTGTACCAAGCACCAAAACACTGCGAATGTTGAGCTGCCACTCCCGCTGCTGCTCCATTGGGACCTCTGAATACAATTGGAACGTTTATCTGAAAGCAAACATCACAATAAAATTATAAAGGTCTAATGAGGCATTTCATGTCTACAAATTAAAACACAATTTCGAAAACATATAAAATATTATAAACATTTATTTATTATTCATGATCATCGTATGTTTAAACCGTAAAAAATGTTTAAAATAATAGTGCATGAAAAATGGAACATTCTGAAAATAATAACTGTTGGCTATGTGTAGGCTATAATAGGCCATAATATCTAGGCTATGTGGTTCTTATTTACTAATTCAAGTTAGAAAAGTATATTTTTTATGTAGTCTATTATTACAATTATTGAGCCAGTTATGAATTGGGGACCTGATTTCAGTCATTGTCATTACCTGATAATCATTGTCATTAATAGGCCATAATATCTAGGCCATGTGGTTCTTATTTACTAATTTAAGTTAGAAAAGTATATTTTTTATGTAGTCTATTATTACAGTTATTGAATAAGCCAGTCATGAATTGGGGACCTGATAATCAGTCCTTGTCATTACCTGATAATCATTGTAAATGATAGTCAGTCATTGTGATTATCAGTCATGCAATCTTGAAAGGCATCAAATTGCTTTGAATGAGAATTCTTGATTCGTTTGTTTAATACTATTCATAATATAGTAAAAAGTGGGCGAGAAACTCCCTCCCCCAGCAGTTTTAAGCTGCAGAGTTTCATATTAGTTCAACCAAGTTGCGCTTTTTTTATTTTGTTGCCATATAAATAAGTTTTCAAAAAATTGAATTCAACGGATTATTTACCATTCCAGCCGACATGTAGAATGTTTTCGCAGCAGAATTGATGACTTGATCGATTGCTTGCATTGAAAAATTGAATGTCATGAACTCGCAAATCGGTCGCAGTCCAGCCTGCAATCAAGTAGAACAAAATCTCACAATAAAAATAGGTAATTTCATGTAAAAACTCAAAAGACGAAATTCCCTGATCAAAGTCTCATTGATGAATTGATTACTAAAAGAATTCAGTATTTTCCTTTTTACTGATAGCATAGACTACACTTCTAAACAACAACTTGACAACTTACTTTGATAGAATACTGGACTAAATAAAAGTATGAATCGCTCATTTCGGATTAAAAGAAGCAGTTACCCAAGTTGTGAAACTATCAAAACCATTCTTTTTTCAAATTCTTCAACAAAACCACTAAGCATAGCTTATTAGTGTGGCCTTAGCCTTATGAATAAATAAAGAGAAACTGACCATAGCTGCACCAACACAATAATTTATACATGAATAAATGAATAAATAGAATACATAAATAAATACATATGTGAAGTGACAATAGCTGCACTAACATAAAAAATTAGAAGTTAATGAAAAGAAGAAGAAGTTAATGAATAAATTGAATGAATAAATAACAATGAGTCAGATGACAATTAATAGCTGCACCAACATAATAATTAATAAATGATTGAATAAATTAGTGAATAAATGAAATGAATACAAAAGTGGAGGGTACTAACCATAGCTGCACCAACAGCTATTCCAGCAAAACCCATTTCGGTGATTGGTGTATCGATGACGCGTTTGTCTCCATATTTTTTCCACAGTCCTCTTGAAACTTTGTACGCGCCATCGTAAAGAGCAACCTCCTCTCCCAAAAGCACCACCCTGTCATCTTTAGCCATCTCTTCGTCCAATGCTGAGTTGAGGGCATCTCTGACAGTCATCTACAAACAATAAACAAAAATACAACTGAAACCGGCTACACTGTATTCAAATTCAAATAAGCTCCAATGTAACACACGAATGAAGATGATATAGGACTACTCAAAAATAAATAATGATCTTCCAAATACTGTTAAATGGTTATATACTAACTGTTATTGTATCAGTTATAGCAATTTAAAGGTACAATGTTGTACATTCATGAAGATGATGTATCCAATAATGATCTAATAAATACTGATAGATAATTATATATTGAATAATAAACTGTTAGTGTATCAGTTATAGCAATATGAAAACATATGTTGATTGAATTGCAACTTGCAAACGTTTATTAATATTCACTGTTGAGAAAATAACTGCTCAGGTGCTTAGTAGCACGGTATGGATTTTAACAGGCCTTCTTACTCCAAATTAGCTGTTTTGTTACATTGACTTAACGAATGACTTGTTAAATAGTACAGTCAACTAGTTGACTTCTTCTCGTTAATTATTATTCATGTAAATATTATGCTTGCATTATTATTGTTTACATAAATTATTATTTTAATTTTATATTTTTTGTGTTTTTTGGCTCATAAATTATCAGTTTTGGCTCATGTGAACGAATCAGTTGACACTAATTAAGGAAATAAATATCATTAATCCAAGTAGGTATCATTATAAGCTTATCAAGTTGGAAATTAATAAAATTTATTTGCTAAAAAATAACAGACTAACCTTTTCAATATAAACTTGTAAATCGAGAAATATCAGTAGTGAGAATTGTTCTAGCAATTACTACTGTCACATCAATCTTTTCCTAATCTCTGTTTTATCATAGGCTTTATCAATACTCTCTAGTTTTATACCAATTTCCTTCCCCTTCAACTTTTCCACACATTTATGTATTTCACACACCGTGTATAATAGTGTAGATAGTAATTGTAATATATGACAACTTAAGGTGGGTTTTCGTTACTGCGACAAAGTGCCGCAGCGGAGCCCGACCCAGCGTTGCCAGATGCAATTGATGAAAAATCCCAACTATTTATAGCTCCGCTGCGGCACTTAGTCGCAGTAACGAAAACCCACCTTTACGCATTTTAAAAATTCAAGTTGATGACGGAAATTGTCCGGTTACACAAAAGCCAAAAACATTCAACCGCCGTAAAATGACGTCATCTAACGGAGCTCAATAAGTAAAAGGTTCTATTGGCTCGGTTGGATGACATTTCTTTACGGCGGTTAAATGTTTTTCGGGCTTTCATATTATTCATTCTAAAAATTATTTTCCACTTTAATATAGACTTGTGATTTATTCAGCTTCAGAAAACAAACAATGAATTTAAATACGTTAGGCCTACATGAGTTTTAAAAATACCTCAAATAAAATTGTCGCCTTGAAAAAATATTGGGTCGCTTCCGTTAGGTCCAGAAAAACAATATCCACATTGGAAGAGACAAAATGTAGATTTTATAAATAGACTTTAAATATAGACTGTATAAATTATCTTTATAGATTTATATACACTTTATAATACATACATTCATTACTAAACTTAGGCCTATGAATTCTTTATATTAATTTGTCGTATTCTTATGCAAAGTCTTAATACCATTAAGAATGGGCGGTAGTAATCGGCCATATTGGATTGATGTCCCATAAGATGAATGTAATTTTAAGCTAAAGCAAGCATCTTTCTGTAAAACATCAAGTCTACAGTTTACGTCGGATCTTCTTGAAAAAAATTTATTTGATAAATTCTTAAATGTTATAGGGGCATGGCTTTTTCAAATTTTAAATATTTCTTCCAGAAATGTTCAAACTTGAAAAAGCTTATTTTTGCTGTAATTATTGCAGTAATTTTCTAATTAAAATAGTAAAAAGCCAACCTCCTGAAGAATTTTATTCTCTTTCCAATGACACTTCAAACGTAATTTTCTGTAAAAAATGACGTCGCTACATGTTTCAAAAGATTACCTTGGTCTTATGGGACCATTTCCAATATGGCTGACTACTACTGCCCACTCTTAAGAACAATAAGAGACTATTCAAGGCAGACTATCAACCAAGGTAAAATGGCAGTTGAGTAAAAACCTATCTCGATTGAGATCATGGTCTGATATAACTCTGATTGTAAAAAAATTAAAAAACATAATAAATTAAAATTCAAGATAAAATTTTTAATACTACAACACGCACATAAAGGTTGATTGAAAGAGAGGGCCGGCTGCGCCTTAACTTCACCCCAAATGCTTTAATAGTTTAAGAAATCTATTTGGTTCATTTTATGTACACGGTGTATACCTCATAAAAGTATATTTTAATGGCAATAAAGGGAATTAGATTTTTAATAAAAGCAGCCATTCTAATCTCAATCCATCACCATAATAATTTTACTTCAAAGAGATAGTACTTCTAATTTGTAACGATTGTTTGAATTCAATTATGCCATTTGCCCAAATAGTCTGACATCAATTTGGTGGTATAGGCGGATAGGCCTACAAAAAACTGTTAAGTCCAACTGAAAAAATTGGTACCTAGCCTATCTAGGCTAGAGTTGAAAATTTCAAGAATTTAGATTACAAAGATATAAACACAAATCAAAATGTCATCAATATAATTTGTCGACTTGTATTTCATATATCTCCCAAACACAGAAGAAGAACTCCGATAAATTAAAGAGTATTTACTACATATAAGAGGTACAAACTATATCAAAATAAATCATGTATTGCTATCTGACGAGAATTGAATGAACAATTTTTTGAATATCTCTCCCAATAATTTTACATTATAGGCTTCATGTTGTAATTTTACTCGACTTCAAAATTAATTGCATAAGATTCATAATAGCATGTCAAAGTTACGAAATTCTTATATAACAAACTAAATTACAATTTTAACACCGGTAGGAAACGTAATCGCTCTCAGTGCAATATGTTACACTTTAATAGAATGACCTTAATTTAAAGAGTTGCTGATAAGTTCTAATCAAAGGCTATAAGTCAAGGTCGAATCATGCGTATTGATTGAGAGAAAAATATATGCCTATGCATGTGTGTGTATATATACATTATTAGTTAACAGTTGAATGAATACCGAACACTTTATTTTGTACTGAATAAAAATATTTTGTAATTTTCTAACAAAAAAGTTGAACAAATATTGTCGTTGTTCTCTTCTATTTTATAACGAACGTGATGCTCAAATAACCTGTAAGATAAAATCGTAGCTGGTTCATTTTGCTAAGACACCTGGATTAAAAATTATTTGCTGTCATTATCTCTTTTACTATGCTCAAAGTTTATGAAAATTTTAAAAATGGCAACATCATAATGGATGAATACACTTTCAAAATTGTAAAGCTGCAATAAGGTAATATTGTACGTCCAGGTGCCTTAACAAAATTTGAAGCAAGACTTGAAGCAAACTGGGCATGTTTTAATCCTATTAAATTTTATTTGATCCCCAATGGATAGTTCATGCCAATTTTCAAGACAAGTGTGAAATTTATTCAAATCTTGTCCAATATTTGACTAAGTCATTAAAAGTTTAGTCTTCCAATTCCTTCAAATATTGACCAAGATTTTCAGCCTCAATCATTTCAATAAAAACCATGAAAAACATTGTAGCATTCAGTATAAATTCTGCACCTGAGCCACTAGAAATGAGAGTATAAATGAAGGGAGGATGAGATTACATTACACAAATTTTTGGTTTAGATTCCGGATCATGTTAACTAACAACGTAAACATCACATGAATGACAGGTAGTATTAATAATCATTAAATTAATAGAGAATTATTCAACTTTATGGAAATGAATAATATAAGTGGTTGAGAATAAAATTGTAATAATTAAGTTGAAGGGTTGGAGGTTGCAGGGCTTGTTGAAGGAAATAATCTTCAATAAATTATTGAGAATCCGAATTTCAAGAAGAAGAGTTGGGAGCAGAACCTATCATAGCAGACTTTTGTTTCACACCTGCATACCTGTATTTTATACAGTAATGGACGTCAATATTTCTTATTCAAAAGCAGCGCTAGTTAATATTGCTTCAGGTGACTACTTTGAGCGTATTATATTTCAACATTTTCGTTCGGTTTTAATATTTCTTCCCCTATGAAGCAAATAATGAATGGTTTTTGCCTTTGATAATCAACTAACAAAGAGCCGGAACTACTAGGATATAGGAATTTAGGGACTATGGACTATTTAGGGCGCTTGGATGGAATTATACGCTCCTGTGACAAAACACCATCAAATTTCAGAATAAAAAAATGTTGGTGCCGACCACAGTGAAACTTTTATCGCTTGGGAGAGTCAATAATAGGTTGAAAATCTTGTTGTGTAGCTGGATGTGAACGAATTTGAAGACTAATTTGAAATACGCTTGCATTCAAGTTTATTATCAACAGCGAAAGATACTCAAAAAACTAGTTATCCATCTAGAAGAGCACTGACCTGTAAGAACTAATAGGCCCGGTGATATCTTCTATGAGATACACACTACTAAAAAGTACATTATAACTTTCAAGTACCGTAGCAGATACAAAATGGCAAGTATTACTGTAAATATGTTTCTATAAAATGGTTGTGTGATGAACACAAGATTCCATCATTATCACACATTGATAAAATACAATCAGAGGTTAGGTTTTAAACGTCGGCAAGGTACAATACTGTCAACAGGAACTCATTATCATACATTCCAATGTTACTTTCATATAAAGCTAGAGTAATTTCTCCATAAAACAGATCATAGGATATAATTTAGGTAACCTGTGAGAAAACTGAACTTGTAAAAATCAAGGATGACAGCATGTCACGTTCAGTAGTCCACCAGTGCAAAAATGAATAGGCTACTAGTCAATAATTAGTTTTTTAATAGAGTTTTGGGAGATTTCAAATTATTGATTTCGAGAGAAATATTGTTTCCACAGAGTATTCTGAACTTAGAGAAATGCATGTTACTTAATGCCCTTGAGCAAGGATAACAAGTTCATGCTGAAGTTCAATTTTATGAACATATTAATATGATCATTATGAGGCTGTCAGCCTCAAGAATCACGTAAAATTTGGATTACCAGTTCAATTTTTAATACTGGGTTCAATGGAATTGCAACATAACAGATTATCTTGAGAAATCTCATCCAAGAAATGATATTAAACTAACCTGTTTGGCGTTCAGTGCTTGACTAGAGGAGAATGCCCTGTTAGATAAGAGTTTGGCTGCTTTCTGTAAATAAAAATTTGAAAAATAGTTAGTAAAATCATATTAGTTCAAATCAAAATTATAATAGTCGAAATTAAATACTCAAAACTTACTTTTAAAAGCATTTTAGACGGAGAGATGACAACCATCATGAATTTGAAGGTTAAACAGGGCCTTTCAAAAGATTCGAGTCGATTGGAAAGATCGCTGGTTTGCAGGGTAACCACTACACTAAACTACCACTACCACTACACAGCGACCAACAAGAAAAAGGCAGAATAACAAGCAAACACTGCATAAAATGAGAAGCTTTGAAATGAATAATTCCCTCTTATGGCATGAAATTTCCCTGCAGACGACAGCTTCTTTTTACTGCATCAAAACTTTGGCGCTAAAATTTGAAATAAGCTTGATTTAACCTTCCGGCGGGCGCGCCTCTGAAAATTGCCTGATCGGGCGCTTAGCAGCACTATGAGAGCTTCACCCAAAGTAAAAGTGTGGCCTGAAATACAGATCCCAGTTGGCAGGATATGAATCCCAGGCCATTGTCGTGTTTCAGAGGACACGTTAAGCCGTCGGTCCAGGCTGCCTAAAAATCATTCGTTGAATCCATCTCTCATCATCTTCCTTTCCATTACGGTACCCATACAAAAGCCTAGAGATCACGTGGGCATCTCCCTCGAAAAAAAATACAAAAAATGGATAGAAAAAGTAATACATATGGAAGAAGGTAACTTCACAACATAAAAATTGTTCATTCAGCATAGGTGTTTTGACTTGTGGGGTTAAAAATGTCTCATTCATTTTTAGACTAAAATTCACTGCCAAATCTGCTTTCTCAGTCCATGAGAATCGAATCCTGAACTTTGACAGAATTCAGAATTCTCCAATTCTTGAATCAATTGCCCGCACTGGTGGTTTCCTGCAATTGACAGCAATAACCCAATAACGCTGTCATAAAAATAAAAGTAGGTTATCATTGAATCAAATGTAAAAATGCCTGTTTTCAAACCAATCGTATTTGAAAAATATTCAGTCAAAATATTCCAGTAACTTATAAAATCAAAGGTACGATGTTTATGAACACTTCAGTTGTCACTTCAAGAGAAAAGAAACAATGATCATTTTAATTTGATCCGCTTTCCAAAAGAGAGTGAGATATGTAGTGATATAAAACTTTAAACATAGTTTCTTTACTCTTGGTGTTGCTTTAAAAGCTTAAAATTATGAAAACTAATACTGGCAAAGGCAAATTGTAGGTAAAAAATGAATTACTCAACATAACATATGATTATAGGCATATAATTCTATGGAAATCTTATGGGAAATGGCAAAAGGATGGTGGATTTTTCCGAGCTAACCAATCAAAAGTATGACATTCAATGATCACACTGTGATTATACAGTCTCTGCAGCTTGAAATTTTCCTACAGGCGAAAGCTTTTTTTGAGATTGTGCTACTTCAAAACTTTGGCATTTTGATTTGTAAGAAACTTGATATGAAGTGAGGTGAAAAAGACAAGGTATAGAAAGAACTTAATTTAATAAATTTCAATTTAATATTTACAAATCACAATTACGGTAACTGGAGGTAACTCCATAACTTTACAAATTACAGTTTAAACTATGCAGTACTAAATAATCAAGAATATCCTAAATCACAGTTGAAACAATGAAAAAAATGAGTAAAGTACTCAAGATGAGAATGAGATATGCACAGTGGAATTTAATGAATCTACTAAATCAATCTATTGAACCAGCTTATCCAATTAATTTGTATTTCCTATTCAATTTTGATTAATTTTAAAGATAAATATAGAGGTGCAGATTTCAAAAATTTCTCCTCCCTTAATAGAACAGGTCAGTGGCTCAAGTACTAAAAAACAATAATTTTGACCAATCAAGATGGAAATAATCATTTTATAAAATGTGAGTTAAAGTTGAAATGGATTTATACAACTTCAATAAAACAGTGCTGAAATTTCCCCTGCAATATGTTTCATAACATTTTCCTGTAGTCATCAGGCTCTCTGTAGAACAAGAGTTGGCAATTTGTTCAAATTTTGAAATAGAGCTCCTTGATACGCAGTCATATACTTTAATCTAAAGGTGACATAATACAATGGAACCTGGTGCCTATTTCAGAAAATTTCCTACTCCTTCGATACAGGAAAAATGTGGGCATATATTGATTATATTGATCGATTCATTCAAACATCTCATTACAAAACAATTGAGATCACAATTAACAGATTAAATCACAATTAACAGAATTCTAACAAATAATGGACAACATTAACATTATGGTATAATCTTAAGACACCTTGTCAAGATCCTCAGACACGAAAACCCCTGCTAGCACAGAGCCTACAAATAGATTTTTTACAGGCTTGAAACTGTAGTTGCTAAAATTTACACAGGAAATTTCAAAGAAGTATCGCACTCCGGAAACTGATAACAGTAAAGTACTGAAGGATCAAAATAAACAGAAAGTTGCTTGAAAAACGTTCAAGCGAAGCATTTATAGATAACGCAATATGACTGTCTCTTGCCTGCTTAGATATTCTTCGATATATTTCTAAATTACATCTATCTAATATAGTTTCATAGAGAGAAATATTTCCAGCCATGGGTTACTAGCCGGCTTAATTACTTTAAACTTGAGACCACGCGTTTCATGAGCATTTCTGAATATTTCATTATTATTAGTTGATTCTGCTTTCATTTCGATCACTAAAAATGTTTTCAACATATTATTAGATTTTCAGCTGGTTTTATAATCTACAAAAACCAAATTTATCATGTTTATCTTAGTGAGAATGAATTTGTTTTGGATTGTTTTTATCGACTTCCTTCTTATTTTGATCTGCATATCTATATAATTAGTTCCTCGCAAACTATCTACTTTGTGTAGTGTGTACTCTCTTTTATTCTTATGCATAATATCGAGATCACTAGTGAATGGAAACAGTGTACACATAAATTTACACCAGTGTAACTTTCAACGCCCCTAAGTTATAAATTAATTAATTAGTCATAAAATAAATAATTATAATAAACTACTACATTCAGTAAAATTAGTACTACACAAACGATTAAGGAAAATATTGAGCCATAGTCTAAAAAAACGACTAGCTTTCTAAAGGATAACATTTTACATTTTTGTTTGTTTCAATTGGAAATTTTTTGTAATCATGTGAGTGTTTTAAAGTTTGTGATAACACTCAAAGCACAGAGTGGACAGCTGTAATTTAAACCTGTAACTACGAGTGGTTTTATATTAGTGTATTTTATTGTCTTTTCATTCGCTATTATTATATTTAAATTGGAGAGTATTAATATAGTTTTGTAATTCTTCAGAATACATAGTAAACAATGTCCCAATGAGCAAGAAAATTAATGATTGCATTCTGTAAAAAATTCAAAAAAGTACAGTAATTGGAAATTAAAATAATATTGAAAATCTTATCATGTAGGCATTTCCAAAGCAAGAGTATGAATTTCCAAAAAACTTGATTGGACAACAGTGCTTGAAATCAATACATATTTTGAACGCATTCATTAAAAATGATAGGACATAAAACTACAAATACGTCGGTTTATAGTGAGAAAAGGAACATTTTCTAACACTGCGATAAGAGGCTTTATAAAATTCTGAGGCTATTGTAACTTGGATGCTTCTCTTAGTCACAACTCACAGACTCGTAAAAAATACTCAACATGGCGAATTGGATGGAAAGTTAAGTTTAATCTTCAATTGGCGACATTTTCAAACAAATCCAAGAAATGTTTGATCTCCTTGCTGCAAAATGATAATTTTCTGTCAAGGAATGAATCATGACCATATTTTAAATTACGACTTACAGAAATGGTAGCTCTTTTTATTAAATTTTATAAGACACGGAATGGGACAACTCGCCGCGGCCAACTCGCCGCCGCCATCTCGCCGCGGCCAATTCGCCGCCGGGCCAACTCGCCGCGGCCAACTCGCCGCCAGACCAACTCGCCGCGGCCAGCTCCACAGAAGGACTGATTACCTTGGAATTTAATTTATTACCACTTTTCAGGGATATTCAGATGCAGCTAACGATTCGAGATGATATAAATTATAACTATAATTGATAATAGCTAAATTTTATTCTTAAATTTTACATAGAATTTTACAGAGAATCTAAAATAGTGAACATTCTCTGTGATAGATGAAATTAACTTCGTTAACTTTGTTAAAATAGTGAATTTCTGAAATCTGAAATTACTGTTTAAATTAGGCATTTTACAGAGAACCTAAAGGTTCAATACAAATTTCATCAATGAATTTAGTTTTTGTACCTTTTAACATGTTTCAGTTGTGTTTTTCAATACATTAGTTTGATTAGTGAATTAAAAATTAATTTATATATCATGTCGAATCGTTAGCTGCATCTAAATATCCCTGAAAAGTGGTGACAAATGCCGGGAGAATCAGTCGTTATAAGAGCTGGTCGCGGCGAGTTGGTCTTGCGGCGAGTTGGCCGCGGCGAGTTGGGTCGGCGGCGAGTTGGCCCGGCGGCGAGTTGGTCCGGCGGCGAGTTGGCCGCGGCGAGTTGGCGGCGGCGAGTTGGCCGCGGCGAGTTGTCCTAGACCCTATAAGACATCACACTGATCCAAATGATAATATGTTTTCTGAGGGTGATGCCCACATGAGCTCTAGGCTTGTGCGTGGTTATTGAGAGGGGTGATGATGAGAGATGACGACTGTTTTTAGGCAGTCGGGACCGACGGTCCCGTTTCGTCTCCTTCGAAAGACGGGAGAAGCCGTTTTTGTCAAAATCCGTTCCGTCAGAATCCAGCAGGAAAGTATGGAGGATTGGGTTGTGGGTTGAATCATAGCAATTTTGGAGATTCAAGAAATT
This sequence comes from Laodelphax striatellus, assembly GCA_017141395.1. Lineage (NCBI taxonomy): Eukaryota > Metazoa > Arthropoda > Insecta > Hemiptera > Delphacidae > Laodelphax > Laodelphax striatellus. The sequence goes on along the minus strand of CM029544.1, from coordinate 21,818,767 downwards.
CATCACGAATCAAGTCACGTTAATGCGACAATAACATTTCCCAGGGTGAATCTGACATTTTAACAAGTTACCTCTATCTTATCATCTTCTTAAAAGAATGAGACCCAGGATCAATTTAGAATTCACCCAAAATAATTATCGTTTCTTTTGGAGTGGTCCGTAGCCGAGGGCGATAAGTGCCGGTCTGATAATTATAAAGGTCTGATAAATACAAAGGCCTGGATCGAATACAGTTGAAGGAACTGATTTTGACAACAAAAACGGCCACTCCCGTCTTTCGGAGGAGACGAAAATACGTCGGTTAGGTTTGCCTAAAAACAGTCGTCATCTCTCATCATCACCCCTCTCATTACCCACGCACAAGCCAACAACAACAGCTAAGTTGTTCAATGGCCATATAAACGTTTCACTCAAGAGAATAATTTGTTAATTAGAAAAGGATACATATGATCTGCGAGTTTGTAGATAGATGCCATAGCTTTTCCCAGTTCTTCACATTTTGCCATCAGCTGGTACATGGACTGAAAAATAGAATGAAAAGAATAATTAAGAAAATAGGACTGACAAAATCCAAAATACAATACCATATCATTCAAATTAACCAACTTTGACTGTAAAACTTCAACAGAGGCCCTATTACGCAAATCATATAATTAATTGATACGGCTAAATTCATTATATGAAATAAACTACAGTAGGATTCATTTAATTTCATGCTTGGCGATCAGTTAACAGCTGATGTTAAGCAGCTTTTACACAATAATCCAAAGACTTTTAAAGTCTTAACGACCTTTAAAGTCTTTTTAAAGAAGACCTTTTCAGTCTTTGCAATAATCTGCGAGATTCAGCAATTGTAGGTAAAGTATTGTGTCAAAGCTGCGTAACGTCAGCTGTTTACTGATCGCCAAGCGTCAAATTAAATGAATATCACTGTAGGTGTTTCAAGTTAGTGAATTTACATCGATATTTACTTTTTTAACATCATTTCAATCACTGTTCTCTTTCTTCTTCATGTCTGTTTAATTAATAGCGTTGATAAAGCCTGTATCTTGCTATGTACAAAGTGTTTGCTTCTCTAAGCTTTCTAATTCATGTTATTAAACAAAAAGAATACAAGCTGGCCAAGAATATAGTTGTACGATTGTAGTCAGCATAATTTTGTGCATCAAAATACGCAGTTATCAAAAAGTCCTATGCTATAATTATAATAGCATTATTATATTTTTCAAGATATTATCTTACCTTTATATTGACATCAACAGAATCGCATGTTTTGCACACAACATCTCTGTAAGTTTCCAAACAATCAACCGTGAGGGCAGAGATCTGAAATAATTGGATACGCCTCTTTTCAGAAATATCACTGACTGATACATTGAAAACAACCGTTCTAATTATAACTACAATCTATCTTGCTACAACCTATCTTATAGTATAATCCTACATAGAAGAAACTCATCATACAGTGATTTCTTCATCAAGATTATAATAAAATTCAACATAAAACAGAAATAAGACATAATTTAGAAACCTACCATCATAAAGCTTGCGCTGTGCTCACTCTATGCTACTATATACAGTGACGTTAATTTAATTTGAAGTTCGGCATTAGATAGATAGATGGAGAGATATCATTTCTTGACGTTGCTGATGACCGTTGAGTACGATGGCAAAAAAATAATACCTCTCTATCGATCTAGCTAATGCTAAGCGTCAAATTACATGAATATCATTGTAGTGATTTGCATTATATGAAGCTTATGATGAAGGTTATAATAAATAATAAAAGGTTGTTATATATTATTTATATATATAAGCTTATAATACCCTAAGAAAATTCGATAAAAATGACAACAAACCAAAATAATCATGAGTTAACAATTTTTAGGACGTTATCCTGATACATTATATGTCCTTTCTCTAAAAAGGGTCTGTAATCGTTAACCTTATTATTTTGGGATAAAAAAAGGAGAATAATCTCTGTAACTGAGTAATCTCTAAATAATCTCTGTGTGATTACTGATTGCCATAAATATTTTATCATCACAAATTAATTCGTAAAGTTTGTAGAACTTGATTAATAAAAAAATAATATTTCTAAACAGGTATCCCGCAAAAAAGTGATCCAAGTAGGACACAGTATTCTACAAGCTAAAACAAACTATAAGTGAGAAATACCCCTTAGTTTTCTCGCTTCTTATACTTACACTGTGCAATATTTCCGCCAAATTTTCTGTTAGGCTATCGACCGAGGTAGCAATTTTACTGACTTCAGTTTCCAAGTCATTAAGAATAGTCATATCTACAACGGGTATTTCACCAGTGAAGCTTTGCTTCAGCCAAGACGAGGTTGAACTTTCCCAGCCACAGCTTGACAGGGGATCTGAAGCAAAATAAGAAAAATGAATAAGCGTATCTTTATATAAAATAGGCAAACATGTTTTTTGTAACCACAACTCCTCCGTGGTTTCTCAACCGATTTTGTTCGTTCAAGTTTCATTTGAAAGATCTCGTTGAATAGATGTTTGATAAGGTCTTACATTTTGAAAAAAGTTATCGTGGAGATGAGGAATGAACGATCAAAGTTTCAATTTTCACCATTGCTTTAACATAGGGATAGGTGAGCCGAAAACGTTCACATTACAACTTATGATTAATTTGATGATCGGTTGTTTTGAAACAAAACTTCTATTTTTCATTGTTCATTGCACCGGTAAGGGCATTTGTGCAGAGAGAGAGAGAAAAAGAGAAAGATAGAAAGTGAGAACGAGGAGAAGAATGAGAAGATGAAGAACGAGAAGAAGAAGGAGATGGAAAAGAAGGAGATGAAGAAGGAGAAGTAGAAAAATGAGAAAAAGATTGAAAAGAAGGAGGAGAAGGCGAATAAGGTGGTGGAGGAGAAGGAGATGAAGATGACGGAGAATTAGAACGAGAAAAGAAGGAGAAGAAGAAGAAGATGGAAAAGAAGGAGAAGAAGAAAAAGGGGAAAGAAGGAGGAGAAGAAGAACAAGAAGAATATGGAGAAGAAGATTGAAAAGAAAAAGAAGGAGGAGGAGGATTGGAAACTATTCCATGTAGTTCAATAGTAGCAGTTCTATGCGACCTGGGATGTCCTCCTAGTAATAATACACACTTTAACCAACTTAGTAATAGCACAGAAAAGGTGGGGCACTCTGAATTAGAAGAGATAACACTCTGAATTATCTCTGGTAAAAGTCACATTATCTGTACAATGTGTTTTGATGATGCATAACAGCAACTAGAAATTGAAATTTATTCAAAACAACACTGACATAGAATTGTTAGAATAAGACAATCACAATATAATCAATAAATGATTATTGATCAATAGCTGTGAACACACAATGTGAGTACTATTTTCACTTTTCTAGTAGATTTAATGAATACAATTTTGATTGAGTGGAAAACAAGATTGGTTCACAGCATGTGAAACAAACATAAATTATAATCATCTTAACATTGCCTGCCAACAGATCTATCCTATCTCTAAAGATCATTGAAGCGGTATGTATATAGGCTCCATGAAACCATCTATATTTTGTTAGTAGCTTTGAATAAGGCATCCTTAATAGTTGGTATCCACAAATTATTACACCAAAATACAAAACAAATCTTTTATTGAAATCCGACAATGTCTTATGAATTTTTGTAATGTGCTAAACATTTTTATACATTAAAAATAAATTCATAAGCCAATTAGACGGATTATAATATAAGATAAGGTTTGCCATAATAGTTCTAAAAATATTCAGCGATCTACTAACCACAGAAAAATCTCTATAATAGAAGGAGAATTGAGTTAACTTATTCCACAGCATAAAATGTATAATAGCATAAATTATAAAGTGCTTAGAGGTCAGTTCGCGAGATTGATGGAATAACAGGTCTCGTCTCACAACAATATACAACTAATACTTCCAGAACAATACGTTTCTTCAAGTGCCAGTCATCAGTTTCTTAACTAATATTGTACTTTATTAAGAAACATATTTTCAATATTAGACTTATTGGAGAAAGATTGTCTAATGAATTTATAATGTACAAAACTGTAAAGCACATTACAAAAATTCATAAGCCCTTTCTACCACTCAACCTTAAAACATGCTGCTATAGTCCGATTCACGTCAAGAAGTCAGTATTGTTTATATGAGGAGCACTGATGCCCAGTTTCATTGAGAGAGAAAGAGAAAACTGCACCAAACCTGGAACTGTGCGACAACAATGCACAGTGCGGCAACTGTGCACAGTGCGAATAGTATAGAGACATCAGCAACTGCCTTGTGCTGAACAAGGATAGCAAACTCCCATCTAAGCAATGCTGACTTCTTGACGTGAATCGCACTATAGATATTCGTTTCTCAATTATATAAAATTATGATATTTTATAATGAAAATATCAAATGATATTTCAAGTATGGTAACTTCTCCAAGTGTTATTTATTAAAAAATTGGTGGAGAATTTGATAAAAACATTTAGTTACCTTTTTTACCAACAGGGCTGGATAATTTTATTTTATTTTCCAAATCTTCAGCAACAAAAAGAACCATATCACCTTCTTGAGTGACCGTGCCGTTTAACTGATTCAAATAGCCAACAGCCTTATGCGATACATTTTGTTTTTCGGTGACATTTGATTCTAAATCGTTAATCAAGTCCAGATTCGTTGGTCGTTCAGTCTGATGTTCTTTATGCAGTTGATTGGTTTCTTCGTTTTTGACAACATTTTCCAGTCCTTGTGTTTTGCACACTTTATTGCTATCTTCTAAACAGTCTCTTGCTTCTGATGATGAGTTATTGATGGATATTTCTGTATATGATGCAGTCATGCCATGCATCTGTAAAAATACAAAATTGTAGTCTCAGAACTCGTCTAATGAGAAACAATAAAAATATACAGTGAATAAAAAATTTAATGAAATCAAAGCTCTACTTCCATTCAAAAGGTGCTTTAGAAAAAAAATTTCAATATAATTTGAAAAGTTGAGTTTACTATTATTTTATGAATGAATGTACAGGTCTACATGGAGTGGTGAGTTTGAAGATGAGGTGCAACGCACACCGAATGGAAATTAAACATAGAACGTATTACAAACCAACTGAGACAAACAAAAGTTTTGTCGCAGTGCGCATTGGTCTCACCACAGGATAAATATTTCGCAAGCTTGTGTAATGCTTTCTTTATGGTAAGATTCTTCTTTTCTATTCTGTTGTCTCGCCTACTTCAATGCTATACATTATATAACTGTATATAACTGTTTTGGGGTCTACCTAAAACTTTGACCAGCATAAAAACCGATTGACCGAGTATTTCTAATTATTCGATTAGCTTCAAAATTGACATAGAGAAGTGTTCTCACGTACTCTACATACTGTTAAAATTTCATCAAAATATCTCCATGTTTAGGGGATGTTTGGGGGTGGAAACACTATTGACCAGTTTCTTCTGGAATGCATTGGACCTAGGATAATGTTTAGCAATCATTGTATAGGTCTATGCACTAGAACTACAATGGAAAGCTAAGTACAATGAGTTATTACGATAAGGTAGATTGTATAACCCGGCGGAAGGGGCTTAATCATCCTTGTAGATACCATTTTAAACAGCTGTCTATATTAACAGTACCAAGCATTTTTATTTTTAAAACTATATTATTTGTTGTCAAAAATATTGACAGGTTTGTGACTCATGCACAGGTACATTCTCACAACACAAGACATAGAAATGCTTTGACTGTACAACCTCATAGGCTTGCTTTATATGAAAAAAAGACTAGTTATATTGGTACAAAGTTCCTGAATAAACTGCCTAATCATTTAGATCATAAGAAAATTACATTTAAAAAAGATTTATATAGTTACCTTGCTGAAAAATGTTTTTATAGTGTTAATGAGTTTTTATGTGACAATTATATATGATTATTATTGAATGTACGATGTAAAAATTACTGTAAAAATATGACGACTACAACACTGTAAAATGTAAATAGCCTAACTTATGTATAACATGTAAAACAGGTACTATTTTAATATTCTACTTCTGACGATATTCAATTGTATTGTATGAAACTTTACTGTATTGAATAAATACAATTTTTATTTATTTATTTTTATTTATAATCCATATAATAGGCTACATAAGGGACAACCTCTTCCATTTACATTGTGTCAAATAAGCATTCAATGCACTATAATCAATTTAAAATAGAGCAAAAATAATTGTTACAGGGTTTGTTTGTAGTTTTTACAACAAAAAAATGAATGGTACAGTATGTCCTGTACCTGTTCTGTTCCCTGAGGGCCTGAGCCCTGTTCTATAGGGCACAGAAAATGGAGAAGATCTCTGAATTATTGGAGCTTAGGGGCAGCTGGCTCTCGCATTTCCTTTCTCGCGCTTTCCAAGACAATAACAATTATTTGATTGTAAAAGCTTCCCAATTACATGTATGTTTGAATAAAATAAATATAACAACTTACAATTTCATCATCGATATCCACGGCTGCTCTGTTATCATCTTTATCCTCAAGATTCCTCTCAGTAGCCTCTTCTCCACTTTTACTCATTTTCGACCAACAGATCAATCGCTTAATACATAAAAATAAATAATGATTGTGAAGAAGCTTGTAAAAGACAGTATTGTCAACAGAATCAGAAAAATTGATAACACTGCTCACTCAAGTATACTGTATGTTGTCTGATATCACTTTTATTTCTTCATTATAAAACTATCTTATAATCTCACGAACTAGTGTATAATTTATCAACAAGTTAGTCAAAATTTCCAGTTTTCAAAACATTCCTAATAAATAAAAATGCAAATTATATTATTTCCAATCAACTTAACCTCTTTTAAACACAGAAGAACCCAGACAGAATACAATAACCTACAATCAGCAAACAAATTGACGTGATGAGCATCTTGACAAAGTGGGTCGACGACAAAGTACTCTGGACAGAGTTAAAGGTGCGCATGCGTCACCAGCCCGCGCTCTGATTGGTCCATCCTTTTAGAACTTCTGACGAGCCGAATTTCTAGGTTAAGTGACTAGGTAGGAAGTTTGAATGTTCGCTGTTTGGAATCAATTGTCAATTAATATTAATAATATTAGTACGACAATATAAATATAATAATCAGTAAATAAAATTATAATACAAACCTTTTCAAGTCGTCATACCGGTACTGCAATTTTGAGACTTGAGAGCTATCATTTGTAAACAAAGATAGACATGGACCAATCAGAGCATGGGCTGGTGACGCATGCGCAGAACAAAATGAGAATGTCGTCGTCGTGTCGTTGTCGTCAATGTGGGAATTGACCTTAATCTGTGACGATCTTGTAAGTAGCGCCACTAGAAGGTCTGTGGAAAGTCACGTCTGTGGATAGGAGGGAATTTCCATTCAATACAGAGAAAAATAAATTCAAGAATATAATTATAAAACTTATAAGACTAATGACATTTCTAAAAAAACTTGAAATAATAAATAAAACAATAATATAACGTAAATAAAATAATAATAATATAACAATAATTATAAAATATAATAAAATAATAATATAACGGAATTATAGCCTATCTATGAATTCGCAAAAAAATGTCGGATTAATCATCTACATTAAGAAGAATATAGGTACCCTCCATAGACACTATGGTCCATTTTCAGGATTACCATCACAATATAAAAGTTAGCTGTGTTGTTTGAACTCCAAAACCACTTCAATAAAAATAAAATACAATTTTTTATTTCAAATATTCTGTAATCTGCAACTCTCCTAGAAGCAAGAATTACCAACATATCTGGATTAAGATTATATTAGACATTTACATTCCACAGACAAAAACACTAGAAATAAAACAACTTTAGAATCAGATAAATGTGATATGAATAGGCATAACATAGTAACATAATTAAATATATGAGACTGCAATAAAATCTTTCAACTATTGAATGAATTTAGTCAAAGAGTAGCTTTTCCATATTCTCACCTTCAAATAGTCAAGCAAGTAATAATTTTTAAATTTGTAAAACGTTATATAGGTACTCTTTTACACTCGCTGGTGAGACATTAAAAAATTTAGATGCAATAAAATTGTAAAATCTCCTGTAAGCTCCCAAGATAGGAAGAGGCAAATAATTTTCAGACCTAACGTTGAAAAAACTATTATACTCACAACATCTTTTATAAATTAATTGTGTTGCTTTAAAAATGTTCAAATACCTTTGAGGGAAAATACAAAGTTTCTTGGATAAAGGAAATAAATTCACTCTTCTGCCTGAAGAATAAATTATGTGCTTCTGAGCTGACAATAAAATCCAAAAAAAAATAAATATGCTCCACCCCATCAAATAATGCCATACATAAGTCTTGATTAAACTAGAGAGTGGTACAACATTTTTAAACCTCTAGACAAACAAAAATCTCTTAAATAGTAGAACTTGTAAATACTTAGATATAATTATTTTCTCAATTTCATTATAAATGGTTTTTCCACGACAGGTTTTCATCTAAGATTACTCCTAGATACTTCCGTGATTTGGTCTGCGGAATGCTTGGTTTAGATTTAGAAAAATATTTTTTCGCTTTGATTATAGGTTTCCTGAGGGCCGCAAATGCACGTGCTAATAAATAGCTCACCAAAAATGTGATTATAACATTATTTTCTCACACCTGTATAACTTTAATAAGTTCCAATACTGTTTTGCATGTAATGTTTTTAACATTTTCCCAAATTTTATCTCAAGAATTGTCTTCTTTGTCTACCGTTTATTCGGTGAATGAGATACACAAGAATGGTAGGTCTAAGAGTTTCAGAGCTATTTTTCATCTACAAAACGTGGTTTTTAAAGCTCTATTTGTAGCTACTGTATACCGTACTAATGATGGCTGGAGCGTCAAAGGTATTTTTAACTCACATAATTATTATTGTATCAGAAAACCTATTTTTCTTTGTGAGTCACCAATAGCTATGTCCACACTTGTACGATTTCGTCATGCGCTTCACGCATCCTATTAGAATAAGTTTGAAAAACGAATGCTGCACCGCATGCGTCATGTTCACACAAAAATTGATCAAGTGTGGACATAGGTAGGCTAATGATAAAAACTTGGGAATGGTATTAATCACTTATCGTAATTAGGTACAAAGATTAAAACATTCCTGGTGATACTGTAACAGACAAATAATGGAGGTTTACTGTATCGACTGAAAATTGATAGTTATTGGAGATTTTTCTCTTTTTTCATTGTAGGTACTGTAATTGAACTTTTGATATACTATAATCATTATAACTATTTAGTTTTAATATTATGCTTTATTATGTTTATTATTGAACAGTACTATTTTTGTTTTTGTACCACTATATGGGTCTTATCAGACTCAGTGGAAATTGTCAAATTGAAATAAATAAATAAATAGCCTACTGTATTCGTTGATTTCTTGAACTTTGTCCTTCATAAATTGGCCTACAATATAAAACTATACAGGGTGTTCCACCAAGGTCATTACAGATTTTACATGACATTTCTGACAAAAAAATGTCTAGTAAACTTTTGTCCTATCAACTATCGCTTTCAAAATATAGGCTATAGATTTTTCTATATTTTTGGAATACGCCTACTTACTGTCATTAAATACTCAATAACATCGAATTGCAATTTCAAGGCCATTTTCGAAAGGAAGAGTAAATTTTACATTGCTTTAAAGAGCTATACATGTAAAAATAGATCATTGAGCTTTCTCTTTTAGCAGTCAAAGTTCAAAGTGATTTTTTTAATAAGTCCAGATGCAATTTTCTTGAAAACTATCCAATAACGTTATAAGCTTCCTTTTTCTTCCAGCTTTCAGATGAGACCAAATTTAGGGGACTAGCATAATCACCCGTGTCAAAATTTGTTATTAAATGTGATTTTTGAACGAAAATGCTACTAATCTTATTGGGTGTGAGTATGATTCTAAAATTTTGAAACTTTGTGGTGAGTGAAAAATATAAATGCTCCAATTCAACAATCATTCTGCAGTAGCTTATTTAGACCCAAAATAATATGTGAAATAAAAAATGCCTCCTTTCGAAAGCAGTAGGATATTATTCTCTAAACCAACATTCCTCCTTTGTAAAGTTGAAATCTACAATTTAAATTGTTTTAAGTAATTCCATGTACTGTACATGATTAATGAAAAATAAATAATAAAAAATTATGGTGTTTGATGTACACCTGCGTGCTATTTAATAAATTTACTGTCTTCCTCTAGTGCATGAGCAGATTTTTTGGTTCAATCGACGTTTAAGTCTTCACTTCATCTATCGATACCGTTCCGATAGACGACAAGTAACGTGCCTGGTTGAATATTATTCTCAAGTGTATGAGCCTAAGTTATGAGTGTATAAAGTATATTCTCAAGTGTATTGCTGTTTCATGTCACAGTGGTTAATTACAGATCGGAATGAAATTTGCTCATCCAAAAATTTCATTGAATAGGTACTTCCTTTAGGCTTTATTGACATTCTAGAAAGAACATACGAGGTAAGTGTTGGCAAAAAATCGTATTTACATCTTCAATCAATTTCATTTCTCTTTTGCAATTTTTCAATAATTTTCATTCCATTTTTGCCTGTCTTTGACTATATTGTAAGCCATAAGTATCCCACTTGAAAGAAGTAAATACATTTTTTTTGCCAACACTCGTATTAGAGGCTTTTTTAGAATGTCAATAAATCTTATTTGCTATTTTTAGGTTCGGCACGCTACGTGTGATGACCGTCTGGTATATGTAGATTTGAATAAGGCTTTAATCTATATGAAACAGGCTCCAAACATTAAAATCAGTGGCGTACTTACTCTCAATAAGGCTAGCTGGGAAGCCCAACTTGTTTTAAGAAAGAAATATTTTTGCAGACATATATTTAAAAAGGTATAGTTTTGAGAAACAGTAGTTCTAGAATCGAATTGAGCGTGCGCGATGAGGCCAAGTAAGCAAATGTAGCTCGTTTTCGAGCTACAGAGGTTTCAGAGGCCCATATAATAATCTAATATGAACAAGTATTTTAAATTTCAAATAAATGATTGAAAAAGTTCTTTTGCAAATGAAATGGACAAAATATCATAGTAGTATCTGTCACCTAATGATATTTGCTACTTTTTATCCAATATTTTGGAATATTCGCCTCCGCTAATGATGGAATTGTTTGTGCTTCAATACACTAAGTTGCGTTTCTTATTCTTGCAGTCGCTTTCTTCTAACGAAGATTGATGATCATCATGGCAATTTGAACCCTGGATACAGTCGCCAAGTTGCGTTTACAATGGTTCAAATCGGGAATTGAACTATATCACAAATTTATTCGACATATGACCATATTTTAATGTCCAGCAAATGCAAACGCAATAATATACTCAAGATTTTTTAAAAAAATGTATGAAAAGATGAAAATTCATGAATGATGCAAAATTATTTCCAAGTATCATTTAAAAAAATTCCTTACAATGTAACTATCATGAGTTTGTTATTGTTTTGAAAGAGTTCTTGTATGAACTCTCGATCTGGGTTGAGCTATCGTCCACTTCATCTCAATAACTATTGTATTCAGTCTCAAGACTTGAGGAACTGTGGTACATATAATTATTTAGAGAGGCACCGTTTGATAACTCAAATCACGAATAAGAAAATTAGTGTTGTAGGTCTATATCCATCTTTTTTTCTACTGATAAAATAACAGTGATAAGAAACATAAGTAAAAAATAAAAATATAACTTACATTTCAGTATCGACCGTTTCATCTTATTAGGGGAAAAGACTGCAATGTAATTTATATTTTTATTTTCTGTTCTAGTTTTTCTTTAAATCAGTGTAAGAAAATAAGGTACCTTTTAATGATAATAGCACTATATAAACTAGGTTAAGATATCGCTTAACATTTTCTTCATCATAGAAAAAACTTTATAATTTCTATAACTGATAATTTTTATCACTTTCTGATAAAAAATAATTCTTTCACTTCTTTTTCATTTATTGATTGATTGATAGTTCTTTCACTGCTAATTTCCAACTAAAATTTCTGTTACTTATTCTATTTGATAAATAATCTAAAGAGAAATTATTCTCTTTGAAATTTATTTTTTGATAGTCAACACCAGGAAAAGAACAAATGAAGCCTGAAGAGTGCAAGAAAAAATAAAGTCTTCTGTGGAAATAACAAATAAATTTATTGCCTCTTGTTTACATAGAACATGAGAAAATGAAAATGTTTTATTACTGATACAATATGGAATGTTGTAAAAATCAATGTTGATGATGAAAAGTATCCATCATTTAAGTGAGTATTCATTTCAATAGATTCGGATCATTTGATTGTAACCTATAATTTTTTTGTTGTTTTTGTAGTCTTTTTTTAAAAATTGTTTCTTTCTTTCTTTCACATTTAAATGAGGCACTAAATTCACAATATTTTTATTACTTACAATTTTAGAACATGAGAAAATGAAAATGTTTTATTACTGATACAATATGGAATGTTGTAAAAATCAATGTTGATGATGAAAAGTATCCATCATTTAAGTATTCATTTCAATAGATTCAGATCATTTGATAGTAAACTGTAATTTTTTTTTGTACTTTTTTTTAAATTTTTTCTTTCTGTCACATTTAAATAGGCACTAATTTCACAATATTTTTATTACTTACGATTTTAGAACATGAGAAAAGGAGAATGTTTTATTACTGATATTATACGAAATGTTGTAGAAGTCAATCTGCAGTCTTCAGCCTCGATATCCAGTTTTTGCAGAATTTGATCCTCGGCCTTTGTAGAAGACTGAGTTGTACAAACTCTGTCCTGTTCAAACTGTCTTTTCTTCTCCTCCTCCTTCTGCTCCTTTTACAAATTTTTCGACTTCTCCTTCTGCTCCTTCTGGTCCTTCGGCTCCTTCTTCGTTTTCTTCTTCGTCTTAAATCAGAAAAACAATACAATATTAACAACTATGCAATTTAATAAAGAATGGGTGATATGAAGTGCACTAGACAATAAGTGCCTCATATAACATATATAGTGGTGGAAGTGGCATAGCGGATATTGTTCAAGTTCATAGCGGAAATTTCCATGATATTAGATTTTTAAACAACAAACAAGATCTAAGAATTCATGCCACCAATATGTATTGAGTTCTGTGTACTCGATTAAATTATTCATCCAATTCCATTCAATAAGACTCAGAAATTAGAAATAAGTCTGATTAGACCATTAATCAGACTTAGAAATTGCGAAGTAACTCGAATTATGTGTTGGTCATTTCGCAGTGCTGTGCCTGCTTCTTCAGAACACATTGTTACCGTTTACCGTTGTAACAACGTGTTCTAAAGAAGCAGAGATACAGCACTGCGAAATGGCCGTCAACACATAATTTATGAGTTACTTCCCACATTAATTTTAGTGTTTATATTTGATCAAGTGAGAAAAGAAGATGCTTCCACAACAATTGAAAAATTACTTGAAAAGTTGGATTGCAATGGCATTCGTATAACATTTTGATATCAGAATGATAAGCTCATCATGGTAAGCCATAAAGCCTGGTTTTCATTAGTAGAGTTAGTGGTAGAGTTCCCTGGGCGAGTACTAACTATTTTGTGAACTCTCCCAATGAAAACGTTCATAGTAGAGTAGAGTGATGGTAGAGTACTTGTTTTTAAGTACCAAGTAAGTAGAGTAGAGTTAGTACGGTAGAGTTAGTACGGTAGAGTTAGTATGCTAGTTATTCTACCACTAACTCTACTAACGAAAACCAGGCTTATTGGAGAGCAATTCTTATGGATTTATGCATACAGTTGCATAAATTAATACGATAAATTACTGCATTTCGTTCATACCCATACCTTATAGAAACCTACTTTATACCTCATACCCTTATTCAATAAACTCAGATCTTTTCCAAAGCGAGGATTACTCACAATTTGGTAACTTGAGCAATCAATTAGAATAAAAAATTGTTCCAGTAAAATTAGGAATAAACATTGTTAGAGTTAAATGCTGGAATAAAAATTGAATAAGATCTGACGACGTCTGATATAATTTGTCTTATCATGTAGCTTACATTTCATGAAGTGACATATTGTTTAAGAAAGAAACACATTTTGAATTGAAGGCTTTTTCTAAATTAATTATTTAGCAAACTACATCACATTTTTGTATTGAAGCAAATATACTTAATTTTCAAGCTAAAAATTTAGAGAAAACCAGTATTCAGACAAATTCCCACATAATTAAGTATAAAAAATTTCATATTGAAAATAATAAAAATTCTAATTATGATGCTTTGAATGAATGTCATTTTTCCATTACTTCCTATTGCTTTATCTGTAAATTCTAATTAAGCGTGTAGGTAAATCCTAATACCTAAATATACTTGATTTTACACACTATCACTGACATATAATTTGAGAATTTATCCCTAATTTGTGCAAAATTAACAGTTCCTTACTTTTTAAATATCATCAATCAATGAAAAAATTTTGTTTCCTCAAGAGCTTGTTGATATATAAATAAGATGATTGGCTTTTTAAATTCAGATAGAAAGGAATATATCAGAGGAATGCTCTTTATATTTGCTATGATTATATTTTAATATATAGATCTTTTTTTTTTGTTTGTAATGATTAAATCTAGTGGTAACTGGAACATATTTGTGTTAAAGTGGATTTAGAAAGATAATTATTTTTCGATCTTGTATAGGCTACTTCAGAAAGATATCGACTTTTCCAATGCTTGCTTAATGTTACTGACTAGGTAATAAAAGTTTTAAGATTGAATAAAAGTTTTACTATTCTATTATTATAATATTTTAGAATATCCTACATTTTCATTTTGTCCGGAATCTATTAAATATTTTTGAACAACGATCAAAAATTTATAATATAAATATAGAGTATACTATACTCTATTCAATATCAATATTATTGTACCGGTATGTGTTATGAGTATCAGTTCTTATCTGAGATGTTTTCATTTTATATTGCTGAATACAATTCAATTATATATTTTCTATGTATGAGTTTTATTGTATCTACATGCAATTGTATTTTAGAAGGTTTAATAAAAATAATTGATCCATGAATATTTATAACTATACTTACCACTGCTGCTGCTGCTGCTTGATGGCTTCTTCTCTGGCTCGTTGAGTCTGGCCAACAGCGTCTTCACATTAGGTCCTCTTCCTCTCATAAAGCGATGCCTTAGAGCATAGCGTGCGTTTGGTCTGAGAAAAGGATATTTCGCAAGGAGTCCGCACAAATAATTGCTTGCCACTTCATCTTCGCCTGTGATATCCATGGCGATATCATGGGAGTTGTCAATTGCGAGAGTACCGAACAATCGATGAAAATGAGCATACCATTTGAGGGTGGTGAGATAGGGCCACTCTCGGGGATTGAAATAGCCAACTACTTTCATGATCTCTTCTAATTGGCTTCTATTTGTCTTATTCGATGCTTCGAAGTAGATGCGTCGGGTGTACAGTTCGATCATTGAGCAGCCCATCGCCCAAATATCAACCTTCTCGTTGTACTGTTCATCGCCAAATAGTACTTCCGGTGCTTTGTAATAGGTCGAGCCTACATGCGGGGAGAGTTTCTTCTCTTTCAGTGCAGATGCATGAGGCGTAGAATCTCCGAAATCCGAAACCTTCAATATGCCATTGGCCATTATGAGCAGATTGGACAGTTTGATGTCACGATGGATCAAGCCATTTTTATGTATAGCATAAACACCGCGCATGAATTGATACATGATTGTTTTTTTTTCTTTATCAGTGATCATGATATGCTTTTTCTTGCGCGCGACTGTAGCCATATCTATGACGGCCAGCTCCATAACAATCGCCTTTTCTCCTGGCAACTTCACAAGATCGATCAGACTTATTACGTATCTTTCGTTTCGCAAAACTTTCAACGCGTGAATCTCCGCCCTTTCCGTATTACTCAGTTTATTGTCTTTATTCTGTCGTAGTTTCTTTTTCAAAGCATATGCTGGACCGCGAGTCTGGCTGTAACGCAAACAGACCGCATAAATCAAGCTCATTCTTCCTGAAAAAAAGAAAAAAAATGAAATTATTCACTAGAGTACAATATGAATATATCTTAGCTGCCAGAAAAAAATGAAAACCATTGGCAGAACTGAAATGCAATCTGCTAGAGGTCTGGCAGATATATGGTTATATATGGTATAACCATATAACTTTAAATTTCATGGCCCTCAACCCCTCAAACGGCTGAAAAGTGGCTGGCATGATAGGGATGGGAGTTTCTCTCACAAATCATTCTCTTCACTCTGCAACTGCATGCATACAGTCAGTGTGGAAAATTTCGATTCGCCTCCAACCTTCTACAGTCATGTACTTCCTGGAGGTAATAACATATTATGTAGGTACGAATTGGGGTGCATTCTCGGCGTCTGTGCTTGATCATCACTACAATACGAGGAACAGTGGCTCAATCCTCAGTTACCCGGAGCATAGACTGTCCACGGCTTATAAAAAAGGTACATACTATTGTGGGATAAAAGGAGCAACTGATATCTGACTGCAGTCGCAAACCCAGCGTTTCCAGATACCATTGGCTGTTTTTCGGGTAATCGAGTAATCTAACCTATCAGCCAATTTCTGTTGCAATTGGCTGCAATTAAAATTTCTCAAATTTTGCTCTCAAATCTGGTGTAGATGCAGCTTAGACACTACTCACACCTGGATACTAAAATCGCGGATACTCCGTGACTCGGAATACAAAAAATAGTCCTATCTATTTTTAAATGATGATATTCAGACGAGTCTGGAACGGTCTCGTCATCATTTAAAAACACATGTATGTTATCCGAGTCGCTAAGTATCCGCGACTCGAGTATCCATGTGTGAGTAGTATTTTTTAAGCTTAATCTAACTTGGATATTCAACGCTTCTCATAGCCTATAGTCTTATAATGAAATTTTTAATTCGATAAAATAATTGAATTAGCTTAACGGGCAAATTTAGCAAGGGCCGTTGAGTGTATTGGCAAAAGTTAAATCTTTAGGCACCTAAAGAAAATAAGTTTATGTTAGTACTTTCAGTACCGTATCAATCTAGGGTGCCCAAATGTCAGGGTTTTCCGGGATTGTCTAGGTTTTCTACGAAACGTCCCGGTGTCCCAAAAAAAACTTTTTGGGACTTTTAAAAGTCCCGGAATTTCGTGTTGAATAACTTTTATGATTTTTTATTTTAATTGAAATACCGGTACCTTGTAAACCTTATTCATCACCAACTAAGAAATAATAACTAAAAAGAAATACATTATTGGTTATACCAACTAGAACTAAGGCTTGTGTCTGTTGTAGTTGAGTTAACAAATATAAATTAAAAAATAAATTAATAAAACTTTTTTTTAAAATTTAATATCAATAATTACCGCAGCTGCAGATTAGCCTAGGCCTAGATGATAGGTAAAAGGTTTTAGTTTTAAGTAAAAAAAATCATATGCAGTAGTCTCAGTTACCCGAACTAAACCGGCTGCGGCAAGGTCGGATAAGCGAAAAGGTCGGATAACACGGAAATCGGTAAAAACGACGTTGAAAATGAGTTGAAGTAATTTTATTTACACATAGGCCTAAGAATTTTTTAACATACATTTAGCGTACTAAAATGTAAAAATTCACTCACTGCTAAGTACATAATAACACATGTTTTACAGCAGAAAAATAATGTACAATGCAATGAACATTAAAAACTCGAGATAAATTACCGATAATAAATTGCCCCGGTAGTTCGGATAACTCGGAAGGTCAGATAACCGAAGATCGGATAACCGAGACTCTACTGTACTATGCTGATGTGCGAACAATAAGATTGCTTTTTATTGATACACTAGAAGCCACCCGTGCTTCGCAACGGAGGTCCACAAAACAAAGCTAAAATTGATTTCCTCTCTACTATGTGTATCAAAGATATTATTCTTTTTTTCTGGACTAGGCCTTTAAAATATTGTATAGTCAAATGCTATGCTAAAACTGAATATATAAGGTAGGCGAAAATAGTTTAAATTTATTGAGAAATTCATTTTCATCCAATAAAGTAATAAATTGAACCAATTCTGAAATCAGTGGGAAAAATATTAGGAAGGAGATGGAGAGAAGTATAGGCCTAATTGGGGCATAGGCTTCATGTTATTCCTGATGGGTAAACACATTAACACAACTGTATCTACTTATTGTAAGTAGTATTTATGCTACTTTACTGTAAACACATTTATCTTTTGTCAAGTAAGTTACCTGTAAGCTCAATATTCCCGTTAGCAGTTAGCATTTTTTAAGAAGGCCCGGTATTAATCTCATTACTTTTGCAAATGCCACAAATGACAAAAAATGTTCTTAAACTGCGAAAATTATAAACCAACTGAGATCCCCGTGAATACCTCCTTCACTACAAATCTTCATTAATGTAACAAAATTTTCAGTACCGTACATCTATTCCATCAGATAATTCCATAACAATTTTGTAATTTTTATCAGTGTTAAAGACCACTAAACTTTGCAAATTCCAATAATAGTTTGATTAGGTACTATTTCCCAATATGTAATTTCAACAATCTAATATCATAGTGTATAGCAATTCGTAAAAGAAATCGAAAAGTTTATTTTAATTGCATCAAGTTGAAAATATTATCAGAAAAATAAAAATTATGAGCTAAAAAATTGAATAAATATTGTTTTATAAGGTAAAAATCAATATAGTTCATAAATAATTGAAAACAAACGAATAATTGATTCTATTTGGATAAAAAAGCAAAGATAATATTGACTTTAGTTCGAATTTTCTTGTCAAAAAAATGAAGCAGCCATGGGGATCGAACCCACGGCATTCAGAAGCGTGAGAAACTGTAGTCAGCAGCTCTAACACTCGCGCCATCACGTCCGTTGGAAAAAGTTGGAAAAGTTGAGAGGTTAGAAACTGACTCGTTTCATTATGAATGGCTACGGGAAGTATTTTAGCCTAGCGAATGAAGTGATATTTGAGCTTTAATTCTGAAATATCTAAAGGGAAATTTGAAATTTGGGCTTCCAGGTACATAACATTAATATTTTTGGAAGCTGTATGCAAAATTTCAAGTTCTAGATTATTCCCGTTTTTTCGGAACACAATCCACAAAATTAGCTTGCTCCCTGCTAATAAACACACACACACACACACACACACACACACACACACACACACACACACACACACACACACACACACACACACACAACCGTATCTTCTTATATGATGATGATGATGATTAGAAAAACTTCTATGTAACCTGAAGCAAAATATGTAGCTGCAGTAGAGTTCAAACTTGAGTAACATTAAAGTTGATCAAATATTGTTGGAGTGATCAAGATTAATTATATTTCAGAGTATCTACAATTTCAAAGAGGGGGAGGGGAGGGGTGAAAAGTGTCCCGGTTTTCTCTGGGAATGATTTGGTATATCAAGTATTAGATAATTATTACAGTCTACATTGAATTATCAAAGATGAACAGAATAAAAATAATATTCAATTACAACACTCATTTGTTCTCATATCAAAAGTATGCTGAAGAAAATTTGTAAATTTGATTAAGCTCACCTTCAGCTAAGTCTTCGCAAATCACATACTTTCTGTAGGATGATGCTCTCATTCTATCAACATATTGTAAGTGCTCTGGTACGATTTCAGGCTGTTGCAGACGAGTCGGTGGATAATCGCCACTCATTTTAAAAGATTTTACTAAATTTTCTCCGAAATCAAACACAACAATGAGAGTTGACCACAGTGTAAACGGCAAACTTTCTGAGCAATGAGTAACTGATCATGAGAAGCTGTAAGGTATCATCCCTCTCATACCGGACGTGGATGTATTTATTTGATGATAAATATTTTCAATCTTTCACAGCCATTATTTATAATAGAGAAATTATTATTTTATTTTTCAACGTGAAATAAATTGGTATAATAACTTTTTCTGGTTAATAAATTATTATCCGCAACATTTTATTTATAGTAACATCTGGTCGATGTCTGTTGTCAATCGATCATTATATCGATTACCGATACAGCGATACTCGATATTGCCGCCGAACTGTCATTTCTTTAACGGCATGTTTACAATGTGAAATAGGACCTTTTATAGAGATAATATACTCATTTGTAATTTATCAACATATCATCAACTTCAAAAGTGTTTATATATTTTCAGATTCTGATCTTATATTCACTTTGGTAAGTATTTAATAATGTCTGTCATTACAGTCACTAGGCCCTATGATTAATGCTTGAAACTCACCAAATTCAGGAATTTTTGAGCCTCCAGAAAAATAGAAATAAATCCCACATTTTGCATTGTTCTATCTTATTCTAAATTCGATGATAACTCATCAGGTACTTGAGTATTAAACGGAGGCCACCTAACCTACAGAAATATTTCGTACCGAAATATTAGGTTAGGTTAGGTTAGGCTAAGTACTTTAATTCTAAAGAAAACAGTTCCAGTAAACGACAACGGTACGAAATATTTCTGTAGGTTAGGTGGCCTCCGTTTAATACTCAAGTAGCATTTATCATACATCATCGACATTATCTAATTTACTTCTTTACGGAGCTAAGTTGAAAGCTACGCTTACAACAGTATCGGCCTTAATCGTATTTTCAAAGTTTTGGTTAATTTTATTAATCTGTGATCTATATTTTTACTCGGCAATAGACCTGGATAGCGTAGTATTTTATCTTTTGTTTCTGTTCACGACTTATTGACCATAGACAATGTTACGTTTATTATGCAGATGTTTTCTATGTTGATTGATTGATTTTTTTAGGTTAGTTGAAATTGAAACGAGTACACATTTTAGCCTTTCTGGGGGGACCCAGACTTGTCGACCGAGTGTTCAATCGAATGCTCTCTGATCGGCGAAATAACAATAATCTTAATCACTATGTCCACACTGCTTGGTCGATTTTGTGAACTATGCGATTCAAGCTGTGACATAGCGCATGCGATGCAGCATTCGTTTTTCCGGCCAATTTTGGTAGAAGTCGTGGATATACGTGTATAGTAAATTGCACTTGCAACATGCTTGAAGCGCACACAAAGTCGACCAAGTGTGGACATTGTCATAAATAAGAAAACTATAGTTTTCTAATATTCTTGAGATGCGGAAATATTTGAATTCCAGCACATAGCACAAAGTGAAAGAGAAACTGACTGGTTGTTTGAATCAATAAACCTTGATGGCACGTGAGTGCATTAGATGGAGAGCGCACTTGTTGTTAGTTCTGTATCTAATGCATTCAACAACAATAACAAAGCTGAGTTTGGTTTGGCCGCGAAATTATCACGTTCAAGGTGCTGGTCCTCACATAAATAGATGCTTTAATTTTGAATCTGGGCTATTCACCCTTTTTAGATTTTGCGGTACAAGTGTACCATCTGTGTGGGATAGTCAGTCTGAAAAGAAGAATTGGGTTTTCAAAGATACAGGAACTGTCTCAGTACGGGCAGTTTTAAATTCTTGTTCTTAGGGAATTCAATCCTATCTATAGACTGAATAACTCACGCAGATTTGGGTAAAGTAGGTGTGAGGCCAGTGATAGTGGTATTTCGTGGACAAGCCAAGCTGAGCAGCATACCTTCAAAAGGTAAGACATTACTTTTTTTTTTCTCCTAAAAACACCACAAATTTCTTTATTATCGCAGCAAGCGAAATAATCCCCCAATAAAAAGTTTTTATTTTTATTTTAAACCCCAAGAGGGTAATTTAATTATTTAAAGATCCAAACAAATATATTTTTGTTTTATAATTCTTTTATTAATAAAAGAATTTATTATTTTACTATTATTAAAGTAATAATAATTATATAATTTATCATATCTATTGTTATCTTATTACGTCATTGCCAAGGCTACTTATTAAAATAAATTTATATTCTTTTACTTATCAAAGAAATTATTATTTCATTGTAATAAATAAAATTATCACATTTAGTAATTTATTATTCGACATATTATTATTATACCTCTCCACTGGTTACATATTTGAATATTACACTCTGCTGATTACATATTTGGTGGAGGCGCCGGGTATTTGCATCGAATAAATATGTAATCAGCAGAGTGTAATATTCAAATATGTAACCAGTGGAGAGGTATAATAATAATATGTCGAATAATAAATTACTAAATGTGATAATTTTATTTATTACAATGAAATAATAATTTCTTTGATAAGTAAAAGAATATAAATTTATTTTAATAAGTAGCCTTGGCAATGACGTAATAAGATAACAATAGATATGATAAATTATATAATTATTATTACTTTAATAATAGTAAAATAATAAATTCTTTTATTAATAAAAGAATTATAAAACAAAAATATATTTGTTTGGATCTTTAAATAATTAAATTACCCTCTTGGGGTTTAAAATAAAAATAAAAACTTTTTATTGGGGGATTATTTCGCTTGCTGCGATAATAAAGAAATTTGTGGTGTTTTTAGGAGAAAAAAAAAAGTAATGTCTTACCTTTTGAAGGTATGCTGCTCAGCTTGGCTTGTCCACGAAATACCACTATCACTGGCCTCACACCTGACCAAATCTGCGTGAGTTATTCAGTCTATAGATAGGATTGAATTCCCTAAGAACAAGAATTTAAAACTGCCCGTACTGAGACAGTTCCTGTATCTTTGAAAACCCAATTCTTCTTTTCAGACTGACTATCCCACACAGATGGTACACTTGTACCGCAAAAATCTAAAAAGGGTGAATAGCCCAGATTCAAAATTAAAGCATCTATTTATGTGAGGACCAGCACCTTGAACGTGATAATTTCGCGGCCAAACCAAACTCAGCTTTGTTATTGTTGTTGAATGCATTAGATACAGAACTAACAACAAGTGCGCTCTCCATCTAATGCACTCACGTGCCATCAAGGTTTATTGATTCAAACAACCAGTCAGTTTCTCTTTCACTTTGTGCTATGTGCTGGAATTCAAATATTTCCGCATCTCAAGAATATTAGAAAACTATAGTTTTCTTATTTATGACAACATCACTAGATATAGTGATCTCTGTTTACCTATCAATGGTGAATATGGATGATCGTAACAAAACAAAAACAGGATTTTAAGATGAGATTCAATCAGAATAATGCGTACGTAGCAATGCAATTAGTAGTCTATAATTATTTTGCCAATTATGTTGTCAATTATTCAGTGGTTCTCAAGCGTTTTTCATTATTATTTTGATGAAATTGAAAGAATTCTATCAGTATAATATTAGTTATTTTCTCACTGTTTTTGTATAGATAAGTCATTTCTCTCTCCCTCTTGTCCCTCCTGGTGACTCGATAAAAACATCGAATCGAATAGATTCGTTTTTTCGTTTCTCTGATAATGGCTTCTGATGTTATCTAAAACATTATAACCTTGCTTCAAAGAGCTCCTGGGATTATAATTTTTCAAGTATGGTTAAAAGATAGGCTTTTTTGCGTTTGAATTGATTATTACGTAGTTTCAGGGCGTTGTTGCTTTTTCCTCACATGAGCGCTAGACCGCTAGTAGGCCTACCTGAAGTCTCGGTCTCTATTTGACTTTTTCAAATCAGAGATCAGTTTTTCTTCAAATCCAGTTACGCTCCTAACAAAACAGGGGTGCAACTTTTCCGAACTTGTTAGAAATTTTAAGCACTGTAGACTGATCCAGGATGCTTGTTGAGGTTTTATGGTTGAGAAGGGTGAGAAACCGCATGCACCTCGTGCATTCAATTAGATTGCACGTCGTTCAGCGACTTACAAGTCTCAATATGGTCGAAACTCAGATTTTAACATTTCATCACCAAAAATATCGAGTTTGTACCGAAAGCAGTAACGTACTTGAAAATATTTTCTCCCAAGACACCCGGATTTACTAGGTATCAAAAAAGCTTAAAAACATAACGTCAGGTCATTCTCACATCCTTATCTTTCACTCAACATAACACTATTTCTTATATTATTGTCGAAATTTTTTCGGCTCCAACGATTTTGATGAAATTTGGAGTATATTGGGTTCTTAATTCAAAATATCGATTGCTGAGGGTCTCATTCCTGTGATAACAACCCGCTATATATATTAAAATGCTGTATATAGTATTCAAAACAAGTATTATCTTTTCATAATTGAGCGTAGCAGTGGATGAGATGCTAGCTGCTATTAGATCTAGATGTTTAGATCATTATAAATTATCATTAATCAATTAAAACTGTAATACGATAGGGTCTACGATAGGAAATTACTCCAACTCGTGAAGTTGTGATTATTATTTTCTGTTATTCTTTGTTTCTACTTATTCCTGGCCACATGCTGTATAATTATTCATTTATATAGGTATTAATAAATAATAGGTAGTAGTTGTTTCTCGTAGTGCATTTATGATTTCTCATAAATCATAAGTTTGTTTAAATCATAAATCATAGTTTGTTTAATTATAACAATTAGACCAATTTCATGCTCCTGCGGACGTGATCTCGGTAATGAGATAATTTTCATGAAGAAGGCTATTGGCTTGTTTCTACTTATTCAATTAAATTATGTGCAGTATAAATATTATAATAATATTATATTATATTAATATTTAAATTATAATATTTAAATTAATGCACTTCTTGTTGTGCGCTATTTGTTTACTATATAATTTTGTGTTAATTTGAGCTGTCAATTTGTTGTACTTATTGTTTTCAATTCTTTTATGCTTCTGTTCTGTTTTATGCAGAAATAATGTCATTGTAAAAAATCAATTTTATTAAAGTTAAATTTGTAGGCCCAGCTAAACCTAAACGTAAACGGCATAAAATTAATCCCAAATTTTATTTTGATGGTCAATTAATAATGAAAACAACCCAAAGCACCTATAAGGACTTAATTAGTATCAATCATCTATTAATTTTTCTTGATTTTCTCTGAAAACTTTCTTTGTATTTGTATTTGATTATTGATTTGATGACTATGAAGTCAACCATAGTGCAGAGAACCCCAATAACTCATTATAATGCTTTTTCAAGTCAATTTTCTGAATTCTTTATTACTGTCACTGAAATTCTGTTGAAAATCTTGAATTAAAATTTTTCTTTGCTATATTTAGATAGTTTCTATATACATGCTATGTTTTTGTAATATATTAGTTTTGAATAATACAGTCACTTCCATTACTTGTAAAATATTGAATAGATAGCATTTTAATCAGATCTTTTGATTTCTCACATTATTCAATTGATTGCTGAGATTACTTTATCAATTATTGGTGTATCTGATTCATTATTTTGCTAAATTATCTTCTTTCTCTATCAAGAACTCTCGATTTTTGTCTGGCAAGTCTGGTATTGAAACAATTTGTTCCAACTAACTAATTATTGCACTAATCAATAATATTAATTCCTTGTAATCTGTACTGTATATTTATCATAATACCCTAAAATCATCTCATTAACACAAACATTTTTCTTCCTTGTAATAGGGTAATGACTAATATCATTAATAATACAGAAATAATAATATTGCATGTAATTTCCTCTTGTAATTGCTGTTGTTTCTGCTCGGTCTTTTTTTAATTGTCAATCAACAGTTTTTAATTTGTTACAGTTGTTAATTAATAAGCGTTCGCTGTCATTTCTAACCACAGTACTAATAATATCACTGGGCTGCATCATACCTAGCTCAGATCAGAATCGCCTGCTCAGGTACACCACCACTTCAAACGTTCAGACTTCACTGTAATCAAACTGTGCCTGTCAAGATTGTAAAGAGAGCCGAACTACTGACGTTACATCCTTCACACAATCGCTAAATGGAGGGATTTTCGGTTACCAAGTAAGTTGAGTAATATTAGTTTTAATCACACTGATTTAAAACTTTTATATTAGGTTGCACCGTGCAAGATCTATAATATTGATCAAGGATCAGTGCAATGTTAATCAAATAGTCAAATATTATCAAAATATTATTATAATATTATCAATATTATTGTTAATCTGATTTAAAATAATTGATCCCGGTTGGTGCAACTCATCATAAAATTAGAAAACATCAAACTCATAATATTGTCACGACCATAAGTCCTGTTGTTGGATATCAGTTTTCTATAAACTAGTTACGGTACATATAAAAACTAGTTTTAATTTCATTATCACTGTCATTATCATGCTCGAGTGCTGTCTGTTTGGAACAGTGGCGCTCCGAGGTGGGATTTTAGGGGTCGTACCCCCCTCCAGATCCCGATTTATTCTAAAATTTGAAAAAAGTACTAGCAGAAATAAAAATTGGAATAAATCAAAGGACTGTTCTATTCTTATAATAATTTTCTACTTCTTATAAAAAAGGCTGATGATTCAATATTACAGTAGGCCTACCTATAGGCTTCAGTAAAAAGGGGTTTTCTTGGAATCAGATTACTCTACTGCTTTCTTATACGCAGTAGAATCCTTATCTCACCGCATTCATAATATGTCTTCGAAGTTGTTTATACAATATTTTATTACAAAAAATCATTAAATTGTGAGCAATCTTCTTAGGAACCACAAATTTTGTGAATTGGGTATCCATTGAAATGAAAGGTTTTCAGAATATCGAGAACTCAATTATTGATATCATAACTTTGAGTAACTAATAAATTATTGATATCCTTAGGCAATTTATTTTGAATGAATTATCAATTGCAATGATTTTTAAATAACTGTTGATAAGGAGTAGCATGTATGTGTATGTATACTATGATATAAACTATGCACCGGTGAATTCGCCATATGCGCATGAATGAAGTACTGCAATATTATTGAAAAAAAAAATTAAAAACAATCTACAACTCCTCAATATTATAAGAAAATAGAGCTCAACTTAATTAAATTAAGGGTAAGATGAAGATTTGAGATGAGTAGTTTATAATGTACTTGACTCATGCGCATATAGCAAATTCATTGGTGCATAGTTTAAATCACAGTGTAGGCTACAGACTACTTCTTATCAATAGTTATTTAAAAATCATTGCAATTGATAATATTCATTCAAAATAAATTGGCTAAATAGATATCAATATTTTAGTTCTGGTAAGTCAAAGTTAGGATATCAATAATAATTGAGTTCTCGACATTCTGAAATAATCAATAAAATTATGGATAAGATTAAGATTTGAGATCTATTGCATTTATTCTTGATTATTGTAACTAAATATATAATAATTTATTTTCCAAAAAACCTATAACTATTACAAATACAAATTCAATTTCATGTATCTTTCGTGTTCTTGTGTTGTGCTTGTGGTTTATGAACTTTTGGACTTTTATGTATCAAAAAGAAATGCTTTCAAAATTCGAAATAATTCTGAAAAGTGGATAAAACTACAACCTAAGTGGAATTAGGTTATCACGGCGAGGTGGAACAACCTTCGGTTCTCCCCACCGAGAATAGTCATACGCTAAATAAATAAATAACAAATTCAAAAATATTTACAGTTAACAATCCAAAGCTTTGTTAGTAAAAAAATCATAAGCAAAAATGTTACAGTAGTACATGTGTTTGTTTGGAAAATAGACCTACTCCACTATGGCAAGCCATGTCCTGGAGTAGATTTGAACTATATATAATATTACTGTTATACAGTAGTTTATATTTGGTACAATTTAATTCTTTTTGCAATTAGTTGTCTGTGATATTGGGAGAAGATTTAAAATAATGTTTTTTTTCTTACAGTTGAGGATTTCAATGGGACACAATTGACAGGAACTTTTGCAACAGAAGATACAGATTTTAAAATTGGGATTGAGGAAGTTAGGGAAGAAAGTCCTTCAAAAGGTACGGATTTGAGTCGTGATATTGGTCAATACTTATAAAAACAGGTAGGCATTAAAAATATTACTCCCCCAGTTATAAAGGAAGGATCCCCTAAACAGTTAGTATCTTATTTGCTCATGTAAATGAAGCAAAGCTAACAGACCTGATATGCTGCTAGCAGAAGTGATCAAACTGGTGGAGACAAATAGTAGGCCTATAATGAATGTATTAGGGGAGGCTATGGTGAATATAAAATAAGGTCCAAGAACTAAAATGTTGATCATATTCAAGAATATTCTTCCAGGCCTGAACTAAATGATAACATTATCATTTTGTTGTCATTATCATTATTGCCTTTACAGCAATCGGTTCGACAAAAAGTAAAAATTTAGACTAACAATACCACATTGTTTAAACAACAAAACATTATAGCTCTTCAGTCTTTTATCAAGTGAGAACAATCATAAATCGGTTACAGGGCATTTTTCAGCCGAAACGCACTGGAACGGCGTTCCTGTACCTCTTTGCTAGGCATATATGAATATTTTAGGCATTTACAGTATGGAGAATGCGTGGTAAAGCGAAAATTTTATAGTTCCTGAACCTCATTTTCTACAAAAAAAAGCCTTGTGTAGTGTGTTTCAGTATCTGTAACATGTCAGCACTGGACTTTTCAACAAGAAAAAAATAATTTCATCATTTAAAGCTAGAAATCTGTATATTATTCCACATAAAAACTTGAGTTTTTCAATATTTTCTCTAAAGAATAATAGTGAGAAAGTAGAAAAAGGTTACATGGAGATAGCTCCACGATTTGTATCAGTAGTCCTATCTGTATCATGATACATGATAACAAGAGAAAAATCATTTCATTTAAATCTAAGTTATAAATATGAATATTATTCCATCTCATGTCGAATAGTAGTAGAATTTTAGAAAAACTTGAGTCTTTTCAATGTTTTCTCTGAAGAATGAGTGAGAAAGTGGAAAAAAATCTCATGGAGGAAGCTCTGCGAGATGTATCACAAATCACTATTGCATAGTTTAATTTCTAATCAGTTATGATAACTATCACTATTACCTGTCAGGACCGTACTGGAACATTGAATAATTAATTTATGTCGTATATGGAAGTTTTTAACAGGAAATCACAGGTGCATCGAATGAATCCCTGAGTAGAACCTTGCAGCATCTGTAATAGTTTTTTAAATAATAATGCTATCGCCCGCCAAAAAATTATCGATGTATCGAGCAGTAAACATCGATAGTAAAAATCATCAACACCAAAATATCGATATATTCACTGAGAATATCAGAAAACATTGATGGTTTTAAAATCTTGAAATTCTTGAAAATAATTGATTTATTATTGCCCAGTGAAAAGTACATGTACGTTTTTCGTACACAGCATTTTTTTGCTATCACTAGTGGTTCTCAGTAGTGATCATTGTTTCTTTTAGGTTATGATACCTTCATCTGACAATTAACCTAACATTACCCTTTGCGACCGGAGCGGAGCGGACACAGGCTATAAAAAACGAAGAATGTCTGCATTACAAACAGTGAGATCCTATTGGAAATATTTAATCGAAGGCAAAGGATTTGAAGCTATCTTGAATACCGTGAGTACTGAAAATGTAGGCCTACTGTATAATTTTAGAGGTCAGTCAGGGACTGTAGTCTATAGAGACAAAGGGCCGGTTGCACAAAAGTGGATCAAAGTTAATCTACGACTTACTCTTAAGAATTAGCAATTTTTTAATTGAGATTACGCTTTACATACTTTTGTGTAACTGGGACTGAGACTTGAAATACCATACTAGTGCAGCACTGGTTCTGTTTTTTTTCCTATAATGTGATAATTATGCTTGGCAAGACTATGCATGCGGGGGAACGAAGGAGGAGCGCATGCAAAAGATCTGTCAAGCTGTCAGAGAGGAAAATCAGTGGGGTACGAAGGAGGAGCGCGTTTCAGTGCGCTCCTTCCAGGTTTGCCAAATGTCCCGGAGTTCAATGGACAGTCCCGTATTTTAGGATTTTGTCCCGCGTCCCGGGAAATTTATGTACTGGACGCCAAAAGTCCCTTATTTCGCAAAAATGATTGATTAACAAGCTGAAGTTGCGTGCACTGCACAGCAGTTGTGATACCAATAAAATATTCCTCTTCTGGATCTAGGATAGATTGTGTTGATCTGTGACGTACGGTATCTATAATATGTATATCTATAATATAAGTTATCTATAATTGAAAATTATTTGAAGAAATGTTTCTACTTTTCAGACCCAGATCGTATCAGCGGGTGAAGGGAAATGTACAGCAGAAATGGTTGTAGGCGAACAACATTTGAATGCTGTGGGGACTCTTCATGGAGGCTGCACAGCCACACTAGTCGACATGATATCGTCCATGGCTCTGATTACAACCAAAAAAGGCAATGCTGGTGTGTCTGTAGATATGTCCATATCGTGAGTATAATTTTTATTTCCATGGTTATTGAATGACCTGCTTCAGATGAGAGAAAATGCAATTTTATTCCCACACAGCCAAAGAAATTGATAATAGAGTCATTATTTTTTTGTAATAATGCCTTTACATGTTGTCAGTTGACTAGGACAAGTCGAGTTTTTTGCCATTGTTTATTTCTGAAATTTTACGTTTTGGAAGCATATTCATCCGTATAAAAATGTTATAAGTGGCATTGGAGTATCACGATGAAGGCAGTGTGGAGTAATGCTTAAGCGGTTCCACACTGGGATATGGCAAATTTGAGGAGGGGTTTTTAGTGCGGTCGCGGACAGTAGCAATCCCACACTTCTTCTTTTTCTTCGCCTTTTCCCACTCAGGTGGGGTCGGCGTTTCGGGTCAGTCGCTTCCAGGAGTCTCGGTCATGTGCTTCGTTTGGTGTTAGTCCCTTCTCTGTAAGATAGCAATCCCATACTACCAGTCAGAAATCCCAAATTCTGAATGGTGGGTGCCTTTAGAAGGTTTTTCCCACCTCAAAAAATAAACCATGATTATGATATTATTCCATTTCATTCATTTACATACAAAAGAATTTCTTCCATTTCCAGTAAATACAAAATAATAATACAAAAAATAATACAAAATAAATTATTATTAGACGTTGTAATTAGTCAACTGCTTTGGATACATATTAAATAGAGAAACGGAAATCCAAAGAACGCTATATAGATGGTTCTGAAGACTTCTACAACAGCAAACATAACTCCGCCATGAACAATGAAAAATAAAATTTTTGTTACAAAACAGCTGATCATCAAATCATAGTTGAAATGTGAACACGTTCGCTTATTTTATATAAAGATCAATACCATTTATAAAACCATAATAACCTATGGTCACTTAGAATAAATGAGCGTTCCTCTCTCTCTGAAGCAATACTGGTAACTTTCGACTGGGAAATGCCACTGGAAATGTGTAAACAAGGCATTACTTCATCAGAAATGTTAATGTAATATAAAAGCATAGTATGAGATTTTTCAAAATAGAATTTCAAATGTATATGATCGTCTATTGATTGTGATCGATGGTTTTTAATCGTTGTGAAATTCCTGAAGCAAGATTTTTACTAATATGGGTTTGTCAGGTTCAATGAAAGTATTCATTTTTATTACACATACTTGTAGAAACATTTAGACAAGATGAAAGTTTGAGAAATATGGTCAGCTACTATTTAAAAAAAAAATGTGTTTTTCATCAGAGATTTGGATAACAAGTTTTTTGCATCATTGAATAATGAATTATTATAACTAGAGCCCGGATGTTCAGGCATTTATAATACTTGAAATAGGCAGGCAAAAAGGCACTAAAAAACACAAAAATAGGCACTTAAAAATCGAAAAAAGGCATAGTGTATTCTATATATTTATGTGAAAAAATCATACAAAAAAATTGAAAAACTTATATTCTACCGGTTGCACATGCTTAATATGTTTTCCTTGAAGTTTTTTTCACTCTGAATTTGGTTTTATTTCGCAAAGAATATTTTCAAGTATGAAGAAAGACCTTTCTGCGTCAACTGTTGTTACTGTTGCATATCTGAATCACACTATTGTATTTGAACTGAAGCTAGATTTCATAAAAGGGTTACCTTCAAATGATAAAATATTGAATATTAGCTTTATTCTTGCAAAACTTCCGTTAGACAAAATTAATTTTGTTAATTCATGGATTGAAATAAACTCAATTTATTCATTTTTAAGGTTCTCGTAGCCTATAGCACACTCATGCATACCTTTCTCTGTTTATAAATAGACGACTGCTGACTACAAAAAGCTTCATTTTATGGGCTCAAGGATATTTGTAGCCTGCATTAGGGAATTCGCAAATGTAATATTATCTTCTCTGGAGATCATAGACTTATTCTCATGTTCACATTCTTATATGCACGCTGGATTTTCTTTTTCCAGTAATCTAATACTTTTTTAAATATTTAAAATTGAAAAATGGTAATCATATAGCCAAAACATATCAAATAGGATGAAATAAGCTATTGATATTGAAATAGGCACCAACACCTAAAAAAGGCAGAATAGGCATAATTAAGGCATTTTGCCTAACATCCGGGCTCTAATTATAACATAAAACTTGAATAGCCTAAGAATAAAAATATTATTCTTTATTAATAATATAATTATCTTATTGCCATGAAACAATTTTAAAAATATTAGTACAATGCCTATCAAATGGCACAAATGACTTATGATACCGGCGAAAATTTAATATTATCTATTTACATTCGTTAAGTGCCTGTTTCGTTGGCCCAGCTAGTAAACAAAGGTAGGGCGAGCGCGGAGCGGCGCGCGTGCGTACGTCAGTTCACAAGCCTTGTGTTGTTATAGACATTGTGAGCGTTCATCGAGTTTATGGCGATAGATTGTATTTTCGGCTGTGATGCAATCAACGTCGCAATAAACTTCGTCACAATAAAAATATTCCAAACTGCGCAGCAAAAAAAAATACCCAGACGTACATTGCATTCGATTTTCCTCATTTATTCAATACAAGATGATGGTGCTACACATTATGGGATGTAGTGGAAAATTTGGTGTGCTATTGCATTGTGGAGGATTTCATGTAGGTTGAGAAATCAATACATAAGAAAAAACAAAACGTGAAGAATATTTTCTACTTGTAAACTCGACCTTATTTGAAAAAATTAAGTAATACAGGGTATGTAACAAAAGTTTCAAGACTGGTTACAGAACAAGAAATTTATTGAACATTTTTGTAAAGTAGACTAATATTCTTCAAAGTAAGACCCTTGAGCATCTATACAGCGTTGCCAGCGCTTTTTCCATTGGTCATAGGCTTTTTGGAAGTCCTCGGGCGGAATGCTGTTAATGGTGCTTGTCGACGCCTTCTGGACTTCTTCAATTGAGTCAAATCGCTTTCCCTTCAGGTGTCTCTTGGCTCGGGGGAAAAGAAAAAAGTCGGAAGGAGCCAAGTCAGGGCTGTAGGGTGGATGCGGCAGCGTTGCCACGTTAAACTTAGCCAAAGTGTCAGTGACGACGTGCGACGTGTGAACGGGCGCATTGTCGTGGTGGAGTATCCAATCGTCCTTGATCTCCGGGCGGACGCGGCGGACTCGATCCTTC
Organism: Laodelphax striatellus; assembly: GCA_017141395.1. NCBI lineage: Eukaryota > Metazoa > Arthropoda > Insecta > Hemiptera > Delphacidae > Laodelphax > Laodelphax striatellus. The sequence goes on along the minus strand of CM029544.1, from coordinate 21,785,301 downwards.
AATCGTCGGATTACAGCTGCGTAAAAGTTTCCGGTAACAATCTGTCCTTGAGGGAGATACTCTTTATGGATCACTCCCTTGTTATCAAAGAATACAAGAAGCATGCTCTTTACTCTTGACTTGCTCATTCGTGCTTTCTTGGGTTTTGGTGATGATAACGTGTGCCATTCTGAACTTTGACGCTTCGATTCCGGATCGTACTCGTAGAACCAAGACTCATCACCAGTAATGACTTTATCCAAGAAGTTTGGATTGTCGTTCAAACGTTGAAGCATCTCTTTGCAAGCCCCCACGCGCTGTTCCTTTTGCTCGTCCGTCAAGATTTTGGGCACCAGTTTCGCACACACCTTTCTCATGTTCAAATTTTCAGACACAATCCTGAACACTGTCATGTGATCGAGTCCCAGTTCATCGCCAATTAGTCTAGTACTAAGGCGACGGTCTGAATTCAAAAGCTGACGAAATCTGTCCACATTATTGTCCGTTCGACTGGTTGATGGTCTCCAAGAACGGTCGTCATCTTCAACGTTCTGGCGGCCATCTTTAAACCGTTTGTGCCAATTGAAAACCGCTGCACGTGACATGGCTTCTTCCTTGAAGGCGTCTTGAATCATAAGCAACGTCTCCGAGGCGGTTTTGTTCAGTCTCACACAAAACTTGATCGCGTAACGCTGCTCCAAATTCGAATCCATTTTTCGATTCTCTACTTTTTCGACCGAGGAAAAAAACCGCACTAACGCCACAAACGTTCTGCTCACTCCAGAGTCTCGTAGGCAACTGCCGCAGCCGTGGTGTGTTAGCTGACACCCCCCACCACTTCACCCAGCCGTTGGGAACGGTCTGCTCGCGCTCTTTTTCTCAGGAAAAAATCAGTCTTGAAACTTTTGTTACAGAAGCTGTATAATGTAAGGTGATTTATTGTAATTTCAAATGTTGTATGACTTACCTCCCTTTTTTATTCTCTCTATAAAACTTTCAAGCTTATCTCAACCTACATTTTTCTTCCCTTCTAGGTACTTGAGAGCAGCACCTTTGGGCGAAAAAATTATCATAGAGGCAAAAACTAACAAATCAGGGAAGACTTTGGCATTCCTTGATGTCGCTATAAAAAAGACCAACGGTGATTTGATAGCTACTGGAACGCACACTAAATTTGTACAAACGTAAACTTGAGCTTAGATAAAATAACGATAGGAATAGGATAACGGAAAGTACTTTCTACCTTGTTTTACAAAGTTTGTTCAGATTCGAATTAAAAAAAATAAGTAATGGGTGGAAGATTCTTATGCTACTTTTGTTAATTTTCTTAGATTAGAACTGTTTAAATTCGAATAATATTTATAATAACTTCTGTCAAACATGAGAAATAAAATTCAAAAATTGTTTAAAGTTGCATACCGATAGCAATTGTTCGTCTTACTAAATTAAATCTTCTTAACAACTTTATACCTACTATACCAACTATACCAGCAAATTAACTTCCTTTTAATAATCATTTTCTAATAATTATTATATGTTTAAAATTTCCCACTAATTATTTTATGAGAATTAGAGAGGGCTATTAGCCCATTTTAGGCTAATTATATAGAATGAATTCAAAAGTTTCCTTTTAAAACACACACTTTGTTCAGAAATGTTGTGGAACTTCTCCATATTAGGCAAAAGAATAACAATTCCACAGTAATACTGTGGAATAGACAAAATTTGTTTTTATTCTTTTACCTAATAGTTTCCTTTTAATTATTATTCTCTGCAGCTTGAATGTCAAACACAAATAAAACAATAATTATTCGTGCAATAATGTAATCGTATCGTTATCGTTCTTGTATTTATTAAAATGGTGTTGCTATTTTCAAATCTTCTTTCTTCTATAATTTTTCTTGTTGCTGAAAGCAACACATAATAATAGAGTGTAAGTGTAGAATCGTACTGATTCTATTGAACAGTATTTTTTAAAATGTATTGTAAATAGAATATTGTTGATTGAAATTTGACCTTTTTTTATTCTGTGACCCTTGTACTTTCTAAGACGTCACCCTTGTACTTTCTTATTGAAATTTATTAGTTAAACAATAGGTAATCAATCAGATAATAATTGTAGAAAAATGTAAGATGAATCCAATAAGTGGTATCAGTGGTACCAATAATGGTAGTGAAAGCAGTGAGATTGATTATATTGTACGTATCAATCGAAACCTATATATCGTTACTTTAATAAAAGGGTGGTTATAACATCTTAATCGAATTATTCATCGACCATATCAATTTTTCCCGTATAAAACTCTATTATTATTCAATTTATCGCTTATAATTTTTATTTTGCTGATAGTTTTAAACTTTTGATAGTAAATGTTTTATTACCAATGCAAATTTTTTCAAATATTATTTTTTAAATCAATAACTTACATTGAATAAATTTTGATTTTCAACTTAAATACCCCTTTAGGGGTAGATGTAAGTTACTTCTAAACGTGGTAGAATATTGAAGATTTGAAGTAATAGGGGTATTCACAGGAATCACTTTCGGTCCATAAATTTCGCAGTTGAAGAACTTTTTGTGTGGGATTTATGCAAAAGTAATTCGATTTATACCGGCCCTTCTTTAAAAATGTTGACCATCAACGGGAATTCAACTCACAGCCAGCACACTTGACAAAAGATCAATATAATCATATTACACAGTATATTATTTAAGCATATTATGCTACATACTATAAGCTTATAAAGATTATATTCAATGTAATCCACTATTTTTGCCTACACCCTAATTACAATCGGGACAATATTGATACATAATATCTTACAAATGTCTTAATAGTAATATATCTATATATTTTAAAATAATATCAAACAACATTTCAAAGGCCTAATCCAGAAAAGAATTCAAGTGAATCTTAGATAAAATTAGTAGAGGAGAATTCAATTTAGCTGTGTTTTGTATAAGTTATTCAACTAGATTGAATATGTCATATTGATGATTTATGATGAAACATGTGATAGGCCTATATATGTAACACTACAGCAGACTGTATGAAGTCCCCGTTTTACAACTGAGAGCCTTTAAATTATAGAAATTTAAAATTCTCGTTTTCAGCCTGAAGAATAATAGTAATTGATTTGCTAGATTTGAACTATGAATACAGCACAAAGCTAAGTGACCCTTACAGCTTACACACATGATGAGCACAATAGAACTACAATCTCAAGAGCTATTTTTTTTTCTAAGGGTGAGCTCTAGGCTTGTGCGTGGGTAATGATGAGAGATGACGACTGTTCCTAGGCATTCGGTTTTTCGTCTCCTCCGAAAGACGGGAGAGGCCGTTTTTGTCAAAATCCGTTCCCTCAAATGTATTCTTGGAACCTTTGGATTATTAGACCGGCGCTTATCGCCCTCAGCTACGGACCACTCCAATTATGAGCTATGAGAGAAGAATTTCACTAACAATCTCTCCAATATAAGGATTGTTTGCTTTTAAAGGTGTAATATTATCAATTGGAATTGAAGTTCATAAATTTTCGATTAGATCGTGAGCCACCTTCTTACACAGCTAGAAAGCGGATGTCAACAGTCAAGTTTATAAGTACATCAAGGATAGGCCATGATGACCGTAGGCATAGCCCCCTTTAAACTAGTTTAAAGGGGGCTATGCTTTAGGTCATTAGGTCCGTTAGAACGGACCATAGGTCTGTTCTTAGTGGGTTTGACTGACTCTGTCGTCGACTCACTTTGTCATCAATCACATTCTTCATATTTTAATTTGGCGACAAACAGCTGTTTCTTTGATCAGTACCACAATACTTAACCTACAAATGTTGAATCTCGCAGATAGATTATTGAAAAAGTATTTTTTGAAAGGTCTTCTTTAAAAAGTTATTTTGAAGACTTTAAAGGTGTTTAAGACTTTTAAGCCTTTGGATTATTGTGTCAAAGTTGCGTAAAATCACTGTTTACTGACTGCTGAAATAGCTGTTTATCGCCAAATTAAATTATTCCTGCTATAGAAGATTTCATCTCAACGTACTCCTTTATAATTAAATACGTTTGTATTGTATATTTTTTATTCTATTCATAATTTTCAGCAGTATTTTTATTCACGCAACATTTATTTTATGTTCAACACTTTATGATTATATATGTTTTGGACTTTCCTCCTCACCATCACGCTTCTTCTTCACTTCTTCTTCGTTCTTCAAAACTTTAGTTTTAGTCATGAGTCATGATTTGAAACGTAAGTTACATAACGTTTTTAAACATTCCTTTGTGTTATGTGCTTGTAGTTTGTAACAATACTAATTTAAATGCAGATAAACATTGAAAAAATTGTTTAGGCAATGGAATTATGAATGCTTGCTCTGTGTTTGGCAATTTTTAACGGGCCAGTCCAAAGACCAGCTCAAAGCTTATCTATAAAATGCGGACTGTTGAAGGCAAAGTTGTAGTTTTGGGATCGCAAGGTAAGAGAATGGCCGTTGATAAGCACAGCACGTACGTAATACAGTATTTTATTCTGAGTAGTTTTCTCCTATTTTACTAATATGTCAGTGTTAAATTTTCAAGATTTTTGTAGCCGAATTGTACATCTAGTTGGCCAAAATCAGTCTCGTTCCTCTTTAATTCTTCTTTTGACAAAAATTTATTTCACTAATTTGAATTCAAAGACAAATTTCGGTTCTTTGTGATAATTGACGGCTAATCTTTGTAGTTTTGTCATCATAATAACATTCTGAATCGATTGCGGTTTGACACATTGTGGACCCAAATTTATCCTAGGCAGTAGAAGTTTCAAATTTAACTTATCGTCTGCAATGATAAACTTATCAGCTCGTTAACCCTTAATTACTACAAGCGGTCTCTCAGACCGCGAGGGAAATTTCAACCTACAGAATTCCCTAACCGGCCATCCTGATTCTCCCTCACTCCAGCTACCTTCTTGTCTACCCACCCTCTGTTCAGTTGACAATAAGTCACCATTCAGTTCAGCCATCGTGTCGAGATATTTTTGAATCGCGGTCTGAGAGACGTGTTGTAGTGAATCCGTTACTTTTGCTGCGGTCTATGAGACGTATTGTAGTGGTACTGTTACTATTGCTACTGTCTCTGTTAGCGGGCTTACACATTTTTATGATGGACACTTCCATACTTTACGTTTTGTACTTTTAACATGTGATTGTTTCTAATTATTTTCCATACAGTTATATCAAACTTTTAAGTTTTTATGATGGAAACTTCTCGTGGGAAACGAAAGAGGAGTGCCCCCAAAGACCAGGAAGCCGTGAACCCTACCGAATTAGAAGACATTTTGATTGACATTTTAGACGAGGACATAGACAAGGAGGACATTGATGACAGTGACCATGACCCTGACTACTTGGAGGAAAGTGATCATGCTACAGACACAGATCAAAGTGACTCAGAAAATAACGACCTGACAGCCAATACCGGTACTTCTTCAGCTTCTAATGAAAATTTAGTGGGGGGTGACATTCCAACTGACGATGGCAACAACTTGCAGCGAGGAAGAAATCTCTTCTATTTTGGGCGTAGAACAAAAGAAATGATTAAAAAAAATGTCTCAGGATTCAAATGGAAGAAAGAATTCAATCAAGCTGTTCGAACTAGGCGAGAGAATATTGTCACACAGTTACCAGGTTTGAAGGCCCATGCTTCAAATCTGGGAGACAACCCTGAAGTTATAGATGTATGGAAACTACTTTTCACACAGGATATTATTGATGAGATATTGTTATGGACCAATAAAAAAATTGCATCAATAAGACCACGCTACAAAAATCCAACTTCATTCATTCATGATGCTGATTATACAGAATTGTATGGATTTATTGGACTACTTATCTACAGTGCAGTATTCAAGAGTGGAAATGAATCAGTTGATAGTATATTTGCAACTGATGGAACAGGCTGGGAACTTTTTCGTTGTACCATGTCAAAAGAAAGGTTCCTATTTCTTTTGCATGCACTCAGATTCGACAACCCAGATGACCGAGATGATAGAAAGAAAGATGTGAAAGAGGCTGCAATTTCTAATATTTTTTATAAATTCATTGAGAACAGCCAGCTATGCTACACAGTGGGGACATCCTGTTGTGTCGATGAAATGCTGGTCCCCTTCAGAGGTAGGTGCTCCTTCAAAATGTACCTACCAAACAAACCAGCAAAATATGGGCTGAAAATTCAATGCCTCACAGATGCGAAAACGAATTACCTCTACAGTGCCTATTTATATACTGGTAAAGGGAGTGATGGTAGAGGCCTATCAGATCAAGATCAAAAACTACTGAAACCTACTCAAGCTATAATACGATTAACTAAATCAATAGAAGGAACCAACAGGAATATAACCGCTGACAATTGGTATAGCTCAATAGAGCTTGTTGAAGAGTTACGTAGGAGAGGAATGACGTATGTAGGAACATTGAAAAAAAATAAAACCGAAATACCAGTGTCTTTCCAACCCAACAGATGCAGAGAGGAGAATGAGGCATTGTACGGTTATACAGAAAATATGACTTTACTATCCTATGTACCAAAAAAGTCGAAGGCTGTCATTTTGGTGTCTTCAATGCATCATGGCCCCGGCACAGACGAGACCATCAACAAACCAGAGATTATTGCAGAGTACAACAGAACAAAGGGAGGTGTTGACACGGTTGATCAGATGTGCTCTAATTACTCAACACAAAGGCGGTCACGAAGGTGGCCAATGGCCATTTTTTTTGCACTGTTGAATATATCAGCTGGGGTCAATGCATTCGTCCTCTACAAAGCCTACAAAAATACTCCTAACATGAGCAGATTGGAGTTCATGAAGGTTCTGGCCAAATCACTTGTTTCTCCATTACTACAAAAAAGACTGGATAGAGGACATCATGTAACAGAAGAGATGAAGCTCGCCATCAAACGTATACTACAAATCCAGGATCCACTACCGGTACCAGGACAACAAGAAGAGTTTCTCAAAGATAAATTAACATGCCACACCTGCCCACCTCGCCTGAAAAGGAAAACAAGATATCCATGCTGCGTTTGCAACAAGCCAATATGCTTGCAATGTGCAAAGAAACTTTGTGTGAAGTGTAAAGCAGATAGGGACTAGTACTCCATCAATATCTGTTGGGAAATACGAAAATTCTGATAACTTGTAAGTTTGCAATAACAATATTATGTTGGCACAATATTATTTAGAAGTACTATATCAGTTTATGAATCATAATAAATCATTATAAAAATTATAGCCTATTATTTTTCCATTGTAAAACCAAAAATGTTATGCAGAGTTTGAGGTTTAAAAATAAGGTTGTATGAAGAGCAATCAGGTCCACAGTAATTTATTCTTATTATTTACATATATTTTGATCATTTTAAAATCATAGTACAATAAAAGTTGCAGAGAAGAATAAAAAAAATTTTTTTTTTCAAGATCATACTTTTTAAGAGGTTGTTTAAATATTATTATTTTTATATATTAAAAAAGCGATTAATTGAGTGGGCCAAGTGTTATTATAATTTTAAAAGAGTTGTAGAATGCATAGTTAGTTTTAGAATCATTAAACTGTTGATACTTGAGTATTTTATGAATTTTTAAAAATGCGGTCTCTGAGACCTCATGTAGTAGTTAAGGGCATATTGCACTTTGTAGTAACCAAGGGTTAAGGTTCTTGTGCATGCATCTAGGCCTATATATAGTTTGATGACTATAAAAACCAATTATTAACCATCTTGGCGTCCTGAGTAAATTGATTGATCCAAGTTACCACTAGATTGGTTCGAACCTCTTTTATTTGTAGTCTTGCAAGTGGTGAGCTTCTTTTAATTTATTGAATTATGAGTTTGATGAAATCATAAAATGATGGGTTTTTATAAAAATTTGTTACAGGTGTTGGCAAGACAAGTTTAGTTGTACGTTATATAGGAAAAATGTTCAGTCACCATATCAGTCCTACGATTGGAGCTTCGTTTTTCACATGCAACATTAACATAGATGATACAAGAGTTAAACTTCAAGTAAGTACCTCATTTTCATTTGATCCAAAGTAATTCTATTTCATCTTTAATCGAATAAATTTCAATGTTCTACGTTGCATCTAGTCTCAGAAATATTAAGATCTTATGAATTTATTTCTTAGAATGCACAGTACTCATTAGTAATGATATGCTGTATTGAATTGAATTATTGCTTTGCCAGAAAAAATTATTTACTCAAGAAATAGAAATAATAAATTGGAAACTCTCTATGATTGCCAATGTCTCATATTGATCTATAATAATATTGATTGAATACAACCAACCAGCTGAACAAAACTTTTGCTTGCTGGTTGGAGCATTAACAGTTTCTTCAAGATTATTTTGTTATTCAAAATTTATTACTGATTTTTTCAATTATATAGTTGAGGACACCAGGAATTGTATCCTATTGTTGCCCTGGTTGCCTTCATAACACAAGAACTAATCTAGCCTATATAGTAATTTACATGATAAAAAAAGCATAGAACAATTATTGATAGTATACAATAAAAGTAAGTCATCGTCCAGCTCAAAAATCATTTGCTTTATTATTTGTAGGTTTGGGATACAGCAGGACAAGAAAGATTTCGCTCCATGGTTCCAATGTATTATCGCAATGCAAATGCTGCATTGCTTGTCTTTGATATTACTCAGTATTTCACATTCAACAGCATTAAAAAATGGGTCTCAGGTAATAAACATTGTACCTACTATTATTACTATCTCGTCTATTAACATACATACATTCATTCGCTCACGTTTTAAAAATAACTTTTGAATGGTAAAAGACTTGCTGATGGTGAGATGTGTATCATGTGGTTGAGAGCACGATATTTAGTGATCTGAAGCCTGTCTCACAAAAATCATAATACATTATCAGCCGATTTTCTGCATTCATGGTCTGTAAGATGAATTAATTTTACTGGCGATTTTATTTCATCAAAAGACTCTAAAAAGAACAAAAACAAAGAAAGACAATGACAAAGAAAACAAAGACACATTGAAAGGCAAAGAGTTTTGTGAAATATGCCCTGTAATGCCTTGGATAATACAGCTTCAATAGTTTGTTGAAATTGAAATATATACTTATCTTCTCATCCATAATTTCATTTCGTTTTAATTTCCTATCATTTTCAATAAATTAATTTTTCAATTCGTTCCCTTTGTCTCATCATCTTTATTTCCTATCACTTTACAAGAGTATACATTTGATAAGTGATGCACTTACAAGTCTGTATGAAGACTTATGCTTATCTTGAGCAATAATAATTGGTTTCAATTCACTTTGGTCAGTGGTTGATCTCGAACAAAATTATTCATTGTTCTAGCATGTACAGTATTCAAGCTTTAAAGATACGTAATTCAATTTCTTTTGGGTTGGTATTGAACATGTTAATTTTTAATCAATGTCTGTTGTCTGAACTTTTATGTTTTTGCAGAGTTGGAGAGAAATGTGGACGAACCGATGGTTTATTGTATAGTCGGAAATAAAACTGATCTTGGAACTCATAGGAAGGTTTCCAGAGAAGAAGCTCAACAGTATGCCAATGATATTGGTGGAAAGTATTTCGAATCATCAGCACTCCATGACGAAGGTATTTTATAAAACTACTCTCATTTTTCAGTATCATTTTTAAGATTTGTTACAGCATTCTTGTATTATTTTTTTGTGAATTTTCACTATGAAAGAAATATAATTTCTTATTAAATTACTGCTTTTGGCTGTACACGGTACAGTGTATAACAGTGAGTCAGTTGTCATTAAAGTAATGATTTTGAAATGAATATTATTCTCAAGGATTACTAGTTGATGGAAATATTAAATGTTGACAGTGAAACTTCATGGCAGATAATAAAACTATGCTGTTACATTACATAACTGTATTATTGAGCTTCATTAGAATACTGGCCCACTTTCGCATAGGCTAAATTGGATTACAACCTACAGCAATTCGAATTTGTTTCATTACATAAATGTATCTACTGTTGGTTTCTCGAACTTCAGAAATTATAAACGGTATTAAAAACTGTCATCTCACAGAAACTAGATGATTATTCAAGAAGAAACAATCTTATCAACCATATAAGCTGTTCTTTGTGGGTACGTACAATAAAATTTTCTATCACGTACCCCATTGACATCTTACTTGAAATAAGAAAGCAGCTTTAGTGACTTAATTAGCTGAATACTATAAAAATCTCTAGCTATAATTCTATTTTTAACATTATTTGATTTTGTTTCACTAAATCTTTTTGAAAAATATGTAATCCAAACTTATGATAGTTCTATAATCATTCATGCAGTGGTCTTGGACCCTTTCGTTTAAAATCAAATCCTTTATTTGCATCCTTTATTCATGTAACAAAAATATCTGCAATGTCAAAATACAAAATGAAAACAAACATGTTCAATTAGAATAATTATAAATTATAAAATCAAAACAAAGAAGATAAAACATTATAGAGGCACTAAGTTTAGTTACTAAGGCAGTGAAATAAATTTAATTCAACAACTAACTTGTACCTCTTGTCAATTGAAATAAATCGGAAGAAAAAGTAGTACTGTAGTCTGATTCAATGTCAATCGTCATCCGTCTAAATACACTTTTATTGAATAAAATCAAGTAATTCTTACCCTTTCTATCAAGTAATTAAGAACTTTTTTCTTAAATCTAAATTTGGATTTCTGTGTTTTAATTTCGGTTGGTAGCTTGTTGAAGAATTTGACTGCTCTATACATTGCGCCCTTTGCAAATTTTCTGGTTTTATGTAGGTGGGTAGAATAATAAATTATGTGTTCTGGTTTCCCTTAGGGTTTCATTTGTTTTCTGTAGTATTTAAGGTTTCTGAAAGCTAACATGAGTATTGTATACATGTTAATTGAAGGGACGGTAAGAATTTTGTTATTTCTGAAAATTCCTCTACATGGGTGTCTCCATCTCGAATTGAAAATACGCCTAATAATATTTTTCTGTGATTTAAAAATTTTGTCTGAGACGCAGCACCCCAAAAAACTATCCCATATTTGACTAGGCTTTCAAAATAGCCTCTGTAGACATCTAACAAGACATTCAGATTGCATGTATGTTTTCAGACATTTATCGCATAAGATGCAGAACTGAGCCTTTTCAAAAGTTGTTGGGTATGGGTATTCCATGATAGGGATTCGTCTATCATAACGCCCAAAAAATTTGTATCTGTACTGACTGAAATATTATGATCTGGGGCATCTAGTTGAGAACCATTCAATGGTCTCATAGTCCGTGAGGATAGCAGAAAGTTCACCGCGGTTGTTTTTGAAGAATTAAATATGAGGCCATTAGCTTTAATACTAGAGTAACAGTTTTGTAATTCCTTGTTCAAATTTGAGAGGAGAAATTGATGATTATCGACTTTTACCAGCAATGAAACATCATCTGCATACATACATAATTTAGTCATAATGCAAAATTTGGTCATTTTCGCATTTCAGGTCATTTATGTACATGATGCATGTATAGCAGAATCCTTTTAACTTGTTAGAAAACATATGTTTTACTCGGCCACCAGTACAAAATTCAAACTACAAATGCTGAATCTCGCAGATTATTGAAAAGGTCTTTTAAAAAGTTATTCTTTGAAAGGTCTTCTTTAAAAAGGTCTGTTAAAGACTTTCAAGTTCTTTAAGCCTTTTGATTATTGTGTCGAAATCACTGTTTAATTATTACCGAAACAGATGATTTCTGACAAGTTAAAAGGATCGTGCTATATATAGGATGGCGCACAGAAACGGGAAGATTTGAAATAATTATAATAAACCAATGAATTGTACAAAAAAATTTAAAGCTCAAAATGTGTTAGGCAAGAGTGGAAATTACATTTTCAAAAATTCATCAGTTAAATGCTATCCATTGCTCCTAACACATTCATTTAATCGATTTTTAATACTTAGCATTGTGCGACGCAATGTGTCCTATGGGAAGTTAGCGACGTGTTCTTTAAATCGAGTTTTGAGCTCAATAAGATTTCTTGGCCTAGTCGGGTATACTTAGTCGCATATAGTCTGATGCTGTCGTATAGTCTGGTGCGGCAGTATACCTAGCCGCATACTGAAAGGTCTGGAGACCGTGGAGACCAAGCGACGTTAGCGTTCCTTGAAATTATGCGATAAAAACGGCTCAATGCAGCCATTGACATGGATGATTTTTAACTTTATTGCTATTTCATGTAATTTCCACTCTTGCCTTACACTTTCCAAGCATTAAAATTTTTTGGACAATTCATTGGTTTATCATAATTATTCCAAATATTCCGATTTCTGTGCGCCACCCTGCATAAGGGTGGGAACATGTCGGAGCTGTGATAAGCGATATCAGCTGTGATACTAGCAGCGCGTAGATAATATTGACGTGTTTCCTAATCAGTCTGTTTATGTCAGAGCTGCGATGTTAATTGCATTTGGGCAATGGACCATCGATAAAAGCGTTGCTAGTATAACAGCTGGTATCGTTTATCACAGCTCCGACATGTTCCCACCCTAAGATTGAACATCGCATACAGGACATTGATAATATTGAAATGAAAATATTCTTATCAGACGGAGTTAGGACTAGAATGTCCTTTATACTACCCAACCTTAACATTATTAAAAACAGTAAAATATTGATATTGAAATTGAAATTTATTCATAATACAGTACTTATTTTACATGATTTATTCATAAGACAAAAATACAATAAGAAAACAATGTATAACAAAAAATGAAAATAGCAATACACTCATAAATAAGCTCAATACATTTAATATTAATTTTCATTATATTTATAAACAAAAATGATTGATATGATTACAATATAAAAATCAGCATTACGTTTAAAGGTACGTCATTAGCTTCAGCTGAGTTGAAGTTACCTGCAACAAAAAATTACTTGAAAATTTAACTCAAAAATGACAATTTGCAAGAGACAGCCGCCTCGAAAATAATTTTCAAAAAGTTTGTCTATTGATATAATAAAAACACTTTGAAAGTAAGGAGTACATTTCAACAATAATAAAACAGTAAACACAACAATAGAAATAAATGAACTTATAAACTCGAAATTTGATTAATAAGTGATTTTGAAAACTTATTGAGTTATAAGTTGGTTATGTAACACCCTCTGATATTAGTTTATTGAATTGACATGTATTAGAAATAGTTCAGTTAAGTTTTCATAACATCCCAAACATCTATAAATGAAGCAGACAGACGATAAGTCACTGAATGAATACTTGAGCTAAAAAATGAATTTTATTTCAGGAATTGAGGATGTGTTCGTCAACACTGCCATGGAACTCATCTCATTGAGTAAAGATCCTCTCACCAGAAGCCTACGAATCTACGACTCAGTGGAAAGTACTCTACGCTCGCCATCTCTCACACATTACGACCCCAATGACAGTACGTCATCCGACATTGACCCAGCGCAGAATAGCAAACAGTGTTGCTAGCTAGACTCTACTTCTTCGCCGTTACAGCGTTGGGATAAGCCTCTGCCCTCCTCCTTGTCCAGAAAAAACCAGGCAGGACCAATTCTTATGTAAATATTTTGTTTGAAGTATTCTAGTACTTTCCCTTTGTCTTTCAAATCTTTCTAGATCTAGCTTCTTTTGATAATTTAGATCTTCACTCTACTGTCAATTATTTAAATAGATAGTTACTAGAAGACCAACTTTGATCCTAGATCAAACCAATTGCGCTCAGTTGATCCTGGTTAGTGCAAGCTAGTATTTAAATTATTTTCGTATAGTATGGATCGAGAATAACATACCATTATACGAGAATAACATATGTATACTTCTCTTATTGTAGGTGACCTTTACAGGGTGTCCCAAAAAAATAGTGATGCCAGTACTACCACGGTATTCTACAAGTCAAAACAAACAGTGTCGTTGGCAAAATGCTGATTTCTCCTTAGTTTACCTGTAATCCGCCATTTTGTGTTTTTAATATTTTTCATCATATCTCGTTGAAAAAACAAGATTTTCTCATGAAATTTGATAGGGGTATAATTAAAGGTGTGGTTTACAAAATGCATATATCAATAAATTTCAATATCTGTTTTTTCCAAAATGGCGACCGACTAAACTTTTCAATTCGATTTTACTGGAGGAATATTGCTTTTTTCGATAAAACGTATAATTACAAACATTTAGAGAATTTTATTCTGAATAAAATGGTATATAATTTTAAAGAATCGTATAATAAATAACCGAGATATGGCTACTTGAAGATTACCACATCTGTGTTTCTTCATTTCTTCAGCAGTGAGACATGAGAATAAATTTATGAATGCAAAACATATGTTTGCCTATCTTGAACGTTCTCAAATTTACTACTGTATCATATTTTCACATTCATGAAATCCATCAATTGGCTGTTGCATCCAATAATAAATTGAGAACGTTCGAGTGACAGATAGGCAAACATATGTTTTGCATTCATAAATTTATTCTCATGTCTCACTGCTGAAGAAATGAAGAAACACAGAAGTGGTAATCTTCAAATAGCCATATCTCGGTTATTTATTATACGATTCTTTAAAATTATATACCATTTTATTCAGAATAAAATTCTCTAAATGTTTGTAATTGATAAAATATAGTAGGGGTCTCATACATGTCAATTTAAAAATTATAATAGTAGAAACTTGGATCGTCAGTGTTCGCCTTGAATGACTATTGTTCAATGGATCGTTCTTTCACTACACTTTTCAATACTGTGTTCATTGTAGGCCGCCTCTTCTCAAATCTCACTGTAGGATAGCCCAAAAAAGGGTGAGGGGGAGCCCTTAACAAGGTCTTGTATTCAGCCCTCTCCTTCATTCGACCCACTGTATATAAGAGACAATACGTTCTCTATATATTTATTGATACATACTGATTGAATACTGAAATGATTTTCAACAATTAAAAATTGAAATGTTTCCAATAATTGAAAATTTTATCGTCAAACATTTTTGCTCAATTAATATCTATTTCAATTGGAACTCTTCATTTCCTCGTGTTTGCATCAATCCAATATGGCCGACTACTACCGCCCACTCTTGAGTTAATTTGGTCAAGATGAGTAAAAACTTGTTAATGTATTAAAAATCTCTTGATCAAGATGGCCCTGGTTGGCAATTGCATCAGATTCATTGCTCTAAATTCCTATAGCACTTCTGCATGAGCGTCATTTCAGCTTTTAAAATGGGGTGGCAAGGTCTGACAGGGATCTGGGGGGCTTGGAGGCCGTGGCGAAGCGTGGTATACTTATTTGGTCATCGCCGGGTATATTTCCTATGACCAAATAAGTATACCACGCTTCGCCACGGCCTCCAAGCCCGCCAGATCCCTGTCAGACCTTGCCACCCCTTGCCACTCGACTTCGACTCTACTTAAGCGCATTCTAGCGACAGAACTATCATGTCTCAACCTTCCTTTTTGTTTTTGAACATGAAAGCTATTATTGTGTGCCAGTGAAAATGTTAAATAAAAAATCAAGATTGTGCCACGTTTATAAACTGTAATTTTCACTTGTTTGCAAATAACTGAAATTATTACTGCCTAATTACTAATTGATAATACGATTTTTGGGGTAGCAAAAAAAGGGGTTTGGGAATTTTGGGGTGGCAACTGCCACCCCCAAATGACGCCTATGCACTTCTGTACTTCAAAGTACTCCCCCACCTAGTAGACTCCCTCAACCAGTCATTGAGTTGAAGCTCCTGTCATCAAGGCTCCTGATACATAGATACAGAAGTCCCAACACGTGGATACTGTAGTCCTGACACGTGGAGGCGGTTGTCCTGATACATGGATACAGAAGTCTCAACACGTGGATAATGTAGTCCTGATACGTGGTGGCGGTTGTCCTGATACATGGATACAGAAGTCACAACACGTAACTACAGTAGTCCTGATACGTAGATGCGGTTGTCCTGATACATGGATACAGAAGTCTCAACACGTGGATACTATAGTCCTGATACGTGGAGGCGGTTGTCCTGTTACATGGATACAGAAGTCTCAACACGTAACTACAGTAGTCCTGATACGTGGAGGCGGTTGTCCTGATACATGGATACAGAAGTCTCAACACGTAACTACAGTAGTCCTGATACGTAGAGGCGGTTGTCCTGATACATGGATACAGAAGTCTCAACACGTAACTACAGTAGTCCTGATACGTGGAGGCGGTTGTCATGATACATGGATACAGAAGTCTCAACACGTAACTATAGTAGTCCTGATACGTGGAGGCAGTGGTCTTGATACATGGATACAGAAGTCTCAACACGTGAATAATGTAGTTCTGATATATGGAGGTGGTAGTCCTGATATGTGGATAGGGAAGTCTTGAAACGTGGAATATCAGAAAGCATTTGTACACTGGTATTATAATGGAGTTACGAAAACGAACATAACCTTATCTTCTGGGGAGAATCAGAAACTGAAATCAGGCGTAGTACGATATAATATATTATGTTGGTCATTATTCCAAGAGTAAGTAAACCTACTTCTACCCAAACCAACCTAAAAACACAAAAATGTTGTATTTTACCGTGAATATTCTCCCAACAGTTTTGATTTATACCGCAAAAGATACCATAAACTTTCAAAACTCTTCATGAAAATTGAATTTAACATGATGGCTCTGAATTCAAATGCAGCGCCAAATTTCACTCCAAGTGAATTAGTCCAATGAGAACTCAGCAAAAAATCACTCCCAAGTGAATTCGGCCAATGAGAACTTAGCGAGATCGAGACTCAGTCACTCTGGCGTCACCCGCCTTTAACATAGGCAAGATAGGCATCTTCATCTCCTTTAATAACAGCTCCCTGGGTATTATGATGAGAGCATGGATTTCACTGATGCAAAATATAATCTTGCAGCATTGGATTGGAATGTGACTATCATGAGGTTATTGTACCACATTAGAATAATTAATTTGGAAGTGGTACAACAGAAAAATAAAATAGAAAGTATGAAATTTTGAAGGTTTGGCGCCAATAAATAATGAATTTGATTCAAATAATGGCTTGCACTATATTGATGAAATAATGAAATATGCTTGCAAATGAAAAATGTAATGAACTCTTCAAAAATAGATTATCACAAAGCAAACAGTACATCTCCAAATTCAATTCTTAAAACTAATAGTGTATTGTTTCTTAATTCTAAATAGCCTTTTTTATTTATTAAATAAAAATTCTTCAAATATTATTTCTTCAACATAAACTGTCGTATTATGAGGTCGAGATGTGTTTTATAAAGATTTGTTATGTTCCCGAATGATATATTTCTTCAACTTCAATTCAACATAACAAACTAATTACAGTTTGTTATGTTGAAGAAATAACAAATGTTGAAGTTGAAGAGATATATTATTCGGAAACATAACAAATCTTTATAAAACACATCTCGACCTCATAATACGACAATTTATGTTGAAGAACAATTCAGGCTGAAGTTAGCCATGCTGAGAAGAACAGAAGAACAAGTACAGTTCACACTCATGCATTCAACTTCGAACGTTGAAGTTGAAGAAATATTTTATTCGGGAACATAACAAATATTCATAAAGCACATCTCGACCTCATAATAGAATGCGTTATGTTGAAGAACAATTTAGACCGAAGTTAGCCATGCAAAGAAGAACAGAAGAACAGGTCACGTTCACACTGATGCATAGTGATTGTAATTAATATTTGTAATTTGTATAGACTAATAAATGTATAGGAGTGGCCATAGCCGAGTGGGTTAAGTGCTGGCTTTGTAACCTAGAGGTCCCGGGTTCGAACCCAGGTCAGACCGTGCGATTTTAGCTCGAGCCACTCCTAGTGTTTCGGAGGACACGCTAAGCCGTCGGTCCCGGCTGCCTAAAAACAGTCGTTAAGTCACGTTAGAGACCCTGAACTGATCAGGAGTGACCTGAAAACTCTGACACCAGACCTGAGCCAGCCGGTTACACGGAATTATTATTATTATTTATTAAATTTTATTATTCTCAGCACAAGTGATCACTTTTCAATAATAACTCTTTCCATGCACTTTTCACTAATTGCTTATTTTTGCTGGTTACCTTTTTTAGCATGAATAAATGTTAACTTTGGATCCCCCAGTGGGTTGGGGGAAGTAGAAATGCACCCACAGTATCCCTTGCTTGTTCGTAAAAGGCGACTAAATGGGAATCCCCTTCCAAAGCCCTTCTTCCTCCTCTAAATTTCTCTCCAAATAAACTCTTGAAAATCCTAATGATCTCATAGTCAAAACTTTCAATAAATTTTCATAAACTTTCAATATTTCATAAATTTTCAGTTTCATGCTCAAAGAAGGAATGTTGTAGAGAATTTCTCTCTAAATAAACCCTTAAAAGAAAAATCCTACGTTGTGGAAATTTGAAGGTTTTAGACAAATACAAAAAACTAAAATTGAATAGTTGGAAAGATTGAATGAACACTAATAATTTCAAATTTAGCTTGAAAAATGTAGGGCACCATTGCACCCTTCATTAAAATATCATCACACTTGAAGCCGCCACACGTTTTTCAAGTAAACAGAGGGAATAGACTCTTTGATCTTGAATAACTTAATAAATAATCTGACTCAGAAATAACAAGAGATTTTGACACTTTCCTATGGTCTAATAATGGTTTAAAAAAAGCATCAGGTTTTGTAAAGCATCAAAAAAGCACTTGTTTTTAATGAATTTTTCTTTATTCAGAATACAATTTAATGGAATCATTAGAAGTTGGCACAATCTATCACAAAAAAAACAACATTTGAATGTTAGAGCTGTACATTGGTTTTCACATAAAAGTACTGAAGACTGCAAAACGATAGTTACTTTTTCTGATGATCTGATTTCAAATAAGAAATGCTGGCACAAACATTTGTCTATTTGAGACTTCATGAATATACTGTAATTACTGTCCCACTAAATAAAATTGTTAAGATGGAAGGAAATGAGACATTGCACCTTCTCAGTTGCTGTTAAATCATAATAATTATGTGGCATTAATTAGGGATTTCGTTTAATTAATTATTACAGTATAAATAATTGTTAATTGAATTTATAAATTTCATCTTCCTCCTTCATTCTCCATACATTTCATACTTTTCAACCTATCATAAATTGGATAATTTCTACAAATGTGTATTACATGCTATTTTGCTACAAACACATTGAGTTTTTGTTTTATTTTCTCAAATACATAATAATAGACATATTCGAATTTACAAAAATATGTTACAAAATGTAACAACTGACCTTCATTACAAAACTATACAAATGAACACGTGCTTGTATAGTATTATAGTCATTGACTGTACATAAAGAATGATATTGGTGATACATTATTTGAAATATATTTAGAAAAATTAAAATAACAAATGGTTTAACCATTGTTATTGATTTACCTGATTCATAGCAGCAATTCTGTGTAGTGTACTTCAATATAAACCAATAAATATGATAGCCTAAACATAATTATGTTTAATAAACCAATTAAATATGGTTCTAAAAACCAGCACAATATTTTATAACGGTACAATTTTAGGAATCCACCATCTCGTACATTAGAATGTGGAAAGAGGTTTAACTATTTGCGGTCTTAACGAATTTGAATTTCAGAGGACCGCGTAATTTCAATGAATATAATCAATGAAATAAGATAAGCGGTTACCTTTAACGAATTCCTTGCTTGAGGCTACGACATGGAGATGCTTTCTCGCTCGCTTCGAAGCTGCAACTGAACGTCTTGACGTAGGGGTGATGTCCCCACTGCGTAGATAATGAGTGGGAGGGAAACATTGCCTGCACTGTACTGCGAACTTCAGTGGCGACATCACCCCTACTTCAAGACGTTCAGTTACAGTTTCGAAGCGAGCGAGAAAGCATCTCCATGTCGTGGCTTTAAGCGAAGCATTCGAAGCGAGCGAGAAAGCATCACCATGTCGTTCAACTTAACGGGTGAAAACCTCCGTTAAAACATAAAGCTGATTTCTCAATCGGCAATTACGATTACGATTGCGATTAATTTTCATTCAGGGAAGAAATGATCAATATGCTGAATCTAGTACAACAACCTACTGGCATAACTACCAATGAAGCATCTTCTCAAACTTTTGTCGGCTCCGTTCCTTAGCAGGAAGCTGACTATAGAGTAATTGTTCTGCAGAACAGCTTCAAGTAGTGGAGTAATATTCATATGTCCTGGAGTATTGATGTTGGCACCAGCCTTCACCAACGCTTACACAATTTGAATATTTCCTTTCAGCACTGCTTCATGCAACGGGGTCCAACCAGCATTATTGCCCATTATTCCATTCGCCCATTATAACCGCCCATAATTCACCGGAACAGTACGCCACAGAATATGAAAAATGATCGAATTAAGGAAATTAGAAAGTAATCATTTTTAAATAGTACGACGGTAGATGTGGAAAAAATTGATATGTTGAACAAGAATATGTTGAAAACCTCCGATAAAACCACAGATAAATAATAATTTCAATGATTTCATAGACAAAACTTTCAATAAATTTTCATTAAATTTTAAAATTTCATACATTTTCAGTTTCATGCTCAAACAAGGAATGTTGCTGAGAATTTCTCTCCAAATAAACTTTTAAAAATCCTACGTTGTGGAAATTTGGATGTTTTAGACAAATACAAAAAACTAAAACTGAATAGAATTAAATAGTTGGAAAAATAGAATAGACACTAATAATTTCAAATTCAGTTTGAAAAAATGTAGGGCACCATTACAGCCATCATAATCACATGACTGAATGCAGCCCTTCATCATAATATCCTCATACTTGAAGCCGCCGCACTGTGAGTCCATTGATTTCATAACGCAGGCTCGGATCACAGTCACCTCTTTTGTTTTCACTGAAACAAAATATTCTGGCTCAACAACAGAAACAAAACTTTTTCACTTAATTTGAGTCTGAAAGTTATCCATACGTTCATTATTAGCTAAGCTGCCTGGTATATTTGTTCGATCGTGGGTTTGATTCTCGTCGTTCCATATAGCATCTTAATTGACTTGATTTATCAGGGAAAGTCCAAGACTTGAGAGGGCATCATTAGCAAACGAAAAATAAATTCATAAATTAATAAAATAGAAAATTCTCTCAAAACATGAAAGAAATAATATTTTGTACAAATGTTTTTCTATAAGATTTCCTTAAAAACATTGGTAGAAAAATGTGAAATGTGAGTTGACAAAAATCTTATAATGTAGACATAATAAATTATTTATTGTGTAGGGTAATAAAATAAAGAGTGAGTTTTATGTTGTTCAATAATGCTATTGATTACTGTTTCCCATTACTTTTTGTAATTACTAATTTTCCCAGGTGTACAATAGCAGTTTTTATTAATTTATACGATGTACAGTATATACTAATTTTCTTCCGTTTGATATCTATATTGTATACAAAGTATAAATATATGTTATAGTTGAGTATTGTATAATACAGTGTACTGCATTAATTATTGCTGTCATAGTGCCAAGTGAATTAGAAGTTCTATTCTAAATTTATGTTAACAATTGTAAGGTAATTCAAATGAGTTCAATATGTTGAAGGCTTGATTGGCACGAAAGACAATGGAATTTAACCGCCGTAAAATGGCTTCATTCAACGAAGTCCGATGGGTAATTTGTAGCATTGGTTCCGTCAAATGACGTCACTTCATTGGCGGTTAAATTAAATTGGTTTTGTGCTTACGGCCGAGTGAGTATTATTATAATACTGGGTGATTCAAAAAGAATACCACAACTTTAAAAATTTGTATGTTATGAATGAAACATCATAGAACCTTCTGTTATACATCTTTACAAAGAGTAATTAAAGAAGTTTTTTTTTCACTCACAAGTTCAGAGATGTTCAATATGACCCCTCAGGACACTCAAGCAATATCAACCCAAAACCTTCCTCAAACTCTTTCCACTCTCGCTATAACATATAAGGCCTAACAGTTTGATAATCTGCTGTTATTTCTTGTTTCAAATCATCAATATCCATCCACCATTGATCTCTGAACTTCTTTGTGAGAGAAAAAAACTTCTTTAATTACTCTTTGAAATGATGTATAACAGAAGGTTCTATTATATTTCTTTCATTTAATACAAAGTTTTAAAGTTGTGGTATTCTTTTTGAATCACTCTGTATTATATTAAAGCCAAATCGATAGAGAAATAGCATATTAGAAGAACTTATCACCAAAACTCATAATGAAAACTCAAGACGTTCAATAACAATAATTTTTGATTATAATTTCTGATACTACATAATCCTAATATTTCGAATTCGTTCTATTCTAAAATGTTTATAATTACGGTAGTACACTATCAGTTGAAGAGGAAAGTACCTATTTAAAGAACGATAAAAGAATAAATTTATTTACTTTGTGAGTTATGTACTTATTGAAGTTTGATTGTCAACAAATGCATACTTGAAAATAATGAAAATGTTGTATGAACTAAAATCTTATTGAAGTTTGATTGTCAACAAATGCATACTTGAAAATAATAAACATTTTGAATGAACCAAAATTTTATTACTGTATTCACTCATCTACATTTCCCATCCTAAAGTTTCTTAGTAAGCCTTTTTTAGGAGTAGTGTATTGTTGATGGGAGCTTTTCTGCCTTGTAAAGCTTTGAGAAACGTTTCTAATGATACAAAAGTAACAGTTTGGTCAATAATGTATAATAGTAACAACAACAATGTTACAATAGTAACATTTTGAAGTTAAAAATATCAGCCGACTTGTCATTCAAGAGAATTGATTTTTCAAGTGCAAATAATCTTGAACATTTTCATGTTCACCAAACATGAATAGAATAATTCGAGACCGATTTACAACCTTGACGAACTACTCAATATAAACAATAAAAATGATTGATATAATCAATATAAACAATTATTTTTTGCAAAATGAATTTGAAATACTCACCGTTTCTACCGTCAATTTTTATGCAGAAATTAGCAGGGAAAAGTCCTATGTGACCGGCCTTGGGAACCATACATTTTTCTTTGTAAGTCGACATCGCAGAATTGAAAGGATCTTCACAGTGCGGATTGCTACCATTATGTGATGAACAAGTGTAGCAATTAATTGAAGCAACACCTACAAATCAAAAATAAATCTGGTCATTCAATCGTACAGTAACCAAGCAGGAAAATGATGCAGTTTTTTTCATTATGTACAGAGTGGCGCAAAATGAACGCATGGGTTTGATTAGGATAGTATCAGTGGAGTGGAGCAATTGACCTTGCAACATCGTGTATTTGCTGTTGAACAATATTTCAAATAGAATAAATCTGCAATCGTCGTTCAACGGAGCTTCAGTAGAGAGTTTTAAGTCGAGCGTATTGGCATGTGATTCTTCTTCTTTTGAAATTTAAAGTTACTGTCGTAAATATCGTTCAATTGAAGATTTGCATACTGCAATACATGAATAAATTGCTGCGGTATCAAAAGTTATGGACTAATTTGAGGCTTTTAACGCATTAAGGGCGCCATCTTTCCTATGTAATTTTTAAAAAAAATACTCAAGTGTTTTGTAGTTTTTCACACAAATTCTCAAATTGGCTTATTTGCTTAGTATTTTGGTGTGAGATAAATGTATTATTAAAATAAACTTTCTTATAAAACTTTGAAAACGCTTTCTTTATGCGCCTCTCTGTATAATACTTGTCGCAAGAGTTTTATTTACTATTAAAATAATTAAATACAGTAATAATTGTATTTTTATTGGATTGAGCACTCTTCAGGTTTGTCTGAACTCAGGTGAAAACGAGTACAGTATAACTTATCAAATATGATAATATCATATTATGTCTTTTATGGCCGATTTTTCACGATTCAACTGGAGGCAGGTTGGATCATAATTATGATCGTCTACTCTATACAAAAAAATAGTCAAATGCACATCTATCAGTGTGCATTGTACTATTTGTTTGTATAGAGTAGACGATCATATGATCCAACCTGCCTCCAGTAACCTGAACGTCCAGTAGAATCGTGAAAACCGACCATTATAATAATATATATGTAGTACAACCTTATGTTGGGTTGCACCACTATCTTGAATCAGTTGACCATTCCTACTTAGCTCATATTGCTGATCCTGGATTAAAACTGATCGCTTTTTGCAACTCTAAGTAAGGATTATCTTATCATGATTATTTAAATCAATTATCGCAATTTTCATTTTCTCCCACGGAGAGTATTATCTGAGATTTATGACATAAATGTTTTGTCAACATGAAATAATAAAAAAATCTATATCAACATCAATAAAATTTTTAAACTACACTTGTAAAGGAAAATAAACAATTTGAAATACCGGTAAAGCACTTACTTCTCAAAGATATAAAAATGAGGAGTGCAGGAATTTGCAATAAAACGTATCTCATTTTTTCATGTTGGCATACCTAAAACAAATAAATTTTTCAATTACTCCAACGATATTGAAAGATAATATAAATATAACGAGTTGATAAAAATAAGGATTTGATTATGATATCACTCTATTTCTCTCACTATCAAGACCAACAACTCTTGCTAGCTTAACTCTGAAAACGTGAAGTGAACTGTATTCAACTACTTGAAAAAAAATAACACCAATGAATAGATTATTAATAAAACTATGTCTACTGAGAGGAAGTTTGGGAGTAACAAGTACAATAAGCTCCCCATGGAAATTGAGCAGCTGCATGGACCTAGTATGATGTTTAAGAGAAGATTGAAGAAAAAATAGCATTCCGCGCTCAGATGTTTTCTTTGCGGATGCTTTTCTTCAATTTGTAATATGTTTTATTCCTCTGCCTGAGTATGTACTGTTGATTGGAAATAAATTTGAATTTGATTTGAAGAGCAATCTACTGGAGAAATCTTACTACAGTATCATAGAGTTCTGGTAAGATGCTTGACCTTCTAAAGACAAGAATAATGAACATGGCTAAAAATAAATAAGACTTTTAAAGGGGTTATTATTAAGTATGCAAGTAAGATCACCCGTAAAGTTTCAAATGCATGCACATATAGAAACGTTATGACAATTTATGATATTTTTCGCATAAAAGAAAACCAAAAATATACAAATAATTCAACAAATAAAATCATACTCTAATTCCAAATTTTTTGTTTTTTTTTCTTCATTTGTTTAATTGTATTGAAAATTGAACCAAATGAATGATCGATTACGGTACGATATATTATAATACAATGTACGGTAAGTTACTACTGTCTCTCACTGTCTTTTTTTATAAAAAATAATTATTTGAATACAGATTTACCTCTCAGATTTCCAAAATAACGCGTTAGATTCAAATTTAATTGCGGAGCATAATGGCTATGGCAAAAAAAGATTTTGTCTTTATGTTACAACTCCAGAGTGAAGATTTTCCAATCGCGGACGAGTTTTCAAGCTTCAAGGGAAAACTGGCCCGATGGAAACATGGATTAGCCTTGAAAACAGCTGACTGATATTGACATTTGAGGTGTGGAGTAAGCGGATCCCACCGTAAGAATATTTCATTCCTGGATTCCTGAAAAAAATGTTTGTACTTGACGATTCATAACTATCGGATTTAAAATTTAAAAATAATGAAATCAAAATTTGAAGAAGGAATAGGAAGCTATCGTGAATTAATTTCTGGAATGAGTCCAATGTTGGCAGAAATGTTGAATTTTGCACAGCTGGGCCTGGATTGTCTTGTTCTTGTGTCGTCTAGTCTAGCATTCGCTTCGCGGTGAGCACTTTTTCAGATAACGCAAATTCACTTCGTATCTATGCCTAGAAGCCAGTGTATCTAGATACGTATCAGCCTGCCAATACAAGCAGGAAGCACCCAAACAAGAAAACAGAGAGAGCTGCTCAAATCATACTGTATCAATACTGATTGTGATACTGTATCAGCATTCAGCAAAATAGAGTATTAACAAAATTGATCAATCTGTTGTACAGGTTTATGAAATGAGTCAATATTAGCCCAGTCAATAAAGGTTTTTTATGAGAACTAATTAGAAAAAAGCTGAATTTTTTCCTGATGTTACATTGGTATAAGATAAGTTTGTACACAAAAGTCCCCGACCCTACCCCTCTTGCTTCCCCCCCAGCACCCCCTCAAAGTTTCAGTTTGCAAGGGTTTCGTATATCGAACGTATCTCGGCTTCCAATAGAGATATCGATTCAATCTTTTTTTCATTCTTCAGAAAATTAATTTTTCTATCATTTGTTGTATTATTATTTCACTCTAACTCTAGTAGTTCCGGAGTTATTTGAGAAAGAATGAAGAAAAATTCAGATTTTTTGCTTCTAAATTTTATACTTTTGCAAATAAAAGTTTACATGATTGTTTTACAGAAAAATGTTGAATACAAACGTTGTAGAGCATTTCATTATCTTTAATTTGAATAATCACAATCTATATTTTACTTCATATGAACGTGAGAAAAAGTCCATCAAAGTGCAATCTGCACGATCTCGAATCGCACGGCGCCTCAGCCAATGCACATATTAAACAGGTGGTTTCTTGAAAATAGTCCAGTCATTGAAGGTGAAATTTTTGCTTACAAATGCTAATACTGTATCTTGGAAGTCCTTGATGATAGAAAATCATGATTGGTTTCAAATTGTAGATCGCGATTTCTTCTTTCATTTCCAATTGAAAATTTTTTAAATATTCATTTTACAAGACAGAAACGATTGATTCTGTAAGTCCAAAAGTTTACAACATGTTCCGTTATTTTACATTTTCGGTATTTCTTTTAATTATACAGAGAGTTTGTTTATTAGATTCTAGGCCTGTAGAATATGAAATTTTCTACAATTTAAGCCCAAATACGTGATAATATCTTGCCTAAATCTTCATCTTTCTAGAGGCTATTCACTAAACTGTCAAATAGTGAAAAAGTTGATGAATGAATTTTTCCAATTCTTTAATTAGGTGTTACTTTCTTGTTCAAGAGTGAAACAATAAAATATATATTAGATTTTGAAGAAAAATATATATTCTCTACAACTTGATCACCATTTGTGATTTTTAACGCCAGTATCTTCCTTCTATAGTAGGCTACTTGAAAGAGACATATACTATCCTTGCACAGGTTATGTGGTTAACGAAAACTATCTAAATAATGTTTCTATTAGACAGTTTTTTATATTTTTCTGGACTATTAATCTGTATTGGGAGTTGGATTTTTCAGAGAAGTTAAAATACATCATTCATTTCCAAAATGGCAGACAAGACTAGGGATGATAGGAATGATAATTTGGCCAGTAAAGTGAAGCATAGGCTATTAGATTTAATTGATTTAGTTGCGGCTGAAGTTTACTATTTTGGACAATGTTATAAGAGGTTTTGTAAAACTGAACTTAATGGAGAAAATTATCGGATGTTCATCATGAACTGAATCCGATTACTCATTTCATTGAGGACGACAATGAGTGCCGGTATTCATTTGAAGAAATAATTGCATGGTTTTGTTACAGACTTTCAAGTCTTTGATTATTTTGAAGTCAAGAATTTCAGATTCCTTTCAAGATCGGCTAGTTGTATGAGTATATAATATTCATCTTGGATGAAAAGTACGCATTTTACATACTAGTCACAAGGTATTAGTAAGTTTGTGGTTCGAAAAATAGATAAATAAACGATAAGGGCGATTATTGAATAATTTTATTTGAAAGATAGCAGGAATTATTAAAGAAGACATTCATTTATGATGAATTATGGATGTGGAAAATACGCAAGTGAATATTTTAGTACTAGAAAATACAGTATTATCCAAATATTCTTGTAGTAGAAGAAATTTTATCCTGAGCATGTACAACTTATCAGAGTTAAAAAGCCTCAATGAAATCTCTGGTGAGAAAGGCACTTTTTAAATGTAAGCAATTAACCGTAAATATGTCAGTGAAGTCTACTGATAAGTTAAGTAGCAAGACTTACACCAACATTAGTTACCAACATCAATATTAATAAGATATAAAGAAATACTATCAATGGAACATTATTTGTCAAAAATAATCGTATTCTAGAAGTTTCTTGAAAGAATAGGGCTTCGTTAGTAGAAATTTTAAATTACGTAGAAATTATCTGTAAACAGTTTCAGCGGTGCCCTTCAGCAGCAAGTTACAATGGTGCGGCGGTGGCTATATTGCTCTATTTAAAGCCATAATTTCCCCAGCAAACATTAAAATAGTAGACCCATCTATTCAAAATTCAATAGAGAATTCAAATCTATTATTGTGGAATAGGGATTTGAAATACTATACAATGATATTATGTTTTATATTGCTGTAGGCTAGGCCTATACTCTATGTATGAGAATAAGAAAAAAAAATGGTCGTCAATTTGAAAATATCTGTTGAATTATAACTTTTCTGAAAAATCCAACTCCAAATACAGATTAATAGTCCAGAGTAATATGAGAAATTGTCGGATTAGACACATCATAGATAGTTTTTGTTAACCACATAATATTATGCCTGGATCAGTCCATCAAGCGCAGCGAGATCGTGTTTAGCGCACATTTTAATGGATGGATTAAGATTATAGGATGGTGATTAAATACGGGTTATTATACATCATTTTAAAGATCTTGAAAAGATCTACAAGTTTTACATGCAAACCTTTCGTAAAATAAGCTTGTATAAACTTTTATTTAACAAAATGTAAATTTATGAGGCAGAAATTTCGTTTTTCCCTCACATTGTCTGGTAATAACTTTTGAATGGAACGAGATACGTTTAAGTTTCCTGTGACATAATTCTAGGTAATAATGTCCTGAAAAATATGAGATCAAGTTTTATTCAATATCTTCTTCGAGGGCTGAGATATACCCGATATACGAAACCCTTGCAAACCGAAACTTTGGGGGGGCATAGGGGGGGAAGCAAGAGGGGTAGGGTCGGGGACTTTTGTGTACAAACGTATCTTATACCAATGTAACATCAGGCAAAAATTCAGCTTTTTTCTAATTAGTTCCCATAAAGGCCTATTATTTCCCTTCATTGACTGGGCTATATAGATATGCGCTCGTCGAGTCGTTGTGTCAACAATCGAATCAGAGACAATGCTTGGGAACTTTTATCACATTTCACATGAAAAATGAAATAAGTTAAATGTATTTCTAATAAAAACATTAGATTTTCAACTGAGTCGTTGTCGATGTTGTAGAAATAAATGTCTGTGTATAAAATACACAGATACTGTCAATTTTCTACTCTTTATTAATTTGGTACACGACCATGGTTTCGTGGCCACACTGGTCACATTTTCAAGCTGACTGATTTTATTTCAAAACATTAGGTATTCTCGCCAAACCTAGTTGCACCAAAATCTTATTTTTATGAAGCACTGCATTGCTATGGAAGTCGCACCAAAAATTTTTTTTAAGCATTGCTATGGATATAGTTTGGTAGCCAGTAGTCTGTTCAAATTCAGTTCATAAAAAGATCCAATAGAATTCGTACCGTAAGATATACAGACAAAGATAAAAGTAGACATAACATAACACTTGTGAAAAATCGGTGTTTATTTGCGATATTGAGATTAGGGTCGATTTTACAGGATCATGGCCATTCAACATTTTCTTCAGAATTTGATTCTCCACAACTTCTATAAATTCAAAATACTATTTTAATACATTGTACATGCCTATCCTAAAAATTTTAAAAGTGCAAGTATATTTTTCAAGTGCAAATATATAAGCATCTTATAAGATGCTTATTATGAGAGCTTGTATTTAACTCCCGTTGCACACACCACGATTTTTGGACGTCTGGTTTTTTGCCGTCCCTATAAATTTTACTGGATTGAATGAAGCTTGACAAACATATATATGTTCGCAGAGACACACAAGTTCTGTTCAATCTATTAATTATGTTCTGTCTAATTCAGATTGATGCTGTTCAATTCTGGACAGATTGATTCTGTTCAAGCTAAATAAGGGCGGCGAAAACCCGGACGTTTTTAAACAATAGTAAGCACAAAATAAATACACCTTAATTTGGTTAAAAACAAGCGGTTTTATTCCTGACTAGTGGAAATTGTAAATTTCACAAATACATTGTACATTGAACACTTGACATTATTGAATATTGACAATGACAGCAAAATATTATCTCCAGGTATATTGTCAAAGTATGTAACATAAAAGAACTAGATTCAATTATTTATAATACATTTTGTAATAATACATTAATTATGTACTAATGATAACTAAAAATACTTGACAGCATTATTGCAAGATAATAAAAATGTTCCTGAGTTAATTATACCAAGTAGCCATTTTAACAATATTCAATGAGATTCAGATGTTTAAATGTTAGATGTTTAGATGTTAAAATGTTTATTATGTCTGGAGAATTAGACTGAGGTGAAGCGCACCAAAGGTACAAACATATCCTGATTATATTGTGGCTGTAAAAGATTAATAATATTAAAGTAAAAAATTTCAAATATATGATGAAATTGTAGAAAAGTTTCTCATCTTAAAAATGCATTGAGTACCGGTATATCTATTATTTACATTCAAACAAAAACGTTACACCTAATATAAGATTTTATAAATGAGTTCATTATTTTTTTTCATGATTTCACATAGCCGTTGAGAGGATTGAAATGAGATAGAAACTTGTATTTGGCCTCAAACGGTGTATTCTACAAGATTGAGTGTCTGTGAAACTTATTCAAATTTACTTTGAATTGAAAAAAATGCTTAAAAATAAAAAGGGAGAATGAATACGCCATTTGTCAAAATATTTAATGAAAATGAAGAAGAAATTGCGACCTACGAATTGAGACCAATTAAGATTTTTTATTATCAAGGACTACCGAGAAAAAAGCATTTACTTCACAACTTGGAGATTCCTAGAACTTGAAGTCAAAATCTCCTCAGAAATGGAATGTTTCAATTTTGACATAATTATTACACATGAATTTTGATAGCCTTGACGAACTGAGAAGAATGAGCTATGATTTTTCACGAACGTTAGAGGCGTCCTTAGATTATAATCCTTCAAGGGTCCTTTGCTGCCTTCTTATACAAAATGATAGCCTCATTTCATTGCGGTAAGTAGGTCATCTGATAGAAAATGAACTAATTAATAATGTTCTGGCAGGAAACCTGCATACAGAAGGATAGGATTTTTTTTGGATGAGATAACAGAAAATCCTGGATTTCTGGTAATGCGAGAATATTTGTTTCCAGCTGTAGCTCAAAAACTACTCAAGACTAGAAAGAAATTTGATCTCAGATTGTAGACAACAAAATAATCCTCAGATGGTTTTGAGGCATAGTCTTGATGAATGAGTCAAAAGATATGAGCGATAAAAACTGTTAATACTATAATTTTCGTTCATTTCAAAAATGTTGCACTTTTTTAAAAAATTGTAACTCGTTATCCTTTGGAGATACAGGGTTGAATTACATATCAATCTCTTCAAAATATTACTTACTAGAAAACATATTAGACGAATTTCCTGTCCGACGCTTCGTTATTTGTTTTGGCGTAAATTGCAGAAAACTAGGAACGGAACAGACGTTTTGTGGTTTTTAGGGCACCCTGTATTTAACACAAGGTTCAGAAGGTCAACTTTTTAAATTTAAGTGGACCAAGTGTCTATATCTGTATATATCTATATCTGCCAAGTGTATTTTTATATCTGTATTATCTTTATAAATTTATCTTTTACTCTTCATTACTCAATAACACTAGTACCAATAAAAAACATGTTAAAAACTAGTTACACTCTATCATAAATAACGCAGAAATATTCTTAGATTGATCAAGGGAATATTAATTCTTTTAAGACGTCACTCAATATCACTCAAAACTCAGACATATCAATTATTATTGAAAGGAACTTCTACTTTAGAGGCAGATATCAGTTGATCTGCCACAAAACCCACTCTTCCACTAAAAGCTTTTTTCTGTTTATTCAGAGGTAGCTTATTGTATTTTTTTGTAGGCTGGTCAGTGTCTGGATCACGCCGTAGTTTTTTAGGAGGGTCAGGTTGAATTGGTAATCCACACTTGTCATCCACTGATATATCTGATGTCATATCAGCAAGTACTTCTTTCAAAGACGTGAGGTGTTTGAGTATCTTCTCTTCCTTCACATACCATAGAGCAGATTGTATCGAACGTATGGTAGCATTACACTCATTTATCATAATTTTTCTTTTGCTACCTCGCAAAGGAATATTTTGATAATCACATCTGTTTTCTACAACTTCCTCCCTCATGTCATTCTGTTCTTCTGAAGCTTCATCACTGTTCTCGTTTGATGAGGTTGAAGCTTCAACAAAGTCACTTGCAATCAAATCATTGTCAAACTTGAAAACAGGATCATCCAAGAGCCAAGGAGTAATATTCTTCAAACACCAATTTGGAAATTTGAATCCAACAGAAATGATGTGTTTACACATCAATCTTTCTTTAGAGAAGTCTGGGCATGTACAACTACACCATTTTTCAGTGACATTAAATTTTACTTTGTACTCAGCTTGCACTGAAGTCATTGAACGGACCAGGAATGAACCTTCATTCTCATCTACCTCAATTACTTCCTCAGCATTAGTACTTTGGTTCACCAATGAAAGCCTACTGATTATGTGGTTGATAAGCCACTTTGGCCTTCCTTGTAAATATGGGGGAATATTATCACCATATTTCCGGTATTGGGAGGTCATCATAAGATTTTTTGAGGTATACTTGGCATACCTTTCCGGGAGAAAATTGAAAACAATTAAATTAATCAATTCAGAGAGTGAACAATTCTTAAACCCTTCTAAGTAATTATATTTCAATTCTTTGTTAAGTCGTTCAACTCCATTATTTGTGTTTATGTGCATATCAAATGGCTTGTATGCTGCTGCCCACCTTTCCAGTTCTTTGTGCCAAGTCAAATCAGAATATCTTTTGAAGTGGGAATTTTTATACCCATCCCATTCTTGAAGGGTCTGCAAAGCAGCTTCCATCTTTTCTCTTGTTGCCGCATTTGCAATTTGGCGGAGTAATTCAAGACATTCCTGTTTAGGAACATTGGAATTGGCTGCCTTTGAAAGCCATCTAGCCCATGCTTGTTCCCTGTGGAATGTACATATGAACACTTTCATGCTAGGAAAGACGGTCTCTAGACTAGAAATCTCTTCCATTGCATAATCAACCATACCATATTTGGGATGGATGTCTGCATTCCAGCTTTTGAATACTCTCAGTCCTTCTGTCACCAATTCTTTTGTTTCGAATTGAGTGATCATAACACCCACTATTTGATAATTTACATTACTTTGCACCACAATAAAATACAATGGTAAGGCATACTTGCATGTTCTGTAGGTCGCATCCAAAAGAATTGTATTATTGCCATATTTTTTGTAGAGTGAGGACATTTCACTGTTTTGATAAACAAAGAGCAAATTGCTCTGTTCCCCACCACTCTCCGCACTGGTAAAAGGTCTGAAAAAAACGTTGTGCTTGGAATCGATTTTACCTAGCAAGACCTCAGTGTTCACTTGGTCTATTGGGCTTTGTTTTAATTTGCCTTTTACATGAGATATTATTTTTCTAACTGTTTCAAGGTCTGGATAAAATCGTCGTCGTTTTCGATCAATTTCTTGCAGTTCTTGCTCTACAAATATTTCTAAAAGCTTACTCACTACAATTGGATTCCTTTCTCCTCGGAAAACTATTTTTTCGATGTGTTCCCTCACCCGTTGGTCCACTGGTTCGACTGCAGCAGCATTGTTACCTTGGAGATGATACTTGTGGTCATCTTCGTTTGGAAAATTGATGACATACATTTCTTCACCAATGGGTACACCTTCCGCTACCTTTTTCTTGATGAGACGAGAAACTTTGTTTTTTGCAGACGTGTATGTTGGTCCAGTTAACTGAAACAAAGAATACTTCCATAAGAAACACTTTTCAAACAAATGTTTGATATTCTTTCTTAGCTTTCTTAGCTAATTAGCAGATATTCTGCTTTTCTTAGAGTAGATTGGCTATACTATTGACTGGAATATACTAAAAGACGTTTTGGACTCAAGTCTGTGTCTTATCCAATAGTGTTGTATTTTCTCAAATAAATAAATAATTGATAACTGAATTCTTAAACTGACAAAAAAATCATTTTCTAACTTTTTATATATGCTTTTGAAAAAAAAGCGTCTCACTGTTACCTACCCACTCTCTCTCCCTTACATGTAGGCTCTCATTCAATCATCATTATAACAATAGAAAAAATTAGTTAAACCATTTTCAATATTACTAAAATGGATGAAAAACATTCTGGCGAACACATTGATGAAATTACTTAGTTTTTTATAGTTTTGAATTTTACATTGGACTTTAAACTTTGAAGGCGATTTTCTTGAAACTTGCTTTGAGTCACTTACATCTCTGTTGGTTCTAAGCTAAGCTAAGGGATTATATAAATTAGATGCTATATACTCAATTCAAAGCTTACCGTGCAGCATTGCGATTATGGAGTATAATGCTGCCAGATGTTGATGAGAGAGAGAGCGGAGGTAAATTTGATCTGATTACTGAGCAATTACAGCTGATAAAAGGCAACGGTGCACTCAGCGACCACATAATACAAATAGACGGAGCATTCCTATTACTTCAACATTACGAGTGATGAAGCCAATTTTGTGCGCCTAGACCTAAGTAAGATGGCGGCGGTTTACATGAGTGTGAGAGAGACAAGATTATGCCAGCTGTTTTTCTGTCTCTCTCTCACTCATGTAAACCGCCGCCATCTTACTTAGGTATAGGCGCCAGAATTGGCTTCAATACTGAGCCTGAGTGCTCCGTCTATTTGTATTATGTGGTCGCTGGGTGCACTCCTATTCACATAAGAAAATGCATTGCCATAGGACTGTATGGTGCACGGTAAGGTTTGAATTGAGTATAGCTTATTAGATTTGACTGAGCTTACCTTGTATTCGAACATTTTGATCATTCTTATTACGTGAATCTTGGCAGGGCAGCCAAGCTTCTTTGACGTTTGAGCTTGATTATAATTCTTTATGAAACAATGATCCTCTTGTGCCTGAATGTAACAAAAAATGACACACTTGTATTTGCATGTAGCCTAACGTGGATCAACTATTTTCCAAGATAAAGTTAAAATGAGGAAGTCTTCCTTAAGTGGAAACGCTAAATAAAGCTTAAGTAGTAACAAAAACCTTGAAGACATCAGCCATCATAAAATAAATAATAGAGACTTCTATGCTCTGCAGAAAAAGAGGAACGTCTTATTTTGATAACTGTGTATGTATTAAAACTGTGTTACCAATAAGCATCTAATATAAAAACCATGTATAGGGTGTTTTTACAAAGGTAACTTACCGTATAGAACTTTAAAATTGAATAAAACAAAGACTATTTTGCTAGATTGACTTGGAAATCACTATATTCGAAAGTTAATTTCCTGGCATTTTCAATTCTTCATAACTTATTTCATATATGACTGAGTCGGCTGCCTAGGGCATAGTATAATCTGGAGATAATCATAATAATAATCAGCCGAGATAAGATAAGTCATATAGAATTGAAAATGCCAGGAAGTTATCTTTTGAATAAAGTGATTTTCAAGTCAATCAAGCAAAAATTAGTTATTTTATTTAATTTCAAAGACCTATACCTTTATACTGTATAAACATCCTATATTATACACCCTAGAAATCGAAAATAAAGATTACGTTTCTCTCAACGGTTGAATACAATAATTTTTACGGTATAAAAATGATGAACATATAAAAAAATGAGATTCATAATAACTTATAATAGGTACCGGTAATCACTTGTTTTGAACTTTGAACGAAAATAGAGACCAATCAACAATCTAGTTTTAAGTGAATATCATAAAATTCTTTTAAAAATTCTGCTATTTTTAAAACTGAAATTGATGCTACAGTACTATATCTGGGGCAAAATTTTTTCTCGATACTACCATAATATGATAATATCTAAGTTAACCCAAGTATATGGTTAGATTTTTTTGATGGTATTTGAAAAAGTGTGCCCCAGATAATAAATAAATAATTTTATTCATGGAGGCAACAGGTAAAACCCCAGTTTGCCTCCTTCACACATTACAATCATACACTATACAATCAAAAAATGTATTTTAAGAATAAAGTAT
The DNA here is from genome assembly GCA_017141395.1 of Laodelphax striatellus. NCBI lineage: Eukaryota > Metazoa > Arthropoda > Insecta > Hemiptera > Delphacidae > Laodelphax > Laodelphax striatellus. The sequence continues at coordinate 21,749,089 of CM029544.1, read as the reverse complement.
GAAGAAATGTAAAGAACAAGAAATGTAATTTAAGTGAAATAATGAGAAATAAAAATCAAATGAATCAAAAATACTAACAAAAGTATGTCAAATGAATGAGAAAGGAATTAAATATAAGATTTTAACAATTTTAGAAAACTTGAAATCAATAATTATTCAATTAATATATCATCAAATAATATATTATCAATAAACTACAATAAATTAATCAATAGACCCGAACTTCAATAATTATTCAATATCAATCATCAATAAATCACAAATAATATAGAAACCTTCAACCGAAATTGAAATTATATCTTGTGTTGTTGGGTATTTAATAATAAAATTAAGTAGAAATAGAAGGCAAATAAGATACAGATATACAGAATATAGATAAGAATAGATACAGAGTGGGACTAAATAGTTTATTGGAATAATTGTAATATCCAAACAAATTCAAGATAAAATATAGGATAGGTAATTCAGTAGACTTACCATTTTGTCTCTATGTTGTGCATATTTTCTTTTTTGGTATACATTGATATCGTTTCCATGATGGCATTGATACATTTTTGTTCCCAATTGAAAGAAAGGAGTCTGATCGTCATCCCAATGCAATTTCAACTTGTCCGTCAGCTCAACTGTAAATAACAACAAAAATTAAATGAAATGAATAATTTATACATAAATTATGGTACCGTTATACTAACAAAACGTTTTGTACATTTTGCCAGAAATACCATATATTAGCTAGCAGTTCAAAACAACAGTTTTTGTATGCAGTTCAAACAACTTCACACAGTCACAACAAAGTTACACAGTAAATTTTCGAGAGATAATTTAGCCTATGTCTCCTGCCTAGTTTGGTACGGTACTGTTTTTGCATGTTATTCATAATGCCAATACCATAACAGTTTTTGGCACAGATAAAAAGCAGGTAGACACAGATAGACGGATAAAAAGCAGGTGAATATTTCTGAAGATTATTGTTCTAATTCATGAAATATAAGAAATATATTGTTAAGTTTATGTAGGCCTAACCTAGTTATGCCTAGCATGGTATGTCAGGTAGTTACGGTACTTACTTTTCTCTGCAGAATACGGAGTTTTTACATAATATACTGCATATTTCGAAGTAGTTTGAATCTCATGCTCCCTTATTTTAATTAACACTTCGTTCACAGTTTTAACGTTTACTTTCGGCATACTGGCCTAAAACATCGGCATCACAAAACAGTAACGTGCTGTTAAGTAGCGTGCTGTTTCCGAGCTATGTCGTCATAACGGCTATAAGATACGCGTGTCGATACACTTGCTTCTAGGTGTCGATACGAAGTGAATTTGCGTTATCTGAAAAAGTGGTCACCTCGCTTCGCTGTGAGTGTAGTCGTAGTGGAAAATAAATAAAATAATACTGAGTGAGGTTGTGTGGTTGGAGGTTGGAGTTGGAATTTTGACATTGAGTTGGTGTTTTGTTGGGAATAATTGAATTTATCACACGTTTTCAACCAACAATATTGGGTGCATTGTTCAAGTAGTCAATATAAATTGTATGTGATATGTGATGTTGCTGTAGCTTTTATCCAGTTACCTATTTTAAAAATCTCTTGGATCGGAGCAATGTTATAGTGTTGATTTTACTTTATGATAATCCTGAAAGTAAAACATGAATAAAGTTGATGAAAATCCAACCGACCTCTGTAATATTCTCCTGAAATGGGTAAGACAGCTTCCATGTATCTAATTCAATCTTTGATTCGTATGTCTCAATAATTATGGTACCGAAATTTTAACTGTGTAACCTAGTTCCTGAATGAACTTGTTGACTTTCACAGTATTCAAAACAATTGATTAGGCCTATTTTTAAGAGTATCACAAGCTCTATTTAGAGTTCTAGGGCCTGCTTCATAAAAATTTAAGTATTTAGTATTTAGGTCTTAGGTATTCTAGTATTTAGGTCTTTAAGGTCTTGGATTGCAGAGAAAATTGTTGGATGTATTCGAACTTATCACATACCGTAGTACAACGTGTAATCCAAGGCTAATGTGTATCCGCCTTTTCCCTGCATTTCAGAACGTCTAAAATTTTATGAAATAGGCCCCAGATATTCAAAAATGTCCTCATTGAAGGATAACTAGGTTAGGTTATTTCAGTTCGATAATATTTTGATGTTAGCGGGATAATATTGCAAATCTAAAACACGTCTAAATATACTATTGATTCAACATTAATGTACATTCAACTAGTATTGAATTATTTATTCACGTGATTTATTGACTCATTGACATTGTACCTACAAATTATTTCACTTGCCCAATCAGCTGCAGTCAAATCTTCGTTTGCCATCAATTTGGCATGTTATGATCATAAATACTTACTTACTTCTTACTTCCAGTGTCTTCGCCACGGTCCTGGGATCGGGGAATCGTCTATTTGGCAAGGAATCGCCAGAGGTCCCTTAGGTCCTTAGGTCCTTCCTTAGGTTCTTAGGTGGTGGAATGTATTTCCACTGATGAATTCTTCCACTGTGTAGTATGGTCGTTCCATGAAGTACTTCTTCAGTCCTCTCTCGAACAGTGTGCTGTCTGCCTGTCTGAGTGATTTGATCCTGTCCGGGAGGATGTTGTAGAAGTAGGCCCCTGAGTAGGTTGGTGTAGACTTGAATTTGCTAAGTCTATGGTGTGGAAGGTGGATGTCCCGACGGCTTCTTGTGTTGAAATTATGTTGGTCCCCTCTCAGTGCAGGGTTCTGTCTAGTAGCCAGGATTATGGTCTCCAGTATGTAAATTGATATTACAGTTAGAATTCTGTATTCCTGAAACAGCGGCTTGCAGTGCTCCATGTAGTTGCGTCTCAGTATTATTCTTATGGCTTTCTTCTGGTACCGCAGAACTCTGTCCATACAATTGATAGGCGATGCACCCCAAGCCACAATACCGTAACGGAGCAGTGAGGCAAACAGTGCATGATAGGCTACAAATGCCGTTTTTTCACTTGTTGTGTTTCTGATCCTGCGAATAACATATAAGGCGGAAGATAGTTTTTTACACAATTGATTTGTGTGCTCCAACCAGTTCAGGTTCTTGTCGATTGTTATTCCCAGGAATTTCGTGCTATCAACAGTGTTCAAACAGTTGTCTGTCTCACCAAATGCGTCCGATACTTGGTTTCTTGGTTTGAAAATAATTTTTAGTGATTTTTCCCTGTTTATTGTAAGCTTCAGGTCGTTGCATATTGAGGACGCTGCTTGGAATGCTGCATTTATACTGTTGTTGTATCCTGTTTTCTTTTCCATAGGCACTATGATGGTTGAGTCGTCCGCAAAGAGCACACATTTATTTTTCTCAAGGTTGTCTGGGAAGTTGTTTATATATATCAGGAAAAATAAGGGGCCAAGTATTGATCCTTGAGGCACGCCTTTATAAATTTTTTGAATTGTTGATTTTGTACTTGTTAAAGCTGTTTGTTGTTTGTAGTTAATTTCGACATATTGATATCTATTGGTAAAATAATTCTCTATCCACTGTAACGCTTTGCCTTGAATACACAGCTGCTTCAGTTTTCTGATGAGTATCTTTTGATCCATATTGTCAAACGCTTTACGCAGGTCCAGGAATAAACCTGCCGCTATCATGTTGTCCTCCCATATCTCATTTATGACCTTCAACAGGTAGGCTATGGCTGAATTTGTGCTACGTCCTTTTCTAAAGCCATGTTGGAATGTTGAAAGTAGTCCATTATTTTCCAAGTGGGCAATTAATTGATTATATACAACTCGTTCCAAGAGCTTTGAGACACTAGGTAGATTTGATATTGGTCTATAGTTGTTAGGGTCCTGTTTGTTCCCTTTCTTATAGACTGGGTGTACTCTGGATATTTTAAGCTTCTTTGGCACGGTGGATAGATGTAGCGAGCTGTTAACAATATGAAGTATTGGTTTTTTTATCTCATCTTTGCAGAATTTCAGCACTTTACCAGAAATCTCATCAAATCCAGAAGAACTACTGGGCTTCATGTCTTCTAGAATTTTTTCAAATTCTAAGTCTGTCGCAGGTTGAAATGTTTCAAAAACAGGTATATCACTGACTGTATCATCTGTGACAGCTCCAGTCGATGCGTCAGCAGGAGTAACAGCATTTGTAGACACAGTGGGAACTTGTTGAGTGAAAATGTTATTAAATATATTGCTGATTTCAGTTTTGTCAGTTACCAGCTCCCCATCAATACAAAGGTTCAAGTCAAACAATTTGCTTATCTGCTTGTTTCTTTCATTGTTCACAGTTTTCCATATTTCTTTGGTTTTATTGTTGGACTGTTTTATTCTTTCCATTGTATGATGAGCTCGCCTTCTTCTAATTTCCAGGTCATACTCCATCTTTGCATCATTGTATCTATTCCTATCCTCGGTAGATCCTGTTAGAATGTACATATTATGAAATTGCTGAAGAGAGGCTTTTAGGTCCAGTATTTCTTGGTCCTGAATAACAGTACTATTTGAGGTGAGTTTTTTTAGTCCACGTGGCATTACCTCATCAAGGCTGATGCGCATTATCTGCAGAAAGTTGTTATATTTCTCATCTATGGACTCAGGTTTGTAGACCCGCTGCCAATCTGTATTTTTTAACCGTTTCTTCAACTCTGCTAATTTTTTTGTAGAGAAATTTCTGGAGTATCCAAAAGTGGCTTTGTAATTTAAGCATTTATTCATCAGATTGCAAAGAAGCAGGTGGTGGTCCGAGAGAGGTGTGTAGAGCGCTTGGACATGTATCTCCTCTTGCCTCAGCGTTGTGTAGCAACCGTCGATGCTAGATGTAGTAGTTGGTGTTATTCTAGTGATTGGGATGTGGTAAATTCTACAACCAAACTCAGATAGAGTGTTTTGAAGTTCCCGTATGCTTCGGTCATTTGGATTTAAAATATTGAAGTTGGCATCTCCCAGTATGACTATGTCATTAGATATGAGTGTGTTTTGTTGCAGGAGGCATCCAAGCTTTTCAAGGAACTCGTTCTCAGTGCTCGCAATTGGTGATCTATATGTTCCAATCAGGATCAAGTTTTGGGTTTTAAGTTTTAATTTTACTGCCACAGTTTCAAATACCTGTTCTGCGGGCTTACAGCCATCCAACAACTGAAGTTCTTCTACTCTGACTGGTAGGTTGTTTTTTGTAAATAGGGCAATGCCACCCCACAATCGTTCAGTTCTACAATAGCTAGTAAACAGGTTGTAGCCCTGAATGCTGGTGAGTTTCAAGTGCTCAAGACTAAGTCCATGCTCAGAGATTATCAATATGTCTGGGTTGTACTTTACTATTTCAATTTGCAGGCTATCCAGCTTCCCTTGAAGCCCCCTCTGTATGTTGAGATGCAGTATGGTCAGGTTCTTATTATTTGTGTTCATTTTTTCTCCTTTCTATTATAGCCATTTCCTTTGTTGATTTCCTGTTCCGTTATTTTTACCTTTAGTGGCTATACTGCTCGTCTATCTTTTCTTGTCTGTATAATGCTTAATATTTCAGTTGCCAAAATGTTTTTTCCCTCACTGTTTAGGTGCTTTCCATCCCATTCCAGGTGTTGTCTGTGCAGCTTTTGGGAATTGTCAATGAAGTCAATCTTCAGCTGCTCACTCATAAATTTAAACGACTTATTTGTCTCTTCCAGGAATCTTTTATTACAGTGTTCCCTGTATGGAATCGAGCAGATGTACCACTTTGTATTTGGAAATCTCTTTTGATTGGCCTCAATTGTCAACCAGAGAGGCCTCATTATATGGTTTGGTGTTTTAGCTTTTAATAGGTTGTTAGTTCCCACGTTAATTACTACTTTACTGGGTAGGTGTGTTTGGTTCTTCAGGAACTTGCTAACATCTTGAATTTTGCCTCCTGGAACGATTTCAATTGCAGCATTGTGTGCGTCTTCGTTATTTAGCAGCTTGTTCATACCGTGGAGCATAGAGTCACCTATGATGAGAGGACAATCATTTTTGTGTATTCCAGCCATGTCATGTCGAGTTGTCTGTTCATCCATTTGTCCAATTTCAGGGGTACTATTCTTTTTTCTTGCTTCTGGCGGGTGAAATTGTCGTCCAATTGTGTAGGTAGATTGGTTGGGATTATCGACTCCCATAATAATATAATATAATATAATTTCGCGTCGCTTACGTTTAGTTTATAAATAAATCGAATTCAAAATATCATAAACTTAGCTGTAATATTGATACTGCCATTATAGTAGAGTGTAGGCATATATCTGACAACGTCCCATATCTCTATAGCCAGGTGTTGACTCACTGATTGATAGAAAAGATTTTGTACTTGCCGACATCGTAGGGGGTGTCAGTATACATCGTTGGAGAGAGGACGGCGAGAAACCAACCAGAAAAATCTGAAAAGTTGAAAATCCCTCAAGGGGGATTACGCCCCCCCGAAATTTTTCAACTTTTTAGTTTGACTATTGACGGTGCTGGCGGTTGGATTTTCGGGTCCAGCTTGCAAAAGTAGCTCGATTTAAGAAATAAAATTTCTACCGGGTCAGCAGGGGGGGTCGTAGGGGGTCATTTTTAGATTTTTCAGTTTTTCGACAAAATTAGCCAAATTTTCAAGTGTCATTTTGGAATGGTCGTTGATATTTTAGTGCGGTTTTCGGGTGCGGGATTGTATCGCTGGCCGCCAGAGACCCGATTGTCATGATTGGCGACCCTCTAGAAAACCCAGGGGGGGCCCTGGGGGGGTAGGTCGAATTTGGCCAAATTTGGCCACTCATGAAATGGCCTGTATCTTTTTTTTTTGGCACCCGGAAAATGTCGACTGGTAGACCATTGGATTCAGCTCAAAAAGTTGGTCTAGAAAAGTCTGTATCCTCCGGATACAGGCTTCCAGTTTTTCGACCCCCTATCTTTGAAAATAAAGGGAAAAACCGGCTATTTATGTTTTTCAGTTTTCTTGCTCTGCTGTGTTTATTTTTCAACAAAAGTGTATGCTCTTGTATATCATTGTAATCAGCTCGATAAGGCGGAAGCAGCCATTTGTGATCTGATGGGATTAGGCGGAAAAAAATGATTTACATTTTTTTGCAACTTTTAGATTGCGTATTTTTGGGTGAATTTTTGGTTTAAATATGTCATGTGGCACATCATAGAGCTTGGAATGACGACGAGAGCCTGAAATGATGGTTCATTTCATGATTTGAAGAAAAAATTTCAACTCATATTTGTTAAGGATCTTTTTCCCTATACAAAACATATGGGAAACATGAAATATACTACTGTGTGCTGTTGTTGACTGTACAAGGATGTTTGAATCGTGCTTAACATGGCAGATGAACTTAAGCACATGAACAGAAAAATCTGAAAAGTAAAAAAAGTCCCCCCCCCCCCAAAGGGGTTATGCGCCCCTGAAATTTTCCAACTTTTTTATTTGACGATTTAGAGCAAAAGTGCAGGAGACCTTTTTTGTTCAACTCGACGAGATAGCACAATTTCGAAGATGAAATGTCAACCGGGTCAACAGGGGGCCCTGTGGGGGCATTTTTATATTTTTAGCTTTTTTGCCAATTTTTGCAAATTTTGAAGGGCCATTTTTGAATGGTTGTTGATAATTTAGTGCGGTTTTCGGGTGTAGGATTGTGTCGCTGGCTGCCAGAGACCAGATTGCCATGACTTTCGACCCTCTTAAAAATCCAGGGGGGGGGGCCCTGGGGGGGTAGGTCGAATTTGGCCAAGTTTGGACACTCATGAAATGGTCTGTATCTTTTTTTGGCACACAGAAAATGTCCACAACTGCACACCACCACCTCCCCCCTTTCAACAATATTGCAAGGGCGGAGCCCTTGCCTTCCAGGATGCAAAACACCACCTCCCCCCTCTCATCAATATTGCAAGGGCGGAGCCCTTGCCTTCTGGGATGCACAGCGCCACCTCCCCCTCCCAACAATATTGCAAGAGCAGAGCTCTTGCCTTCCAGGATGCACAGCACCACCTCCTTCCTCCAAACAATATTGCAAGGGCGGAGCCTTTGCCTTCCAGGATGCAAAACACCACCTCCCCCCTCTCCACAATATTGCAAGGGCGGAGCCCTTGCCTCCCAGGATGCACAGCGCCACCCCCCTCCCCAACATTAATGCATGGGCCGAGCCCTTGCCTTCCAGGATGCACAGTGCTACCTCCCCCCTACAAAAAAATATTGCAAGGGCGAAGCCCTTGCCTTCCAGGATGCACAGCACCACCTCCCCCCTCACAACAATATTGCAAGGGCGGAGCCCTTGCCTCCCAGGATGCACAGTGCCACCTCCCCACTCACAACAATATTGCAAGAGCGGAGCCCTTGCCTTCCAGGATGCAAAACACCACCTCCCCCCTCTCATCAATATTGCAAGGGCGGAGCCCTTGCCTCCCAGGATGCACAGCGCCACCCCCTTCCCCAACAATATTGCATGGGCAGAGCCCTTGCCTTCCAGGATGCACAGTGCCACCTCCCCACTCACAACAATATTGTAAGAGCGGAGCCCTTGCCTTCCATGATGCAAAACACCACCTCCCCCCTCTCATCAATATTGCAAGGGCGGAGCCCCTGCCTTCCAGGATGCTCAGCACCAACCCCCCCCCCCCCAACTCAACAATATTGCAAGGGCGGAGCCTCTACCTCCCAGGATGCACAGCGCCACCCCCCTCCCCAACAATATTGCATGGACAGAGCCCTCACCTTCCAGGATGCACAGCGCCACCTCCCCCCTCCCAACAATATTGCAAGGGCGGAGCCCTTGCCTTCCAGGATGCACAGCACCACCTCTCCCTCACATTAATATTGCAAGGACAGAGACTTCCAGGATACACAGCACCACCTCCCCCCTCTCAACAATATTCAAGGGCGGAGCCCTTGCCTCCAAGGATGCGCAGCTCCACCTCCCCCCTCTCAACAATATTGCAAGGGCGGAGCCCTTGCCTCCCAGGATGCACAGCGCCACCCCCCTCGCCAACAATATTGCATCGGCAGAGCCCTTGCCTTCCAGGATGCACAGCGCCACCCCCCTCCCAATCAATATTGCATGGACAGAGCCCTTGCCTTCCATGATGCACAGCACCAACCCCCCCAACTCAACAATATTGCAAGGGCGGAGCCCTTGCCTCCCAGGATGCACAGCATCACCTCCCCCTCTCAACAATATTGCAAGGGCGTAGCCCTTGCCTTCCAGGATGCACAGCACCACCTTCCCCCTCACAACAATATAGCCAGTGCAGAGCCCTTGCCTTCCAGGATGCACAGCATCACCTCTCCCTCACATTAATATTGCAAGGGCAGAGCCTTCCAGGATACACAGCACCACCTCCCCCCTCTCAACTATATTCAAGGGCGAAGTCCTTGCCTCCAAGGATGCACAGCACCACCTCCCCCCTCTCAAGAATATTGCATGGGCAGAGCCTTTGCCTTCCAGGATGCACAGTGCCACCTCCCACTCCCAACAATATTGCGAGGGCGAAGCCCTTGCTTCCAGGATGCACAGCACCAACCCCCCAACTCAACAATATTGCAAGGGCGGAGCCCTTGCCTTCCAGGATGCTCAGCGCCACCCCCCTCCCCAACAATATTGCATGGGCAGAGCCCTCGCCTTCCAGGATGCACAGCGCCACCTCCCCCCTCCCAACAATATTGCAAGGGCGAAGCCCTTGCCTTCCAGGATGCACAGCACCATAGCCCCCTCTAATACGTGGCCGCGGCGAGAGGTAAATGGCAACGTCGCAGTATCGTCTTACTGAGCCAACACTTCAGCATACAGTTTGCATTGTGCGTTCATGCAAATCGGTCGTTTTGTCAGTTTTGACAGCGATTTTGACGTTATTGTTTTGTAGTGTGAAATGTTATAAATAAGTGAAATGCCTGACAAGTGTGTTAGTTGTACCGGGATGTTCCAACAATTACGAAAGTGCCGTGAAAAAAGGAGGGTTATGAGCAGATATTTAGATTTCCCAAAGATGAAAAACTTCGTAGTAAGTCGATACGGGCCATTTCTCGCTCAAATTGGTTCCTCTTCAAAGAGCTTATGTTTGTATTAAACATTTTCATGAGACGAATTTAGTCTGGAGTGAAAAATTTAAAAACAGTGATGGTGAATGGTGCGAATTTAAAAGAGATAAACCTCTTGCGCCGTCCCAAAATTGTTTCCCAATTTGCCAGCATATCTTAGTAATAACTGTCCAGCCCGAAAACGATCAGATCCTGAAGAAAGAATACTTAATTATGAAAGAAAACTGATGAAGGAAGAAGAGGAAAGATTGAAACGACCAGAAGAAGAGGATAAGATCTGTGACTATACTTCTTTTTCAGAAGTTCTATCAGCTAAAATTAAAAGTAGCCTACTGGTATTAAGTTTTCCTCATTCAAAACTGAAACCAGCTGCATTGTTTATTCATTAGATCCAAGTAATATTCCTATAGTTAGTTTCAGCATTAGAATATTAATAATGATTTAAGTGTGGAGACCCATATTAATGGAGGATTAATTCCAAACAAAACTCTTGTGCATATAAGGAAAATAATTCATCGATACTTTGTGATTTTTTAATTAAGCCACTGGAGTCAGTTATTTCATTTAATTAATTTCTGTAGAGATTATAGAAAATCAAGCAAAGACAAAGACAGTCTTCCTGGTATCATTCTTGAAAACATTGAGTTTTTGATAAACAATTTGGAAGAAGGTAATAATGAACTTGTACCGGTAGCAACCACCAAAACAGTGAAAGATTTACGTGACCAAATCAGTCTTCTTTTTCTAAAAAAGCCAAAATACAATAATGACAGTTTTGACAGCTTTTTTTGTACACATGCAATCAGTTAAATGCTATAATGCTATAAGACTAAATGCCATATTACTTATACCTCATTCTAGATACTTGCAAAAACTATGTGCTTCATTTCATATTTCACCAAATAACAATAATGAGAATAGTAATTTTTTGAAAGACATTGTGAAAGATTTCGAAGGTGATAAAAAAAGCTCTTCAAATTGATCAGATTCATGTATAGGAAACTCTTGATTACAAAACTGGCTGTATTTTTGGTGTTGCTAATAATGATATTTCTCAACCTGCCAAAACTATACTTACATTCGTTATAGTTCATGTTTTAGAAAGTTTAAAGAATGTATTATGTATTTTTCTTCCCGTCACAGTATTGTTTGCTCCGATCAGATTGATAGGCAATCTAATTAGAATAACAAAACCAAGAACTCTATGACAGAGTTATCTGGTTGAGTGTATCGGTCGGACGGTGAGCAGTGGGAATTGCGACGTTGTCACATTGAAGGCCGCGGCCATGTATTAGAGGGGGCTATGACAGCACCAACCCCCCCCCCCCCCAACTCTACAATATTGCAAGGGCAGAGCCCTTGCCTTGCAGGATGCACAGCACCACCTTCCCCCTCTCAACAATATTGCAAGGGCGGAGCCCTCGCCTTCCAGGATGCACAGCACCACCTCCCCCTCTCAACAATATTGCAAGGGCGGAGCCCTTGCCTCCCAGGATGCACAGCATCCTGGTTTGATTTTTGATTGTTACATTCTATATTTTAATCATTGAAAATAAGTAGCCACCTAATTCAGTGTTCATCTAATGAAATTAAATGTTTTAATCAATGTTTCATGTTCAGCTTGGACAAGTTGTTAGATGTTAGAATGAAAAATGGCTTTTGGACTCACACGGTGGTACTGAAGAGGAGGTGCATATTTTCATTTTTGCCAAATTTTAATAGGCTATTCTGGAATATAAATTGATATTATTGAGTGTGGGATTGTGTTGCCGCACTTCATAGAAACCATTATCATGCATTTTGATCCTCATGGAAATCCAGGTTGGCCCAGGTGGTTAAAAATAATTTTCCTCACAAATATTGATGGGGAAGCGAAGATATTGAGACCATGAAGTGTTTTTTCTATTATTTGTTATCACCTATGGGGTTCAATTTGTAATGCACATTTGTAAATTCATTTTTTCCACTGAATCATTGAAGTTGTACTCCCCTGGTGAGTGTCAAGTACTCACTTCATAAAAGCAACTAACCAGCCAAACAAGGGGCACAAACAAAAAAAGTAGGGTATCAAAAGGGGGTGCAGGGGGCATAGCCCCCTGCCGAGCGAAAGCGAGTCTACACTCTAAATTCAAGCAGTCTAAAACTGTTGAGAGGCTAACCTATTCTGTGTATAAATAATATCCAATATAGTGATCGAATACCAGGCTTCCTGGGATAGACCATGTCAATAGTTTTTTTTTTCAATAAAAAATAAGGCCCTGGCTGGGCCTTATAAGTGCCATTTATAAGATTCCAATAGTGTAGCCGATTCGAATCAAAACCTAATTTATTCCTCTCGATTGTTGTTTTAATCAAATTAGTTTGTATCCTCTGCACTTGAATGTGAGAAAAAAAGCTTATTTATTGTAAAATAAATAGTTCTGGTTCTAAAGTTTATGAAATTTTTGTATTTTTCAGCTGCAAACCTTAGATCTGCAGTCACCCCACAAACGACTGGAAGATATTACAGATGGGGCAGCCATGGCTGAAGCTCTCCATCAGATGTAAGTTTAAATATTTTCTATTTTTCAATCAATCATAAAACACCAGTAGGTCTACTTATAATTATTGTGACTTCATGAAACATAATAATTACAATGTATGTTTAACACCCATATTATGAGCTGTATGAATCATACTCTATCTTGTTTACATCTTGATGAATTAATGACTTCAAAGTTTCTATTATTAAATTTTCCTTTTGCTTTGGTGCTTTATTTTCTTTTAGATAATATGATGACAGGTTATATGAAACTACTATCTCAGTGATTTTCGTTGTTCTCATTCTACTAGTGTTAGCAATAATGCTAGGCCCAGCGCCCACGGAGCAACTGCTATCTGACTGCAGTCGCAAATCCAGCGTTGCCAGATACCATTGGCTGATAGGTTAGATTACCCGAAAAACAGCAACTGGTATCTGCCAACGCTGGGTTTGCGACTGCAGTAAGATAGCAGTTGCTCCGTGGGCTCTGGGCCTAAGACTCACAATGATATCCCCTTTAAATCGGAAGCCTCCCAAGTTCTCTGGGCTCTTCTGAAATCTGGGGGCCCCATGAAAGTCCTCAGCATAATAAGTTTAAGAGGTCCCCAGAGGTCTAATGAGCCCTCATGATTCAGGGACTCCCAGAGTCTAGGGGACCCCTAAAATTCTGAAACTGGTATCAGTTCAAAGCTTGAGTAAGTTAATTCATTTGCGAGAGTTTAGTAGTTAAATTTATTGTTGAAACAGAATTTCATTGATTTTTGAGAAATGCGAAACGCATAGTACAACATTTTTTTAACTATGATATTTCTTCATTCTTCAGAGCCCCAGAGTTTTTCAACGAATCATGGCTGTCAAAGATCAAGACGGATTGTGGCGATAACTGGCGATTGAAGGTATTATTTTTTTGTACAATATTCCCGTAAACTGTGATATTATTTTTAAACCAATTTGTCATTATTTTATCATGTGAGCGAACAATTATCATACTTTCCAATTTTGTGATACAGTTTTTAGTTATGATTGATTATTTCCTTCCTTAACTATTCACTATTCACTATTGGCTGTTGTCAGAATAAACATAGTTTTCTTATATGGATCTTGAGTAATTGCAACTATTAAACTATTATCGATAGTTCATTGAATATTGGTATGCAATTTTATTAGTGATTTAAAACACATCTCAACCTATTTCGAATAACTAGGACATCCCTGGTTACACAAAACTGCGACTACTGAACTATGTACAATAGCTTTTTCAAGTTCTCCTACTCCTCTCATTTCATCTCCTCTCCTCTCCTCTTATCCTCTTCCTCTCCTCTCATATTTTCTCTTCTCTCCTCTCCTCACCCCACCTCTCCTCTTTTCTCCTCGCCTTTCCTCTCCTCTTTTCTCCTCTCCTTTCCTCTCCACCCCTTTCCTCTCCTCTCTTCATCTCTCCTCTCTTCTCATAATCCTCCTCTCCTCAACTTTCCTCTCCTTTTCTCTCTTCTCTCCTCTCCTATCTTCTTCTCTCATCTTCTCTTCTCTCCTCGCATCTCCTCTCTTTTACTCTCCTTTTGTTTCTTTTACTCTCCTACTATTTCCCTCTCACTATTACTCTCAATCTCACTCTATTTCCCTCTTGCACTGCCTCTCTCTTTATCTTTCCCTTTCTCTCTCTCTCTCTCACTCTCTTGAACAAGCTTTACTAATTTGTATTATAAATTAACATGTATATTGATTATATTGCTATCATACAAATGTATTGCAGTTCATGAAGATATTATGCTATCAAAGTCTTTTAACAATTCTGTTCTGATAGCATAGCCAACAAACATTATTATTTTACTACCTCATAAAGAGAGGCTTTTGTTCATTTATGGATGTAAATAAAGCTTTATTATTATATTGTAAAGGGTTGTGTGGCAGAGAGGACCCCCCCCCCCTCTTTTATCCTCTTTCCCACTTGTATTATCTTTCTTTCACCCTCTATCTTTCGTTTTTCTCTCTCTGCACAAATGCTCTTACCGGTGTAATGAGCAATGATGATTAAAATATTTATTTCAAAACAGCCTATCACCAAATCATAATTTGAAATGTGAAAATGTTCAGCCCACCTATCCCTATGTTAAAGGAATGGCAAAAATTGAAACTTTGATCGTTCATTCCTCATGTCCAAGATAACTTTTTCAAAATCTAAGACCTTATTAACATCTATTCAATGAGGTCTTTCAAATGAGACGCGAACGAACAAAATCGGTTGAGAAACCGCGGACAAGTTCTTTTCACATGTCATGTTCGCCTATTTTATGTAAAGATAACAATGATAGATTTCTCTGCAGTATAGTTGAACCTTTAGAATTTTTATGTGTCATAATGTATGGTCACCAATGTTATTGTTTTATTTATTCATTTTATTTTATATATTTTTCTTACTGATATTCTTTTGTTCAACCAGGTCAGCAACTTGAGAAAGGTTGTCAAGAACATAGTTGATTACTATCAAGAATGCTTCAACATTCCCCTCACTGAATTCGCTAAGCCGGATGTTACCAAAATAGGTGAGACTTCAAATGCACTGTTCAGAATTTGTAATTTGTATACTGTATTTGTAATCGGTTATGTATGCCTGTTTGCTTCGAAACCACTAGTGTAAATTTTTCACGTTAATCTATATACGATAATATAATTCAACTCAGTATATCATATAACAGTTGAATTTAGTTTAAAGAATTACTGAAAATATACTCAAACATGAAGTGAATACTGAGAAAACAGGCACAAAAGTAGTGCAGGACACTAATTTACTATGACTATATATGCCTCTATCATGTGTTACAGAAATCATTTATACTATAATAATTAATAAGCTTTCGCGATAAGAAAGCAGTATAATTTATTTTTGAATATACACTCATTTGACAGGGACTGCAGCTCAATAGGAAAGTTATTTTTAAGCCTTGCGCCATTGTAACAACTAAGAAGGCATCTCCTAATACAGTTGCAACGTATGCTGTCTTGAAGCTAATTCTAAAAAAAGTTAAGCAGTATAGAAACCCGTGTTAAACGCATATTCTTCCAATTCAAACTGGTTTATCAAGTCTCGTTGCTTGTTTGAAAAACTGAACTTCAAATTTATTTTGCATAATTCAATAGTGGTAATACAGTAGTAGTATAATGAACGGGACTGTCTTACTTGAACCTATACCAATAATGAATAAGATTTTTGCTGTTAGATCACTTTGCTTGTTTTGTTTTTAATTAAATTTGACTGCAATCTAGCACTTGGCTAATGAACAGTTCAGTTATAACTTGAATTCACTACTCTTCTTCACCACAACTATTCTTTTTTTGATTAGTCATCTTTTCTAGTGTTAATTAAATTTTCTAGTTATTGTATTGTAGTGTTTGTATGTAATGTTGTGTGTGTGTGAAATAAATTGAAATTGAGGAGATTTCATACTAAATGAGCAATTAAAAAAAACAATTATCTCCTTATCAAATCTGATTGAGCAATGCTCTCACAAAATAGATGAATTTTGAATACAGTAATTTTAAAAAAATTATTACTTGTCAATAATTTTCCTTTCAGGTGACCACGGTGATCCAGCCGAAATCGCCCGGCTCTTGCAGCTTATTCTGTGGTGTGCTGTCAATTGCAATCATAAAAAAGGTTGGAAATTGAAAAATCTTATGTTACCGTATATAAAGAATAACTAAGTCTTAATTTATATATTGGCATGGTTAACAATCATTTCCTGGCTGAAATGTGTATTTAAATGTAAAACATTTACATTTTTATTTAATTTTAAAGTATTTTTAATTATAACATTAACCTCAATTTTCTTCTTAAATATGAGAAGTCGTGGTCGTACTTCGCATTCACTCTCGACGTAAGAGCCTGATATAATACTTTTGGTGGCTTATGAAAATTATCGGATCCTATGTAAAATATTTTTTTTCGATATTCTAAAACATTATTTTTAATTTAAATGAGGAACACAATAGTAACCTCTCCGCCCGCTTTCCAGGATAACAGCCTTTATCATTTTAAAAGTATATTTATGATTGCCGCTCCCGTAAGCCTCTCAAAAGATAATGCTTTGATTCTACAGGGTCATTCATGAAAATCATGAAAATTTAATATTTGTTTTAATTAAAAAGGTTTCATTGGCACAGAAATACTGTTAAATAATTTTTCACTCCCGGTAAGTGATTCCCATTTTGTGCAATACATCGGGAATGTCGCTGAATCTGGAAACGACATTCCTTGGCCCCTCGGTCCCCCGACTTGAGTAGTTGTGATTTTTTTCTGTGGAATTTTCTGAAATCATGTGTGTACGAATATAAACCACGTACCTAAGGATCGCAATCCATCATGACGTCATCCAGATTGATGTAGACATGCTGCAAAGAGTTGAGGCCAGTTATCGTCAAAGGATGCAACAATGTACTGCCCAAAAAGGAGTGGTTCGTAGCCGAGGCGGCTAAGGCGTCAGACTGATTAAGTTATCAGCAGTCAGATAAAATCCATTGGGCCAGGGTTCGAGCCTGGTTCACGGAAGGATTTTTGACAAATACGGCCACTCCCGTCTTTCGGAGGAGACGTTAAGCCGTCGGTCCCGACTGCCTAAAAAGTAGTCGTCATATCTCATCATCACCCCACTCATTACCCACGCACAAGCCTAGAGCTCATGTGGGCATCATCCTCAGAAAAAAAAATGGACATCACTTGCCGGACATAAGGTTTCATTCGTGAGTAGGTCTGTGTAAAAAATGCTAGGATTTAACAAGAGTATTTCTGCAACAATAAACCTTTTATCAAGCAAATATTAAGTTTTTATGATTATTTTAAAAACATCCGATTCCCGAGAATGACCCTGTATGTATTGTTTGAAAATATTATTTCAAAGTGATACGAATTTACTGTAATATTCTATACTGAATTTACTATTCATGTGAATGTTACAAATTGTATTACTGTATTACTTATTTGTAGAATTTCTATTGATGTTGTGGAACTCCATGATAGCAGAAAACACTATTTGATGTTTTCAATTCCACCAATTTAT
Organism: Laodelphax striatellus; assembly: GCA_017141395.1. NCBI lineage: Eukaryota > Metazoa > Arthropoda > Insecta > Hemiptera > Delphacidae > Laodelphax > Laodelphax striatellus. The sequence continues at coordinate 21,731,517 of CM029544.1, read as the reverse complement.
TACAACAGCACTGGACCGTGGCTTCAGTTAAAAATTAAAATTAAAGTTGAAATTTATTTTATTTATTTATGCTTATGGCTTTTTTGGCGGAGAGACCCTTTCGGGTGTTCCGCCTCACCGAATCCAGTTTTCCCTAATGTGAAATATGGAAAACATTATAGGTTAAGTCCAACACTGAATTTTCAACTTTCCCAAAAAGTCCCAAAAAATCTTCAAAATCAAAATCTTTCAAATTATAGATTAACAGCACTAAAGTTGAAATGTACTGTTGAAAATGTGACTGGTGAAGCCACCAAAGCCGTGTTCCAGTGCTGTAATAATAATGTAGTTGAATTGATAACATCAAACAGTGTTTTCTTTTAATGTTACTGTAAATAATAAACTGATTATTATCGATGTCCTGTAATAAGAGTTGTTTGTTGGCAGATTACATCACAAGAATACTGAAACGCATGGATGAGTGTGAACAACAAGTCATTATGAAGTCGATCCAGGAGCTGGAAAATATTCACGGGCCAGGGCCAGTAAGCTTCTCCGCTAGTCTGGGCTTTGAACTGGAACCTCAGGTTCAGCAGCTTATGTCTGAATTGCAGGCGGCTAACGAGGCCAGAGATCAGATGACACAGCGTTGCCTGGAACTTGATTTGCAGGCAAGTTTCACTTTAAAATGATCATTACTTTAATGGTCATATTAAATTAATATTACCCTGATTCAAAAAGAAGAAAAAACGAAAGAAACATTCAAGTAGATAAAAAACCTCAACTTAATACTTGAACATTATAAGTGAAGGACGATTACAGTAAGTATGATAAGTGAACAGTATAACAGGATGATCGCTTCGTCCTGGTGTTGAACATAATGCAAGTTAAGTTTGTTTTCCTACAGTGTGTGCAATAAGTCTGGGCACTTGGCTCTCTGACGCTACTAGCCGTCGGCTAGCCACTGCTACTACGGCCGCCGCGATGGGCAGGCCGATGTTTTTAGAAATGCTCAATAAACACACCGCTCTCCATCCCGCGTCTTTCCAAGGCTAAGTGCCCAGACTAATTGCGCGCACTGTAGGCCTACTTGAAAGTTTTTTAAATCAGTGTAATAATTTTATCAGAATAAAAAAATGGATATACAGCACAATGAAATTAACAATTCTGTTGGATTTTTGTTGGTGCTGATGATGCCTACTCAAGTCCATGACTTGTACGTGGATCATAAGGGATTTTTGTTGGTGCTGATGATGCCTACTCAAGTCCATGACTTGTACGTGGATCATAAGGTGAAGGATGATACACAAAAATGCCTGACGGAATTTGAATCAAACTCTATGACCAGGTGCAGTGATAAAAGGCTGAAGCTGCGACGCTCCAGCCCACTAGGCTACGTCTTTTACTGAATAATAATTAGTGATTGCAATTATGAATTATGATAATTTTAGTATTAAAAAAAAAATCTGTATAAATAGTTCTGATGACCCGTTTTGTAGAGTTGCACTTATCGAACCAGAGAATTTGAATTTCCAAAAAGTTATGAATCCTTAAAAAATAAGGAATTATATTTTGTGCTTAGAATTTATAGCCAACTGTTGCTTGTTTTAGGTGAGCTTGCTGCAAGAAGAAAAAACTAGCTTGTTGGAAGATAAGAAACGTCTTTTGGAACGAATTCAGGAGAGTGTCGATGATCCTAGCACTGTAACTCTTACTGGTCAACTTCGTCGGCAAGTGGACACACTCAAAGAGGAAATCATAACTTTGGAGAATTGTAAGTGCCTCCATAAAGTCTGCTATTCAACATAAAGTGCTTTTGAATACCGTTATATTTTCCTATATACACCGTTATACCGTTACACCGTTATACTTTCCGTTATAACTACATAACCTATACTTCTATTTTCAGATAAGTTATTTAAAAACGTGAAGGTTAATGAAAAGAAAATCCAAATAATGGTGACTATGAAGATACTAATTGAACTAAAATTGTAAAAACCTCCATTAAGTCTGCTATTTAACATAAAGTGTTTTTGAATACTGTAATATTTTCCAACTAGATGACCTATACTTCTATTATCAGATAAGTTGTTTGAAAACATGATAGTTGATGAAAAGAAAATCCTAATAATGCTTATTCTGAAGATACTAATAATTGAACTAAAATGATAAGAACCTCCATAAAGTCTGCTATTCAACATAAAGTCTTTTGAATACTATAATCTTCTCCAATTACATAACCAGTGGTGTAGTGGCAAACTTTCCAGTGTGGGAACACTAAATGAATCTGTCAAATTCTGTCGCTAATAATTTTGTCAAATTATTGCAAAAATCATCATTTGAGATAAATATCAGTCGAGTTTACAAATCTTTCTCAAGTATTGTTTTAATACAACTATCATTTCATATGAAATCAGTATTTATCAATGAATTTCGAACGCCGTTCCCACACCACTTCACCACTGTACATAACCTTTACTTCTATTATCAGATAAGTTATTTGAAAACAAAATAGTTGGCCAAAAGAAACATTAAATAATGCTGACTCTGTAGATACAGTACAGTGATCAGTGACATTAATTTAATTTGACGCTTGGCATTAGATAGATAGATAGATAGATATCATTTCTTGACTTTGCTAATGACCGTAGAGTACGATGACAAAGAAATAATATCTATTTATATATTCATCTATCTAATGCCAAGCGTCAAATTAAATTAATATCACTGTACTAATTAAACCGATTGCAACACTAATTAAATTAGATTTCCAAAACTTTTTCATGCCATTCACGTTTGTTTTTGCAGCTAGAGATGATTATCGCCTCAAACTAGAAATTCAGGAGAAAGACATGCAGGAATTACAATTGAAGCTCGATGAGTTGCAGCAAACAGCTGTGGAAGCGCGGCATTTGAAGGACGAAGTAGACGTGTTACGCGAAACTGCTGATAAAGTGGAAAAATATGAAGCTACTATTCAAGTTTATAAACAGAAAATGGAAGAGCTTAGTGATCTGAAAAGGGAGATTAAATCTCTGGAATCGAAAAATCTTGCATACATTGAACAGAATATTGCTATGGAAAAGGTGAGAGCTTAATTTTCTAGTTCAACATTATATTATAAAATATAAATTCTTTATTTTGGAAAAACATTATTACAAGTAAAAGAAATATACATTAAAGGCATATTATAGAAACATTACAAATATACAAAATAATGCACTTTATTCTATTAGATAACTAATATATTCCAAAATAAGATACTGCTTAAATTGGTGCGATTTTCTGACAAACATTTGACGTGAATCAGTTCATGATTCCTGTCTTATTTATGTCGTTTGGCTTGAACACTGGCTTCTATAAAATTTAATCTTCACACCATTCTTTTATGATAACTCGGTATTGAAAAAACGGGTTTTTTCATTATCACTTTTTTCAAAATATCGATTCGTATTTTCAATACTGACTTTTCTACTTACTGACCTCATTGGGATCAGAGTAGACTACTTCTGAAGAAAATTGAGTTCTTCGTGCCCCAAAAAGATTCCAGTCAATCAGTTTAAGAAAAAAATGGTTTTCGTAATCAATGAAGATCTCTCATTGATGCTGTAAAACTCCTAAACAAGAATATTACAGCTTTGAAGAAGTGGAATAGGCGATTTTTGGGTTGTTTCTATTCTATTCTTGTTTTTCAGGAAGTTTCAAAAAGTGCAGCATTGAAAACACAAGTGGAAATTTATAAGCAGCAGGTATCTGAACTGCATAAAAAGCTAAATGAAGAAACCAAGCGAGCAGACAAGTTGGAGTTTGAAAACAAGAAAGTTCAGGACCAATTAAATGCTGTAAAACGTGAGAAGGAGGTGAGAAAATAACTCATATCTTTATTTACTTCTTCATGCATTTTTTTTCTAATTACCGGTTAGTTAGTTACCACAGTAGACTTCTTTCAATTATGTGTATTGATGTTTCAGTCTCGAGAATCCGTCGAAAATGTCAGTGGAGTAAAGGGGGGGGGGACAGACTAGTGCGCATGCGCTACTCTCTCACTCTGTTTCTCTCTTCGTCTGTTCTGCAGACCATCACCATATCACCATCTCCTATTGTTCTCCCGTATACCACAGAGCCTACTTCGCTCCAAACATATTCTCGTGACTGAACCATCAATACCAATTAATGTTTTTTCAGAGCATCTATTTATTCATTCTTTTATTACATATCAAGTCTTACAGATAACCATGGAAAGCCTTATTTACACAAGTGATTGAATTAAAAATGTAACTATTCTATGTTATGATTAAAAATGCAAGATGCAAATAGAATAGAATTTGATTCGTCATTCAATATTTAGAAGAAATACATAGACTTCGTCAATTTACTATTTAAAAATGTGACACTCATTAGTAAATCACACTTCAAAAACACAATTCAAAATTACTTATCATAATATCATTAATTACATGTCAATTATTATCTATGCTGTGAAATATATTATTGTATGAGAAAATGTCTACAATCCATATTGAAAAAATCGTTTACAGTGTATAAGCATTCCCTAAAAATGCAAGAGCAAGGAAATAAAAAAGTAATAAGTGGAGTATTAAAACTATTTGACTTCAGAAGTAAAATATCATATTATGGTTCATTAGGAAAATAATGCACAATGTCTAAAAAAAAATGTATTCATTGGGCAAATGTGTATAAATGCATGAAATTCTTCGAAGTGTTTTGCATCATTTCACAGTTTACTTGCCTAGACATGTCTGTCATGTGGGAGCGCACTCTGAAACCTTTCGAAGGGAATGTTGCTAAGGTTCGTTGCAACACGCTTTTCAACATTCTTCACCCACTTGGTTAGTTTCATTGTTAGTTTTGTCACGTTGTTTTCGTATGTTAATTTACAAAAATAATACAAGTTGTATGTAATGTTTGGTACTTGCAGAGCCTTATGAGCGAACGCCATCTTTTAAAAGAATCTAAAGAGGAACTAGAGTGTCAACTGCAGCTTACTATGGGTGTAGACTCGGCTATTCCAGTTCCCAAACAGAACAATCTTCTTCCTGAGGAATCGTTGACTGATATCAAGTGAGTAATTTTATCTACAAAATTAAATTCTATATTTTCAAAATAACAGTAATGTTTGAGGAATATGCTACTAATAGTGTTTCTTTGAACCTGGATTAAAGCAGCAATAGAACCATACAGAAAAGGGCCGGATTTGTACACGTTTCGAAAGTAAAACTTGTATCCATAGTCAACAGGATTACGTTAATCCAGTCAAGCCTGGAGTCACATTGTCATACTTCTATGCGGTTGCCATGTCTTCATGGATATTGATTCGAGTATTCAATTATTCCTTCCTTAATTCACAGCTCTTGTTTTTATTAAAGCTTTTTCGAATTGTGGAATAATACTTATTTCAAAGATATAATACCCATCTGAGCGAAAAAAGAAGGCAGCCATATTTGTTTTTCATTCTATTTCAAGCGTAAAGTCACAAATCGAAAGAGACTTCAATGAATCTTTTCAATATTTACTTCTGCAGCCTTTACTTTGTATTCCTTTATCAATATTTTCAATTATCCATTATTACCAACTATTGATTTATCGATTTACCGAATTATTAACGTTTGTGATGCCTTATAGCTCGAATTAAACTAGTTGTCCTTTGGCCTGGTGCTCAAGAACCACTCACTAGAAACGTTTTTGTCAGAAAGTCCGATGTCGGAACATCCGACCATTCGATTCATCATTAAATCAAATGGTCAGCTGTTCGGACATCGGACTTTCTAACAAAAACGTTTCTAGTGAGTGGTTCTTGAGCACCTGGCCAAGGGGCAACTAGTTTTATTCGAACTGTAGGTACTTTCTAGATTAGAAACCGACTCTAAAGTTCGATAAATTAATGTAAGGCTAAGGCTACATTACAAGGAGCTTTGCTTGGTGCTAAGAGCCAAGTGACTAACGAAGGTCCTACCTTAGCACGTCGCTCGTACTGTGCCCATCTGCAATATTACGCAATGCGTTTGTTCACTAGGATCAGTCACTATACGAGTCACTTGGCTCTTAGCACCAAGCAAAGCTCCTTGTAATGTGGCCTTAGCATCTAAGCCCCTAAGGCATTCACCCAACTTGACATAGGGCATATTAATTGTTAAATTTAATAGAGTTTGGACTATTGGCAAAGTTAGCTCTCATAATTGTAACACTTATGAAAAACATTAATCAGATAGCAGTTTGCTCACATTGATTGTTGCGTTCAAGTAATTTTTATAAATACGGCCCCAATTGTGTTATTCAGAACAGAATTTTTCGTTGGATGGATTTGTGAGTTACTAAGTTGCATTCTTATTTTGTTACAGGCAAAAATATCTGGCTCTGCAACACGAAAATAGCATTTTGAGGAAGAATCAAAGAGGGCCAGAAGATGAAAAAGCATCTGTAATCCAATCTTTATTAGACGATTCTGTCAATCATCTCAATCAGCTAAGGCTAGAAAACAGGTAAGTAAAACGCTTTCTGGCATATCAGTTAAAAATATGGATAATATAACTATTGTTTTTCACTTTAATAGCGAGATGCAGTCATGTTTTTTAATGTAAGAAACGAAATTTGTCTACTTACTGACTGGAGCGCTTTTGAGTTTTAAGAAACCCATTGTCAACAGTGAAGATCGGTCGGCCGGATAATATAAAGGTAGCTTCAGTTATTTCATTTGTTAATCAGCCTTGTTTAGTGTACGCTATTATATTATATTATTCACAATCTGGTTCTGAAAATATTACAAGTTTGCCGAAAAACTAATTTCAACTTTTAAAGACTTATTGTTCTCACGTCGCTCTGAGGTACCTCAATACAAAATAGACACAATAGAAAATAATCTGCTCGGCTTTACATCTGTGAATAGAATTTTACCAGTTCTCCTATAATTCTTTGTTGAGTGACCGTTCAATATTTTTATTTATTTTTTTATTTTTTGCTGGGGATGATGCCCACATAAACTCTAGGCTTGTACGAATGTACGTGGATGATGGGAAGGATGATGATGATGATGAGAGATGGAAGGACCTACAGCTTTAGGTGGGTTCCGAACCACCAGGAAGCGGTTTTGAAGCTCATAAATTGTATTTAGAGGAGCCAAACAGGAGTTACAACAGGAGTGGAAGGCGCCGTTACTTATCTAATCTCACCGATTAGATCCACCTGCTACCACTTGGACAACCACTAAATAAATAATATCCCAATAAAACATCTATTGTGCTCTGTGCTGGTTTGCACCAACCTGGATCAAACTTTAATTTTATATCAGATGAATGAGATGATCCTAATAATACTGTACATGACACTAATAAGATCTTGGTGTTATAATAATGTACTAAATGTGTTATTTGGAATGATGTTTGTTTCAGGCAAGCTAATCAGCGTATCATGGAACTTGAGGAGGAATTGAAGGAAGCCTCAGAACGGGAAAGCGGTGTTGCCAGTTTAAAGGCCGAACTTACAGACCTCCAAAACAAACTGCAGAGAGAGAAAGACAAGAAGATTCTCGAGCTGGAAGAAAGAGACTCGGTTATAGCCGAAAAAAGTATGTTCAGTTCAATGCTTTATCATTATTTCATTCGAGTTTTGATATTTTTGTTGATAATCACACCAAATGATACTTCCGTACTCTAAACATAAGAATAAATTACGCTTTCTCGCTTAATTGTAATATTGAAGGACATTTTTCCAAAATTCGGGACATTTTTTCAGAAATTAACAGGAAAAATATTAGGAAGGAAATGGAGAGAAGTATTTATTGTGGCATAGGCTTCAAGTTATTCTTGATGGGTAAACACTACTGTATACTTATTGTAAGTAGTATTTACTTTACTTTAAGCTACACATTCATCATTTGTCAAGTAAGTTACCTGTGAGCTCAATATTCCCGTTAGCAGTCAGCATTTTTTTAAGAAGGCCCGGTATTAATCCCATTACTTTTACAAATAATGCCACATACAAAAAATCTCAAAATGCGAAAATTATGAATCAACTGAGATCCCCGTGAATACATCCTCCTTCACTACAAATCTTCATTAATGTACCACAATTTGCAGTACATCTATTCCATCAGATAACTCCATAACAATTTTGTAATTTTTATTGCTGTCATAGAACGCTAGTTTGATTAGGTTCTATTTCCCAATTTGAAATTTCAACATTGTAATATCATAGCGATTCGTAAAAAGTATAAAACAAATTTGTTTTACTTGCATGAAGTTGGAAATTATCTGCAAAATAAGAACTATTATTAATAGGCCTAAGTCAAAAAATTGAATAAATTAATATTGTTTCATATGGGAAAAATTGATATGGTCAACAAATAATTGAAAAAAATTAAAGAATTAATTTTATTTCGATGAAAAAGCAAAGAATAATTAATTTTTGATAAAAATTTATTGTAAAAAAAATGTGGATGAACTGAGACTCGAACCCAGCGAGACTGGAGCCCCATCGTCCCCGAGACACGCCTTAACCAACTGCTCCATCACAGCCGATGAATTTTGACTGGTTTGGGAGCGTACTGAAGTTTCTAACCTCTAACTGAATCATTATGAAGTAGCTATTAAGAGTATTTTAACCTTCCCAAATGAAGTGGTATTTGATCTTCAATTATGAAAAATCTAGAGGGAAAATTGAAATTTGGGCTTCGAGGTGCATAACATTAATATTTTTGGAAGCTGTATGCAAAATTTCAAGCTCTAGATTATTCCCGTTTTTTCGGAACACAATCCACAAAATTAGCTTGCTCCTTGCTAATAAACACACACACGCAACCGTATCTTCTTTTATTTATATTGATTGATTATGATTATTTATTTCATGTTTTAAATTTTTAGTTCAAAATTCAATATTTTCCTGAATATTTCGTGTTTTTGTGATGTGTTACTGTTTTATAAACTTTTAGAATTTCATATGTCAGAAAGAACTTTTTTCAAAATTAGTGAGCATTTTGCAAAATCAAATAGAACTTCAATCTAATGAAACTAGGTGAAACAACCTTCGGGTATCCCCAACAACCAAAGCATACGCTAGATAGATAGATTTTTATTGTAAAACGTCAATTATTTCACCTTTCTCATTTGTTGTCATTAATTTTTTCCTCGTTTTCAGAACAACATATCTCATTGCTCCAAGAAACACTCAATCAAAAAGAACAGGAAGCTCAAGAAAATGAAGACAAATATAGGAAATATAAAGATAAAGTTATCAATGTAATGAAGTCAATGGATAACAAACATATCTCCATGTCAAATGAAAATATTGAAGTTTCCACTCTGAAGAATCAACTAATAGAGAAACAAAAATTGATAGATGAATTGAAGGTAAGTAAAAATTTCAAATGATAATGATACTGTTAAAATGCAATATCTAATCGGAATAAACAAGCTTTTTAATGTCTGTTTCAGCATTATTAGATAGCAAATTCCAGTGCTTCGTTCCATTTTACCTCTCTGTATTAGAATATTCTTCTGTTGGAAAAAAATCAAATAATTTATTGCACAAAAAATCACAATATTCCATCTTAATGTTATTTACAATATTGAATATTCTAACAAGAGATTCTCTGTACAACTTTGTGCTACACGTCGGCAAAATTAAACTTGTACGCCGATGTGGAGTCTTAAAATAACTTATTTGCATACATACTAAATTAATGTTTCACCTATGTATCTTAGAATATAATGGGGGGGAAATACAGATTTCTTTTATCAACATTTCATTACTATTATAATTCATTAGATTCATTTCTATTTATTAGTGAATGATTAGTATCGTTGAGAAAAATAATCAAATGATTGAAACCCATATTGCTCCATGTATCTCGTGTGGCAGTGAGATAGAATCAAATATCAAGAAACTTTTGAAAGGACCATGGATGCCTAAAACGCGGGCTGAGCGAGTTTTCAATGTTACCTACCCATTTTAAAGCGTTTCTTCTTCATGAGAAAGACATCATCATCAAGTTGCTTACCAATTTCAAAATGTGTGAGAAAAAGGCGCCAAGCTTCAGCATACCTAGAACCTGTCCTGGAGCAAAAGTCTCGTGAAGCGCTCCCACAGCTATAGCAGGATCCTTTTAACTTGTCAGAAATCAGCTGTTCCGGTAATAATTAAACAGTGATTTCGACACAATAATCAAAAGGCTTAAAAGTCTTAAAGACCCTTAAAGTCTTTAAAAGACCTTTTTAAAGAAGACCTTTCAAAGAATAACTTTTTTAACGACCTTTTCAATAATCTGCGAGATTCAGCATTTGTAGATTAAGTATTGTGATATTGCTCGTCGAAAAATATGTTTTCTGACAAGTTAAAAGGATCCTGCTATAACTCCCGGTCTTTGTATGCCATTCTCCCAATAAGACTAGAACGCTTTGAAACTGGGAACACAATTATTATTACCTTCAAAACTTGTTCCTTCATTTTCAAGAAACCATGGTCATTTCAAAAGTAACTTTTTCACTGCCACACAGTATATATTCATGAATTTATAATTGTGAAGTCCCATCAGATGTTGACCGAGAACTGCTTTATACGGACTGTTGAAGCTTTGACAAAGAAGTGACTGTCCAAGCTAGGAGTGATTTAGTTGGCGATTGTTTCCCCTAATTGAGATTCTATTAGCATTCGGAGAGATTCATGAAAATTATCAATTTTTTGATTATTATTAGAAAATTTATTTATGAAGCCTCCTATGGAAAAGTATAGTCTTCTTGATAAAAGCGCCTTCTTCTTCTTCTTTAGTTATCAAAATTTGTATGTCATATGAAACTAATATTTGTATTAACTCTTAATACTATTTTTCTAATATTGTGTGTGTTTTTTTTGCAGAAAGAAAACGACAGAAACAAAATGATAAAGGAACATGAGGAGAAGCTCATGTCATCAGTCTTTCACAACCTGGTAAGTGAAACCTGGTTATTTTACTCGTTACTCAACTTATTTTCTAACGTTACAGATTTTCAAGCTTTTTAACAGTGTTTTATGTACCATAATTACATCCGATGTTCTTCTATGAAATTAATATTAGTGCGTCTCTATTCTATAGTTTGATGCATTTAATTTGGCGGTTGGCGATCAGTGAACAGCTGATGTTACGCAGCTTTGACACAATAACCCAAAGACTTTTTAAACTCTTAAAGACCTTTTAAGTCTTTTAGGGCTGGTTCATGAGCTCGGGATTAAGCCAAGTCCTAGACTAAAAAGGGTGGCTGTCGTAGCATCGACAAACGTTTGTCTCGACTGGTTAGTTGGATAGCAGCATAGAGAGCCCTCAGTACATAGTGTCGAGGCTAACGTTTGTCGATGCTACGGTGGCCACCCGTTTTAGTCTAGGACTTGGCTAAATTCCGAGCTCATGAACCGGCCCTAAAAGTTTTTTTTAAAGAAGACCTTTTTAAAGAAGACCTTTTTAAAATACCTTTTTAAAGTCTTTGCAATTATCTGCGAGATTCAGCATTTGTAGGTTAAGTATTGTGTCTAAGCTGTGTTACATCAGCTGTTCACTGATCGCCATCCGCCAAATTAAGTTGATTAATGCTTAATGTCCAAGTGATTGCAAGAAATTTGCTATCAAGGATTTCTAAGAATCAATTAGTGGTGGAGAAAGAAAAACGCGCTTCTTACTAACTCAGATATTATTGATAATTTATTATCGTTGATATAATGCATTGCTAACTTTTTCATAAACTCATTTCTGCTTGTATGAGTTGTTTTCATTTCGTGTAGGGCCATGTAAAACACAAGAAATCACCAATGACCTATACTGTTCCTATAGTCTGGCAACAGACAAAAGAACCTTCGCGCATCGTATCACTATTAGTGATACAGTATCACATAGTACCACTACTCTAGCGAGCGAGTGAAATAAACTGCTGCATTGCATAACGTGCGCTCTCTCTGCGCAGTAGAGTTCTTATTTTGGAGGCTCTTTTGTCTGTTGCCAGACTATACCTATTCAATTATCTTGTTTTCATTTGTGTGGAGTTTCTTGTAAGCTATCTTATATTTCTAACTTGCGCTAAAGAATGATATACGTAGGCCTAATGAATGATATTTCAATAACATTTATAAATATAACTTGTCTTTCTTCTTCCTTACTTATGTTTTGTTATTGTTTATCATACTAGTTGTATTGTACGATGTTTTTCTGATGAATAAATCATTATTTCATATTTATTCGTGTTTTTTTTCTAGGGTCAAGTAAAACACAAAGAATCAGTGGATCAGAGACTGAGTCATTTGAATCTTGGCCAGAGCCATACGTTCCTAGCCAGGCAAAGGCAGTCTACAGGTCGCCATACTCCAGGATACAATTCCAAGTGAAGCCGCAGATTGCATGCAGTGCTGGATATTGAAATTTCTTCCTAATCTAGACTTTAAAGGTGCACTATCTCACTCCTGTATTCTAATGTATAAAGTAGCCACTAATTATTCCAATAGAGATACTGCATTACAAATATTTATTCTTCCCAACTGAAATATTTATTTATTTTTAAATGAGTATTATGAACAGGGTATATGTGAAATTTGCAATCTTTGTTCAACAATTGCAAACAAAATCAATGTTTATTAAATTGTAGACCAAGTTGAAACGAATGATTTCAACCAGACTATCAATAACTCGGAATTATAATGTCCTGAGTTATAAAGGCCTTATTGTATTAACAAATGAGTATTGTATATTGAATATAATGTATAAAACGTGTTGAGTGAAAAATGAGTGTTTTAATCATTCCTCAGATTTTATCAGTTTTTAAGGGATTGAAAAATATAGAAATACAGCTTGGGAAAAGTCTGTTTTCATTAAGGAGCGCACGGACATGCGCACCGCGCCGCTCGCGGATATGACTTCGCCATTGTTGCAGTGCTCCTCTCTCACCGTACGAACTAGGCGAATCCATATTCGCGAGCGGCACAGCGCGTATGTCTGTACGCACCTTTATGGCTGTCCCCATTGCCAACCATAATGTTTATTTCCATCATATTTTATCCTTCGAAACCGAGCCTTTTAAAAGTTCTAGTGTAAGCTAATAATATGTTCTGACCATATACTTACAAGTTTCTCTCATGTTCTTCTGATATTCAATTATACCTTACTTTAGATGGTTATCTATTCATTGTTTAATTAATTCACAAAATATGACTATCAATTAGCATAAATTACAAGAAATAGTTCATTGAACAGACCAAACTTATTCATAGACCACTCGTTAATCCATACAATGTCACTGACTCATTATGGAGAGCAATTCAGATTCTTTACTTTTTTGCAATTTGGTATTATTTCGCTGAGGATTCAAGTAATTTCCTACTTAAACTACATGGGTTTGGACCAGGTAGTGGTAACTTACCAAGTCAAAACGACGCTGAAGTGAAAATGATTAATTCAAATTAAATAATCGAATAAATTCCTAAATTATAATGAAAAATGAAATGAATAATCACATTCGATAAAGAAAAGATTTTCCATGTGCATACTTCTCCGCAAATGAGTGATTTGAATCAGCTGACTGGACCCAAGCTCAAATAGTTTATTTGTAATTAATTCCCTGCATCCTGAAGCGGCTTTCATTTGTTTGCACAGCTAGGACCTTTAGGTCGAGTTATAGAGGTTTGTTTGTTTGTTTCCTTGTCTAGGTCTGACCACTTAAAACAAACAGTTAGAGGTTGGAGAATGGAAGAAATTCGTAGAACATTGTGTTTTATTTTTGTCCATTCAGCTTAATGGAACAAGTGTATTTCCATTTTTATATTAAAAACTTATACAAAATATTTCTCTTGATGATAATAATACTTAATCCAATAATATTGGCTCTAGATATCACTTAATATTGTTAGAAATTCTTATTTTGTTGCATATTAATATTATACTATTGCTCAGTTATTAAAGTTTTTTAAAGAAAGGCTACTCCTTTTTTACTTAGTATCACAAACAGTACCCTTAATAACTTCAGCTACGGGTGCTTTGAAAATTCTGAAATTAACATCATCATTGTCCAGAGATCGGTAAATGTAAAGAGGTAGCTTGTCTGTCAATACCCACAAGTTGCTGTCTCTGTCTACTTTGAGATCGTTGGGGAATACCATGGTATCGTTATCAGATGAAACAAGGCCATTTGTATCAGCTGAGTACTCATTGGCATGTTTGACTGAATTCCAGCAACCAATACCGTTTTTGTTGACCTGAGTGTAGAACAGAACTCCTGACTTCTCATCAAGCATTGAAGCGGTGGCTTGTGAATTGGGGCCTCTGGATCCCAACGGTTTGTATTCGTAGTAGCTTTCTGCTTCAGTAGCGTTCTGGAGTACCCTTGTTGACACGGTGAACTCCCTGGTGCTGGAGAGAGCGTGGAAGTAAGCAGTTCTGTAGCCGTCCTCTTGCACGGGAGATAGAGCGATACCAAAAAGTCCATCAACCCACTGGAAGTTGACACCAGCTACGTGGTAGTTTCCAGCCAGAGGATCCATGTTGAAGTAATGATGTTTGATTCTCCATGTGTCGTTTTTGCTCCAGCTGTACACAATGAGCGCATTGCTGCCCAAGTCAGGAATGTAGGCATGTGCTTGGTCACACTTATCCTTAGTTACATCGACTACTATGTTGGGAAAGAACGTGTCCTCTTTGATGTCTGTTGACTTGATTTGGAAAGTTCGGATCAGTTCGTCTGTCTTGAGATCATAGACAAGAATTTTCGCTGGTGTAAACTGCTCACCACCACCTAGGATGTTGGCCACTCCTGTATCCATCACCCATAGCCTATCGCACTCATCTGCCCTCACACGGAATGTTGACACGATTTTTGTCGTGTTTTTGTCCTCCTTATCGTAAATATCGTTTGCTTTCCAGCTAGGGTAGGGGATCAGATCGGGTGACTTGTTCTTGTCTGCGTCTGGAACAAAGTGGAATTTGAATACTATTATTTATTCCTAGTAGATTTATGTGAGATGATGTGTAACTCCACTATTAAATGGTAGCTCATTCTAAAATAAAACATTAATTTAGTCAATGAGAATCATAGGGCTTGCTTGGCAATCTTAAGCTATACAGGCAGATCAGCTTAAGTGACTTTCATTTCATTTATTCACGCAATTTCCAAAAACAATACAATAATAATTCAACATATAAATACAATACAAAATTGGAAATAGTGGTTAGGTGACCTCATTGGTAATCGTGTTGAGGCACCATACAGTAACTCAAAGGTAGTAATGGAATTTTTTAGATCAAATTTTCCAATTCAATATTTGTATTAAAAATATTACATTGATAATATTCGTATAGTATGTTTTAGAATATTAACAATAAATCATTGAAAATATTGAATACAACTTGACAAATGTTTACTATGAGTTACCACAGTTGATCTGTCTGTTTAGCGTGAGATCACCTTTTTCTGAAATTGAATCACAAGAGAAATTCTTTCGGAAGGAATGTTCATAAATACGGCTCTGAATCCTCGATTATAATTCATAAGGATTAACTTTGTGAGTTGAGATTAAAATATCTTAATGCAACTGTCTCTTACACTTGACAGCTTCAAGGTTCAAAGACAGGTAGCTGGTAGAATCTCGACTCAGAAAATTATATCAAATTTTCATTATGACCTTTTTTATGGAGATAATTTCCGGTCAGGTATCCAATAATTATCGCTGCTCTGATCATGTGATGAATTGCCATTCTGAATCTACATATTGTTTACTGCATTTTGTCATAGATGAGAAAAATAATTAGTTTTTCTATATATTAGAATTCTAATATATCCTCAATTTCTCCCAATTTATCCTCAATTCTAATATATAGAAAAACTAATGATTTTTCTCATTTATGACAAATTCACATCATCAGTAGCCTACACAACACGTGGATCTATCTGGCATCAAGAGAAGTCCTGTAATTTTTTTTTCTATTTGAAATAGTAATTTTTATTGCTAGTAGAACTCTCTCTCTCTCTCTCTCTCATCAATACAATCAAGCTCAATCAAATACAATCCATTGAAAAAATTAAGGATAGTTAAACTTTTGAAACCTCTTTAAACTCAATATTTAATCTTTTGGTGGCGCTGTATAGACTATTCTCATAACTTCTTTAAATTTAATAATTATTTAATTATTATTTTTAAGAAAAAGAAACAGATTTTCATCATCACCAGATAAAACTACAGTGAATTAATTTATTGACTAATGCCCGGTTTTTCAGTCGTTCAATAAACTTATTGAATCAATAACTTTTTTTGCATTTGAAAACACATGGTTATTGATTCAATAGTGCTATTGTATCCATAAACTGTCTATTGAGCGACTGAAAAACCGGGCATAAGTATTGACTCACATGTTACTGTACCTGGGCTTGTTTCATAAAAATTCCTAATTAACTCTGCTGTACGGTACTTATAATACAAGAACAGCTGATACTGATGTCTATACAAAGTTTCCCTGAAGTATCATTCTGATTGTGTATTATATAGTATGTCCCATCCCATAATACACTGGCCCCTGGCGTCGATTTCTAAAAGGCTTTAAATATAAATTGCAAGTACCTACGACTATCTTGAAGAATTTTGCCTTAAATTAAGTTACCAAATACTTTTAGTCAGATTTATGAAACAGAAAGTCGCCTGTAGCTACAGTACTATAACATGAGACATGGAAAGGGAAATTAAGTACAGTGTGCGTTACACAATAACTTTATTGATCGAGACCGCGCAAGATCTTGTACAGTTTGCGTTTGCCAGGTGAGGAAACTCATAAGTTTACAGTTTAGGTTGCTTGTGCTCTAGAGCACTACTTGCTAACTTTCTTAATGGATTCTCTAAGAGCGTGCGTCTACATCAACAGACGTTTAACTGCACACAAGATGACATTCCATTAGTCTTTCAATAATCGAATTATTTCTAGTTGATGCCGTTTATGCAAGTTTGTCAGCAGTCTACTGATATAACTTACAATTACTCTTGAAAGGTTACCAAGTGTAACCTTTGACTTGTTTCCAAACATTTTTTTGTATTCCTTCTTTTAGCAGTTAATAACATGTAAATCTATATATTAAAATTCATGTATAAAATGTATATAAAAAGTATATATTAATATACATGTAAATGTATATTTTGTGCTAGAGGGTCCTATGAATCACATCAACTATAGACGATTTATTTGGCGGATACCAATTATTTTTGATAGATTCCATATGTATATTTCCCTAGATTTGTAAACAGTTGATTCATCCGCCAAATTAAAAAACAACAATTGTACTTTTTGAGATGGAATGAGATAAACTGTTGCTTGATAACTGGGATAATGTTTTATTCTGAAAAAAATCATTTCGCAAGATTTTTTTGTATAAACTTTCACATTTACTCACAGTTATAATTGACGGACGCTTTTCGGGGCGCTTAGACCCATCTTCAACGTACAAGAAGTAACTAGATACTCTATCGATTTTCTGGATACTATATCAGGTCCCTTTTAACTTGTCAGAAAACATATGTTTTACTCGGCCACCAGTATAATACTTAACCTAAAAATTCTGAATGTCGCAGATTATTGAAAAGGTCTTTTAAAAAGTTATTCTTTGAAAGGTCTTCTTTAAAAAGGTCTTTTAAAGACTTTAAAGGTCTTCAAGACTTCAAAGCCTTTTGATTATTGTGTCGAATATACTGTTTAATTATTACCGAACAGCTGATTTCTGACAAGTTAAATGGATTGTGCTATAGATGTTAAAATCGTAATCTAACTAGCATAATTGTGAGTAGCCTGTCAACTGTTGTAAATGTGAAAATTAATACACTCAAAGTTTGCGATATTTAACCAACAGTTGAAGTATCGTATGTAGACGTAGACGTAGATAGACTAAAAAAGAATAATTTAAAAAATCCAATTATTGAAACCACAATAAATATGAAGTCTGTGATAATTATGTGGTAGATTCTTCCAGAATAAAAAAAATATCAGCCCATAATTATCTAGCAACAGTTTTTCTTAGTTCATCTTGAAAAGTAGTCTAGTTGAGCTTTAAACCCCTCTCTAGAATACCGGTAATGCTGATCCCTATTAAAATTGTTTCAATTCCCGTTTTGAGTGTTATCATACCTCACATTACACAAGTCATAGACTTAGGCTATATGTGGGCTTTTAAAAAAATTAAAAATTTTTTTGAATTATTCTATTAGATCAACTTTCCCGACTGCCTGAAAAGTAGTCGTCATCTCTCATCATCACCCCTCTCATTACCCACGCACAAGCCTAGAGCTCATGTTCGCATCACCCTAAAAAAAGCTAAGATTCAAGTGGACCTAATAGAATCCAATAATTATATTATATATATTTTCTTAATTAATTCCTCCTTTTTTTTAATTGATAATTTCAGTTGCATACCTTTGAGAGAAACGTATGTGAGAGTGGCAGGAATTCCATGTTTCCAGCGAGGCAGCGTAATGAAGAGCTTGTCGTTGTAGACTTCAAGTCCCAGTGGCAGGTTGTGATCTTGAATCAACTTCTTCGATTCGATCGCTTCCTTCTTGACTGTTTCATTTGGATAAGCGAAGTGCACTTCCTTCCAGCCGAAAATTTCTTTGAAGTTCTCATTTTTAGCTTGAACTTGTGTTGAGAATAGGACGGCCAAAGTAACCGCCAAAGAATTCAGAACAAGCATCCTGTTGACAAAAACGCAAAACAAAATTATTTTAAAGACTGTAATCTATAATTTATTGTTGAATTTACAACAGATTGCTTCCGCTGATCAGAAAAATTTAAATTTCAACTCATGGTTTACCGGTTGTGACGTTGATCTTAATGTATAATAATTATGATCCTTTGTTACTAGGGCTTGCATGCAATTATGTTCAAACTATGCCTTATAAAACTTAGTTTAACTCGGTTTAAACTGGAAATCCACAGATTGAACCAAGTTCAAACTTCGATTTAAACTTGGTTTAAACAAGGATGGTGCATAATAGAAAAAAACACTAATTTTGTCTTCTATTAGTGGAATTTGACCCCTGTTTTTCACTTATTTGTATTGCTTACGTCACAACCTTCGTTACAGCAGGAAAAACTCACGAATATTCGACATTTTGACCGAGAATTCCGCGGATTTCTTCAAAAAGTACCGTTATATTCGAGAAAAACACCAATATTGTCCTCTGGTAATAGACTTTATCCCGCGATTCTCGCGTTTTCGTGTTGCTTACGTCACAAACTACCATTACAGGACGAGAAACTCACAGAATAATTAACGTTATAACCGAGAATTCCGCGAATTTCTTCAAAAAGTACCGTTATATTCGAGAAAAACACCAATATTGTCCTCTGGTAATAGACTTTATCCCGCGATTCTCGCGTATTCGTGTTGCTTACGTCACAAACTACCGTTACAGGACGAGAAACTCACGAATATTTGACGTTATAACCGAGACTTGCGCGGATTTCTTCATAAAGTACCTTTATAATCTAGAAAAACACCAATTTTGTCTTCTAGTAGTGGACTTTGACCCGGGATTCTCGCGTATTCGTGTTGCTTACGTCACAAACTCTCCTTACAGGAATGAAAATTCATGAGTATTCGACGTCATAACCAAAAAGTTTTCGGATTTCTTCAAAAAGTACCGTTATAATCGAGAAAAACAGCAATTTTATCTTCTAATAGTGGACTTTGACCCCTGTATATCCCGTATATATTCGTGTTGCTTACGTCACAAACTATCGTTACAGAAGGAAAACTCACGAATATTCGACGTTATAACCGAGATTGTGCCAATTTCTTTAAAAAATACCATTATAATAGAAAAAACACCAATTTTGTCTTCTAGTAGAGGACTTTGACCCCTGACTCTCACCCATTTGTATTGCTAACGTCACAAACTATCGTTACAACAGGGAAAACTCACAAATATTTGACGTTATAACCGAGAATTGCGCGGATTTTTCTTCAAAAACACCAATTTTGTCCTCTAGTAGTGGACTTTGACCCAGGATTCTCGCGTTCGTGTTGCTTACGTCACAAACTATCGTTACAGAAGGGAAACTCACGAATATTTGACATTATAATCGAGAATGCGCCGATTTCTTCAAAAAGTACCATTATAATAGAAAAAGAACACCATTATTTTGTCTTCTAGTAGAGATTTTGACCTGGGATTCTCGCGTATTCGTGTTGCTTACGTCACAAACTCTCGTTACAGGAGTGAAATTTCATGAATATTCGACGTTACAAGTATTATGATATAATAATTATAATAGATGCAGGTATTTTTTGAAAATTTGTTATCTTCATTTTTATTATTTGCTCATTATTATAATGGTGTGTCAGACTTATGGATGTTTAGTCGATGCTGTTATGTCATAAAGTTTATTGGCTTCAGATATTTTTTTCAAAATGTATTACCTACTATTTGCTCATTATATACCTGTATATAATGGTGTCAGAACTATTAGATAATTGGTTAATGCTGTTATGTCAACTAATTAGCTTCAATTGGCATTGTATAGGTACTATTAATACTGTATGGTATTTAAACTCCTCTTACCATACCGTTTCATTTTGTAAGATTTGATGCCCGCAGGTTCTAAAAACTCGATTTAAAATTGTTGAAAGGCATTAGGAAGGCTAACTGGGAGTTATCTTATTGATTTTGTGTTAAGTAATGAAAATAATGTACTTATGTAATGGCTTTCCAAAATTACGGTATTGATTTTGTCACAATCACCTGCAATTATATGTTACTTGCCTTATATATTATACAAAAGAGAACAGTCCTACCATAACTGAGACTACTAGCTTTTACTTTCGATATTATTAATTTCATTATGACAATATTTTTATTGATTTTGTTTGATTTATCAATACTGATTTGTTATATATTTTTTATTTAATAGGATATACAGATGTTATTGCACTCTCCAAAATAAAAATAAAAGCAGCGCCGAGGATGAACACCATTGTTCGAAACGCGTCCGGGACTAAACCTTTAGTGTTCTGTATTACAAGTAAAAGTATAATATCTCATTGTATGATCAACTATAGGTCATGAAGCATGGATAACCACAGCAACCATAAAAATAAAAGTTCCATAAATGAAACCGAGAAAAGATGGAAAGTAAGATTGCATTATATTGTCTACAAATTTCCAATGAAATTTTTTAGTCTTATTATGAAGTGTTTGATTTTTTGTAGAATTTGTTAAAAAATCTTTGGACCAGATCATAACTTTGTAATTGCAATTTTTCTTATATATTTGGCAAACTGTGTGGATAATAGTGGGGTTTTCAAATAACAAATGTTTAAAATGATTATTTCATAAATAAACCTTTGAATTGAATTGAAATTAATTTTTACCCTATTCACAAACATAATTTCCCAAAAAACCATGAGTTTTATTCTTTTATTGCAATTCAAAAAATAAATTCTCAATTCAAATTTTACTAAACATACACAATCAGGAAAAATACAGTTCTTAAATTTATTCCTTTATTACACTAGTGGAAAAATCTGATTTCTAAACAGTATAGTAATGAACAAAGACAAACTACTACTGTAGTATCTAAGCAATTCCCAAATGATAAATGATTTTGACAATCTATTCGGCAATTTGATTCAAAAGTTCTTCGTTCGATTGCCAATTATTCAGTGAGTATGAAGTGTGTAAACAAGTTGCACAATAGTTTCTTTTCGTAAATTGGTGTAATCAAGTTGTTATAAAAGTGTTATTAGACTGCAGTAGATATCACAAGTGGCCTATTGGAAAATCCCATGTTATTTGTACATCTTGATGGTCAGCAATGCTGATAATGTTCTGGGAAGGATGTTCGAATTGGGAAATAGTGTAGGCCTACAAATACAAGGATGTGTCGCGGTTACAAGGGAATTAGATGACCAAGGTCAAATAAAGCAATCGCTTTCACACAGACTCCCAATGGACTAATTGAGTTATTGCTGTTGACCAATCTCTCGAATAACCTTTCCTTTATGACTTATTGTGTACCGGTACCGTGTATCACATCAACAAAAGATTAAACTGGTTAAATGAACATTGGCACGCAATAATTGCCTAATGGTTGTCTCTGCTTTATTCTAGGCCTTCAGTAGAGAGTCAATTAAGGTTTTTCTGAGGGTGATGCCCACATGAGCTCTTGGCTTGTGAGTGGGTAATGAGAGAGATGACGTGGGTGATGATGAGAGATGACGACTGTTTTTAGGCAGTCGAGACCGACGGCTTTTCGTCTCCTCCGATGAAAGACGGAGGCAGAGACAATTGGAACTATTAACATTAGTTATCAATTTTAATGATAACTAATATCCCTTAGTTATCACTATTAACATTAGTTATCAATGTTAATGATAACTAATATCCCTTAGTAGTTTGGTGATTCATCAAAAAATTAACTAGGAGAGTCATAAGTATTCCAATTGTCTCTGACGGGGGTGACGGGGTAGTGAGACGGGACGAGAAAGACGGGAAGTGAGTCAAACAATATTATTTAAAAAGCTTCATCAAGTACAGGCAATAGTATTAATAAGAAGTGTAGAATTATTGTCTCTGCGATACTCTGATTAATGGCTTATATTTTACTCATAGTATAGAGCCTCTGATATATAATTAGCAGTCTTAGTTTCAATCTCAAATAGGCCTACAATACAAGAGATATATTATTTTGAAAATGATTTTATATTGTAGAAACATGTACTTTAAATATAAATTTAATAATGTACTATTTCGTGTTTATCATGGCAGTCATGAGAAATTATCGAGACTAAAATTAGGTAGGCCTACAGTACTCAGAAAGTGTGATACGAATTCCCACGAAAACTTAGAAATTTAAACTCTGAACCCTCCAAAAGTAAAAGAATAAAATTGTTTTCTTGTGGCTGCAAAGTGCCTTGATTCTCATTATCAATCAAATTATCAATCAAAAACACATTTTCGAAACTTTTATATATTACAGGATTAATACAGTATATTCTAGATTGGGAGTGGATTTCTTTCAAAAGATCTATGTTACACACGAGGATATTCATTGAAATGAGAGATTTATTTAAAAGAGGAAAAAGAACTTTCTTAGAGAGATTTAAAGAGACTTGAAGAGATTTCGTTAATGAGAGAATTCCTTGAAATGAGAGAAAACATTTTCCTCAATGGAATTCATTCAACTAGCTCCAATAATCTTTTTAAGCCCCAATCACCATGTAAAAGTTTTATTTTTCCCTTAACACAATGCTAAGAATCTCAAGCTTCAATTACTATAAACAAAAATTTTTCCAACACTATACCAGGATTACTTGAGCTTCAATTACTGTAAGTTGAATTTTTTTTTCTCTGAATGGATCTCTTAAACAACCTAGAGCCTTCCCATAAATTGAGCTACTGTTCACGTATTTTTACGAGCGCTTTCAATTCACTTCCGTCATATAATATTTTATGTTGTGCTGCATTCAAATCACGGAAATAATGGACAATAACAATAATTATCAAGCCTGTCGACATATGATCCTTGAACCGGCGAGGTCCATTTGCAGCTCTGAATTATGGTCAAAACAAGTGCTCACCACACCGGAACAGCTGAGTAAGGTTACATCAACTTATCTGCCCAGGTTTTTACTTGAAAAGTGAATTTGTTCTTGAACAGAGTAAAGTTTACGTTTGATGAAAATTAAACTCTACTATTAAAACTAGAAGAATCTCCTCATCCTCCTCCTCCTTCTTCTTCTTCTTCTTCTTCTTCTTCTTCTAATTCTTCTTCTCCTCCTCCTTTTCTCCTCCTCCTCCTCCTCCTCCTCCTCCTCCTCCTCCTCCTCCTCCTCCTCCTCCTCCTCCTCCTCCTCCTCCTCCTCCTCCTATTCCCACATTTCCAACTTCTCCTCCTCTGCCTTCTCTTCTCTTCCTCCTTCTCCTACTCCCCTTCTCCACCTCTTCCTTCTCCTCCTCTCCCTCCTCTTCCTTCTCCTTCTGTTCCTCCTCCTTCTCCTCCTCTTCCTCCTCCTCCTATTCCAACATTTCCACCTTCTCCTTCTCTGCCTCCTCCTCTTCCTTCTCCTTCTGTTCCTCATCCTCCTCCTCCTCTTCCTCCTCCTCTTCCTCTTCCTTCTCCTCCTCCTCCTCCTATTCTCCTATCCCCCTTTCTCCTCCTCCTCCTCCCCCACCTCCTCCTCTTCCTTCTCCTTCTGTTCCTCCTCCTCCTCCTCCTCCTCCTCCTCCCTCCTCCTCCTCCTCCTCCTCCTCCTCCTCCTCCTCCTCCTCCTCCTCCTCCTCCTCCTCCTCCTCCTCCCTCCTCCTCCTCCTCCTCCTCCTCCTCCTCCTCCTCCTCCTCCTCCTCCTCCTCCTCCTCCTCCTCCTCCTCCTCCTCCTCCTCAAGGATAATTTGATGAATTTGAAATGGTTTAAATGAATTTAAAAACAGAACATTTGAGTCAGATACACATCCAGGACATTGTAAAGGGGGCCGAGCCCATAGCGTAACCGTAGCATAGCGGTTTAAGCATAGGTGGATTCAAGGGGGGCGAAATTTAAAAGCTGTAGTGAAGGGTGTAGAAGAGCTCGTTTGTGATCAGTTCAATCGCGTGAGCCTGTACCCATGATAATTATATTCTTCGTACCGTACATCATATTCAATTTTCGCTTTCTAACCACAATTTTTGCTTCTTTCTTTCTAGAAAAGTTGTGTAGGGTCTCCTTTCAGGGAAATTAAAAAAATACAGGCAATTGTAAAATCAGTGCTTTTAATCAGGTACTCGTTTACTTCAATAATATTATATTTTGATATTGATGTATTCGTTTAATCTGGAATTAGGACTCAACAACTCACTAAATCTCAATAAATAAACTTGTGCAATCTGGAATTGCACATACTCAACAACAATTGAATACTCAACAACTCAACATACAAGAAGTTCTATCTATAATCCTACATGTACTCCCCATATAACTCTGCCGTTAAATCAAATACGTTTTTGTTTTTATTCTCTCTTCAAAACAACAATCAACGATAAAATCGGAGTAGAATATAGGAGCGATAAAGTAGAAAATAATCATATTTCAAATCAATGTTTATAAAAGTGGTTTTGTTTTGTTTTGAATCTACCTCCAAAAAACAATCAACGATAGAATGTATTATACGACAGACTATACGAGCGATAAATTAGAATATAGTCACTTTAAATCATTGTTTAAAAACGTTTTTTCTTTTCAACTACTTCTGCAAATCAATAGAAGCACTATTATAGGAAGGTGGTAAAAGCTTCAGGATGATTGTTGGCTATCAGCCAGTTGGAGAACTTCTGAGAGTTGGCACACCCAAACCGGTTCAAAACCTATAACTTTCCTCATCGCCAAACCCAACTTAGTATGTAACGCTTGTTAATCGATCTCTCAGAATTGGATCTGTTTATTGATTTCATTTCACTCCATAATTATTATTTATTGTTATTGCTGGAAGCATACAATAACAATATTGAATTTCTGATAGCGTTCTACGATCTAGAAGAATAATAAATTTAGGCAGTATGGAAGACCAAGATTACTAGACAAAGTCTAGTAATCTTGATGGAAGACAGGCTTGCAGTAAATTGAGGAATAAATAAATCGGCTAGCGTATAAGAAATTTGTTTATTAGCGTTGGTATTAACAAAGAAAAAAGGTAGGCTACATCTGAGGATGTGTTATGTATAGTATAACGTATAACATGATCCATGATTCCATGGTCCTGGTGTAAACATTGTGTTTATTAAAGTGGAGTTTGCAAATAATTTCAAAAAGTTTTTTTCTATTAAGAAAAAATATCACGAAAGACAGAAACCTTTCTGTTTTTGAAATAATATTGAGAATTTGATACAATTAATACGAGATTTACTGGATTTTACTTTTAATTACTGAATTCATTCATAGGCTGGAGCGTATTTTATTTTATTCCAACAGATTGTTATTATCTTCGTAATCTGGTTTCCTGTTTGATGTTAGAGGCAGCTAGATGATTTGAAGCCTTACGGTTAACATGCAGGAAAGGTGTTTGGAATGAAAGAGTTGCTTCAGAGATCCTCCCTCTCATCTTCCCTTTTTGCTTCCCTATCCTCAAGATTTCTTTTTTTCAGGTCTGGTCTCCATCAAAACAGAGGTCTCAGGAAATTCTCAAAATCATTTTCCTCAGAAACCAATCGCTTATCGAGAAGCTCTTGTTATAATGTAATAAATACAGTACCGGTAGTCTACCTTATTTACAGTCATTATTGTATAAATATCATTATATGTATAAATATCATATTAAATATCATTATTGAGAAAAATCATACTTGTATCTGAACCAGAGACCTGTTTCATTTGATAAATTGCCTGTTTCAATTGACGATAAATTTTCAACATCACAGGTCCTACTCAAACCGAAGGCTTTTCAGTGCTCATTTGTCGCAAAATCATTGTTTGCCTAATTGTGCAAAATCAATAGCCTTAAATAGGTTCGCAGCACGAAACCCCTATATTTATGTTGATCTATTTTTTAATGTGATGACATTTATTGGACGGTTTTTTCGAAATTTCTAATGTGTTTGATGACAATAAAGGATGATCAATTGATATAGATTCTATTGTAGTAAAATTTTATTATAATAGGTAATTGTTAGAAATGTACCGATATTGATTTGTAAACTGACTATAAATATGAGAGTGTTTATTCAAATTTCAAAGAATGCCAATAATTCTGTAGTAAAATTTAATTATAATAGATGATAGTGTACAATGTACCAATATCAATTTGTAAACAGCCTATTGATATGCGAGTGTTGATTCAAATGTCAAAAATGGCAGTAATATCTGGAGTGAAATTCGATTATAATAATCAATAAAAAATTACTTAATCGATTTGTAAACAGTTAAATGACAAATTATTCAAATTGATTTGTGAGAGTTGATGATAATAATTGTCATTACAATTTGATTCAAATGTCAAAAAATGACAGTAACTCTAGTGTAAAATTTGATAAGGAACAATAATTCTAAATTTACTAATTTCGATAATCGATTTCTTAACAGTTTAATGACAAATTATCCAAATTGATTTGTGAGAGTTGATGATATCAATTGTCATTACAATTCTATTCAAATTTCAAAAAAATGACAGAAACTCTAGTGTAAAATTTGATAAGGAACAATAATTCTAAATTCACCAATTTCGATAATGGATTTCTAAACAGTTTAATGACAAATTATTCGAATTGATTTGTGGGAGTTGATGATATTAATTGTCATTACAATGTGATCCAAATGTCAAAAAATGACAGTAATATCTGGAGTAAAATTTGATTAGCAACAATAATTGTAAATTCACCAATTTCGATAATCGATTTCTAAACAGTTTAATGACAAATTATTCAAATTTATTTGTGAGAGTTGATGATATTAATTGTTATTACAATGTGATTTAAATGTCTAAAAATGACAGTAATTCTATTGTACACTTTGATAAGCAACAATAATTGTAAATTTACTAATTTCGATTATCGATTTCTTAACAGTTTAATGACAAATTATTCAAATTGATTTGTGAGAGTTGATGATATTGTCATTACAATGTGATTCAAATGTCAAAAAATGATAGTAATTCTATTGTACAATTTGATTAGCAACAATAATTGTAAATGTACTAATTTTGATGATCGATTTGTAAACAGCCTTTTAGCATGCGGGTGAAATTAGGCTTACTCACCTCAGTCGTGTGTTGCTCTGCCGGACGGTTCAAAGCAAATGAGTTGCGATTGAAGCGGCGAGTCTATTCAACCAGTAGAGCTCGAGCCGCCACCGCCAAGGTCTTCCTGAACTGGCGCATTTCGCAACAAAATAAATTCAGGCCTAAATCTGGCAGTTGAGTGCTCGTCGTGACCGGTTCTGGATTCTAGCACCAACAGACCAACACCCTCTGCTCTCTGTTCACTCCGCAGCTTCCGCGATCTTTGTATGAAGCCGACTACTCATTTCAATATTCACACATCACTTCCTCTCATTTACAATCACGACATGCATATGCATTGAATGAAATAGACAGTCAGTTGATAGATGAATCTATGAAGTGGAACCATTTAAACACTGTAAGATAATTACTGTATGTAATAAGTTACTATATTTAATCATTTCTCAATGTTTCACTTAAAAATTACAAACTGTCTGTAAATTCCTGGTTGGTGGAAATTGGTTTGGAAAATTCTGAAAAGCTAATTCGCCCAGAGTATAATAGGTTTTAAATTCTCAACAAAAATAATATTTTCAATAATTATAGTGTCTTATTCTAAAAATCAAACTTTTCCCCCATTTTTTCTTTTAAAATGACACCATCATTCCGTTCTGATAACGTTATGTTATAGACTCATTTTATAGTCTTGAACTATAGCCCTCAACTATGCAGTGTATGTATTCATTTGTAATAATTCACATTCCATTATGTATATATAGCAATGTCTCTCTTATAATGTCATCTTACTGTCCTATAGCAATTAAGGTATTTCTATGTAGTGTATTGGTGTAAATTCTATCATAATGTGTAATTCTGATGTTAAAAGAACTCGGTGTCACGCACAGGTTTTTTAAACCCATGTGACACCAAATTTATTGTATTAAAATGTTTGTACTGTGTAATTTTTTCAATAAAATTTCTGATTTCTGATTTTGTAAGTCTGATCAAATACTCTGTAAGATACCATACTGTAAAATAGGGCTAATTTGAAATTTATTTATTGCCAAAATTTCAAATAAAAATATGCACAATAAAAGTAGGTTGTACAATGTACATCTATACAATGATCATTTACTCCGAGTAAAATATTCCCAAGTGTGTATATTTACATTAAGGTAATCATTGTAAAACAATTTTTTGGCACTACAGAGTGCAAATAATAAGTATGCTAACTGTGTGCTATAATAGTATAAGAATAAATAGTGCATTTAAGCTTTTCAGTGCCAAGCTTTTGGTCTATTTTGGCCAAGGGGGCGGTGAATTACTTCTACATTTATATCCACCACTGGAAGAGGAATATCTTCCATTCTATGTATCTTTTATTTTAAAACAAATCTATCGATAGACTATTATTTTTGAGAATAAGACGTGGCTCCTTTGCAAAAACTACCTATCACTGTAACGATAAACTATAAACTGTGAGATCTATACTATAATATAGTATAGTGAGAACTATACTATACTATACTATACTAGTATAGTGAGAACTATAGTACTGTGAGAACTATACTACTGTGAGATCGAGGCTTTTAATATTACTTTATTCGAATGAACAAACCCTTAAATTTCCGGCTCAACAAATTCCAAACATCGATAACAGGAAAAATATTTTACCGTACGAGGACAGAGATAATTAGGTTCACAAGATGAAATTAGAAATGTTCTGGTATTGAAGAAAAGAGATCAATATTTTAGGTACGGTAGGTTGGTGACCATCGCAGATATTCTCGGAGAAGTATGAGGCAAGTCCCCTAGGAATATGCCACATATCGAGTTAGCTAGATAAATTGCTTCTTCTCAACAAAATCTAATAGCTTCAGTTGACCACCTGTTCCTTTAATTCGGAATCAGGCTAGCTCATAACTTGCTGATTCTTGGAACGCAAAAACTAGAACCTTGGAATCTTACATTTGTGAGAGTGTGTAAGTTAATAATTGAAAGTGAGTTTAAATTCTAATTAATAAGTAGATGAGTTGATAAGTAAAGAATGTTATTAAATAATTTTTGTATTGATAGTAAAACAATACTAGAATGAGGCAAACAATCATTATCATGCCGAGGCATGCTGGATCTCTATCTCTCTCACTCTCTATCTCTGATAGATCTCACTGATAAATCTCACGGCCAAGTGTTAATGGAAAGGATGTCCTGGACATCCTTTTCCAAGAATGGACATTCACATGTCTAAACTTCGCCGTTTCATGTAGATAAATCTCACTTATATTAAAATTTTCATATTGCATATAATATCGTACTTATATTGTTGAAAAATAATAGTCATGTTCATAAAATTAAAAATTATATTACTTATACTTACAACTTCTGTAATCTAGAATCTAAGCAGTTATAATTATTGTTATCTACATGAATAAAGTAATCTAATCTAATCTTTCATATGTGTTCGATTTCATAGGTAGCTCGATAACAAGTTATACGCCTTAATATTTTACCTAATTGTTGCTTATACTGGTTATTGACTGCAAAGGAATACAATAAACTATAAAATATTTTTTGAGAAACAATTATTTTTGTTTAAAAAGACAGAATCCAGAATAAAACTGTTTGAGAAACGTCTTAAAAGCTTGATTGGTAGAATAGGGACTTTCTAGTCCTAACTCCGACTAGTATAGAATATTGTCATTTCATTAAATTTTACGCACCACCTTGTAACTGTATCCGGTTACTCATCAATAAGTTTGATTTGAATTATCAATAAATTCAAATCACTGTCATACATATTTTTTGTGTCTCACTAAAGAGTCAGTTCTATAACTGGATCTATCGATTGAAAACATTTCCTATAACTGGAAATTCTTTAGATTTTTTAACAACTGAATTCTTTCGATTGCACCCCTCAAGTTTCGATCGTGCGATACATGAATGAAGGAAGAAATCATCGAACATAATAGATGAAACGACGGACCAATCACAAGCAAGATCCAGATTGGAACCACACCTACAAGCTCCGCCCACTCTCTCTTCTCATTGGTCAATACTCCAAGCTCGTCCTACTCTCTCCTGCTTGGTCAACAATGTATTTCCTAATTCCAACAATAGATGTCGGTTGTTACTGGGGGTTCTTTTCAACTCATTTGATATAGCGATAAGCGATTGTGACCGGGGTATGAACTTCTTCTTCTACTTTAATGTAAGAGAACAGATTCTTTGAATTCTATAATACAGTACTATAATTCTCTTATCTCAAACTTGAAAAGTAGAAAACTTTATCTCAAATTTGAATATTTTTGTGGTTATACTGCTGTTGGCCATAATCAGAGCTCTGATGAGCTCTTAATGATTTCACTTGCATCCTCAAAAATATAATTTTAAGGAGCTTACTTCAGAGAGCTTACATCGGACAGACATGAGCTCTTAATTTTATTGAATTTTTAGTATTTGTATGATTTTACACTTGGAATTTCTTTACAATTTATCTTATTTTGTGGAAATGGACTGTTGATTCATATTCATTTTTGAGTAGCCTAGTCTTTACAAATCTGTGGTTACACCGCGTGCAGGTATAATAACGTAGTTTTGCACCTCCGAAAACAATATCCCTAGAGAGAGAGATTGCACCTTCGAGAGAGTATTCCCTAGAATATTCTCACAGAGGAGAGAGATATCCCTCTTCTTTGAGAAGACGAAACCACAGAGGAGAGAGTATTCTCACAGAGGAGAGAGATATCCCTCCTCTGTGCAAAACGTTTCTAACTTTGATAATATCAAGTACAAACTTAACTTTAATTGCATCCTCAAATATAATCATTATAGGCCTAAGGAGCTTACTTTGCTAATCGATTATTTTGAAATCAGTTTGTTGGATATAGGATACATCACGTAGAGTGATGAGATATGGGTAGACTCAACAAAAAAAATTCAAATCCACTCATGGCCAGTTGCATGGAAAACCAATAGAATTTAACCACTGTAAAATGACGTCATTCAGTGAAAACAAAGGAACGAAATCCCTATTTGCTCCGTTAAATGGCGTAATCTTACACTTACGGCTTACGGCAGTTAAATTTCATTTTCGTGCAATCAGCCTTAGATGATGTCAAAAAAGAGCCAATATCAATCAGTTTTATAAAATAGGTTGTAACACGTTCCAAACATCTCATAATATAAAGAAAATGGTTTCACAATTATTGCATTAGTATTGCGTTATTATCGTATTTTTTCTATAATTGAAGTCCCCGGTCTTTGGAAGACATTAGCAGCAAAAATTAGCTGAAATTCAACACCTATCGTTAATAATTAACCGGTTCATCGACAGGTAAAGACAGGAATAACTTAATGACTAACAGAAAAACTTGTAAAACGGTGAGAAATCAAATGTACTATTTGACGATTTTTCACAAACCCCTTACATTGCAAAACATAACATTTTTGAATTTCCATTTAATTGAACTCTCAGAGTTGATGTTTTTCAATAAGTATCGTTAATAGTGTTATATTATCCGATTAATCGACAGTTAAAAACTGGAATAACTTCGGCACTAATGGCTGGTTTTCACGATTTTAGTAGACGTTCTGGTTACTGGAGGCAGGTTACTGGTTTATAGATAAGTAGATAGACTTCTGGTAACCTGCCTCCAGTAAGTAGAACGTCTACTAGAACCGTGAAACCCAGCCATAACATCAAAACTTACTCAAAATATACACCATTTGGAGGTCCTTACAAATAACAACATGATATGAGCTATTTATAAATTCAATAATGATACCGAACCAAAATTATTTGATCTCACGGATGAATTTAGCAGGATTTTTAATGTAGAATGAAATTATTTGAATGATAGTAAGTTATTGGTAAGGAAGTTAGGTGAAATGAATACCACATGGAATTGGAAGCGAACCCACGACCGGAACAGCGATACCAAAAGTAGCGGTGCTTCTAAAAATCCTGAGAGCCACTGTCCAAATAATCATTTTGTTATTGTTAGTGTTGATAAAGGGGGTTGATAAAATGTGGTAGGGGGTGGAAAACTTGAGCGCAATTCACCTGCTCGTGACCAAGTAGCGAGGCAAAAGGAGGGAATCTAATAAAGCTTGAGATTGAGTTTGGTGTGTGGGGTGAAGGGGTGAAGGGGTGAAGGGGTTTCAAGCGAACTACCCACGAGTCCTCCATGGGGTAGCCCATAAAAGCGGGCCACCCTACTGTCTCTCAATCAGTTCGAGGTAAAGAGCAGCACAGCACACCAAGCGGAACAGAGCAGACTTCTCACTCAACTCACGCCGGTAAGGTAAGACACGACACGCTCACGTATCACCACTAGACACACATCAATCACGCCTTTCTTATCAAACTATTTGAGATTTACTTCATTTTTTTCGGTCGCTCACACCTCACATTATTGTCATAATCTCAGTGAACTCGAAACAGTAACATCATTTCAACTCAAAAATATGTTATTAAAAAAAATCAACTATACGATTGTGTTATTAGACTATCAAATGTTTTGTAAGAGATATTTGACGAACAGAACTTTTTCTCAGTTGTTCAATGAACTAAACCATAGCCTCCTCTAATACACAATGTATTAGAGTCTAATACATTATGTATTAGAGGAGGAATCTGTATTAGAGGAGGCTATGACTAAACACATGGTTATCGATACAATACACTGTTGGATCCATAAACTGTTTTTTAAACGACTGAGAATCCGGGCATATTTTTGTAAAAGATCTTTGATAAAACATCTGATAGTCTAATACAGGCCTAAAGTGAATAAATTGTGTCAGTTGATATAAGTCTCCACTTTATCCATTAAGTTCGAAATTTAATGTGGTTAGACTACTTCTCCAACCCTAGGAAAAAATTAGAATGAAATTAAATTCATTCTTCCAATACAGTATACTAATACATTAGTATACATGTTTTATACAGTTTAGTATCATGGAAAAATATTTTATTATACAACCCCTGTGTTGAAACAGTGTGGATCGATCATGTTGCACTATGCATCATCTCTTGATACAGTATGGATACAGTTGCATTATACATTTATTCTATCAAACAATACCTATTAAAAATATTCTTTGTAAAAAATATTGTTTAGAGGATAAAATATTGTAAGCGGTTGTCCCAGTGGTAGCAGGCGAGTCTAATCGGTGATATTAGTCTGAGCCGTCTGAGCTTTGGGCACGGCTGCTCTGAACAGGTCTCCTGATTTTTCCCCATACAATTCGCGTAGATTTTTAAGCCATTAAGTTTTCCTGATGGTCTTCTCCCATCAATTTTACCCTGCACAACAAGCTGAATCAATCTATACTTTTCGATCCTCATTATGTGGCCAAAGTATTGAAGCTTGCGTGTTTTGATCTTTAGCATAATTTCAGTACTTTTAACAAGCCTGTCAACCTCAGTAGTGTTTTCTACTTTCTCTGTCCATGGAATTCTGAGGATTCTTGTGAATACCCATCTCTCAAATACGTTTGACTTGTCACACAGCAGCTTTGTCAATGTCCATCCCTTCAAACCATATAGAAGAACAGAGAATACATAAGACTGTGTCAATCGAATCCGTAGTTTCGATTGCTTAGATGTCTGTGAAGTTGGCATATTGCTTGTGTAGTTGGCATATTGCTTAGCACTGGTTTCAATCTGCAGTATGCACTACGAGCGGTTTCTATTCTAACTTTGATTTCTTGTGTTTGGACCCATTTATTGTTTAACCAGCAGCCAAGGTACTAAAAAAAGTACTTTGCTAAGAAGTACTAAAAACTTAATACTTGTACTGCTGCACTTGCTCTATAATCTCATTCTCCAGACGAATTGGTACCTACATTATTAAGTGGTGCTAATTCACCAACATGTTTAATCTAATCATTTAGGAATTTTTTAGTCAGTTAAAACTCATCATTCTCATAGAGAACACTAAACATTCAACCCTTTTATCAATTAATAAAATTTTAAAGTTTGTGAATAGGCTTTTTAAAGACCTAGAGCTCGAAGGGGCCAAGGGGGGCCCAGAGCTCAGAAGAGCCACGAATAATATTGGTGTTGAAGAGAAAAATAGCTGCATTCCAATTATGAGCACATTTAGAAAGTATTTCAAAGCATTTCAATATCAAGTCCAGTCATTCGATACACAAAAAGAAAAGCTTTTCACGGGAAATTGTTCCCCACCAAGCGAATTTCCCGTGCATTGTTCAAGTCCAGTTGCTCAGTATTCCTCTCGTATACCATGTACCATACTCCTATTTCTAGAAAAATTCTTAGCAACTCTTTCTGCTTTCCTCTGTCTCTAAATTTTGTAGGCGTTCCGCGTTGTCAGCATTGCATTTCCTACTTTTTTTTACTTTTCTTTTGCTTGGTGTTGGATCAAGCTTTATCCACAATTTTCACAAATTCAAATTACTCAATCTGATGCACAATCTATAAATTTAGCTATGTCTCGTGATTTATTATGATAATAATCTGTTATTAAAATCCTCAGAAATGAAATTACCATATTTAGACTGAATTCAGCATAATTATTGTGATTTACAAATTCAGACCGCTTTTATGAGCTGAGACACAAAAAAAGGTGTTACAATAACGAAAATTGACCAGTATCTGTTTCGTTGATGGTGAGTTGCCCTCAGAGAGAATAGACTCCTCATTAAATAAATAAATAAATTCTATACCCATACCGTACTCTAAATGCATCATGCGAGATCAATATAAATCCATGCAATCTTAGCACAATGCCAAGTAGGTATGATCAGTTAATAATCCAAAATACCTGATCTCGGCTGCTGCAACCCAACATAGGAAAACATTACTTGTGATGGTTTTAGATAAAGTATCAAGATAGAATAAAATGGGATATTGCAACTATTCAATTGCTTCTAGTTTTTTGTACGGCAGCATTCATGGAATTTCCTTACTAGCTATTATTCTGTTGTCAATATTCGCAGTAGCGGAAGTCTTCAGAGTATTTTATAGCATTATAAATTAGGAATTTCGATCAATAAATTATTAATCGATATTATATAAAATATTAAATTATATTTCAAATTAATATAATATATTAGTATCGTCTACAATGCTTTTAGCTCACCAAGAATCCAACATTACTCAAGCTATTAACATAGAAAAAAGGAGCTCTAATTCCTTTATCCTAATCCTAATTTTAAATCCTAATCCAGTCAGCAATTCATTCAATTTTCAGCTATTCATCTAATCAACTGTATGCGTCTACAATGCTTTTACGTTCACCTCTCCACAGTATCCAACATTACACAAACTATTAGCAGGATTCTTTTAAATTGTTATAAAACAGCTGATTGATGTACGCTCGTTTACTAACATTAAATCAGCTGTTTTCTGACAAGTTAAAAGAATCTTTCTATAGAAAAAATGAGTAGTAATTCCTTTATAAATCCTTATCCAATCAGCAATTCGTTCAATTTTTATCCGTTATTCTAATCAACTATATGCATGTTAATTGCAGTTTTGACTGATGTTTTTCAGATTATAAATCGTTTGTGGAGAATGGTCCGCTACTGCTTAGCACTCTGCATCCTTGTGTCGATTATCCTGGCTTTAGCCGATGCCGCCTACAAGAAGCCCCCCTTCAATGGCAGTATTTTCGGCAAGAGAGGAAGCACCATCATTGGTTAGTTTCTGACTCACTAATAGTCTATAATAAAAGAATATTATAAACATAGTCTATCTGGAAAAGAATATCTAAAACAGAATAAGAGAGAATCCTTTTGATTTTACAAAGGCTTTATCAGACATTAAATGGAATATACAATTAACTCAGTAAATTTTAGAACATGTGATCAATATCATCACAGTATAATTTTTTAATCTGACGGATGAATCGACAGTTTACTAATGGAGGAACAAACATATGGAGTCTCTCAACAACCATTCGCTATCCGCAAAATTAAAAAAAATCCACTATACAGTACACATTGAATCCAATTTTAGTAGGCTATCACGAGTAATTAAGAAGTTTAGGGTGGATTGTTGACCGTTGATTTCAAAATTATTTTTAGATATCTTATGGTTGGAACAATCATCAATATCTCAAATAATGAAGATTTAAATATATATTTTTTTTATTGAATAGATTCACTTGTTTTATAGTTTTGTTTTGCTTGTATAACTAAGCACCACACGGATTTATCTTGGTATTACCTAATTTTTCTAGTATCTTGTACGAAGTATGTTTCAAGTTTAAGATTTAAGTAAGCTACAAAAATCCAAATTTCCAATGTCTTTAGAAAATGAATAGGCTAACTAACATCTACATATTGAAAATCATGATTATTATCATAATTATTAATCATGAATGCTTCCTACAGAAAATACAATATCACAGAAAAATAATATGTTAAAGTATAACTTTATAGCTTCCTGTGGGTTTTATTACATTGGGCTGACCTTGATTATCCTATAAAGCTATAAACTACTTTTATATCAGTAAATATTTCCATTGTTCAAATTCATTTGTAGCTCATTTTATGCCACTCGGCTTGTAATTAACAGATCATAACATAAAAATGTTTATCTTCTTGCCGTTTACCCTTCTTAGATAGATTACGGTATCACCCATTACAATAGAAAAAGGGAGAAATAATAATTATCATCACAGTACCTGTCTCTCTTTGCCAATATCGTCAGTGAGTTTTATCTGTATCTCTCTCTCACAGTAATTTTGTTAATAGTCAGCAATAATGACGTTATTGTCATAATTTTATATTCATCGTTCAGACCTATACCACAGACAGACTGTATAGTTAGTCTATGCCTATACTTCAAGAGCATTCGACGAAGTCAGGACAACATAAACAATCTGTATTTTATTATAGGCTAGTCAAAAACAAAAATTTAGAAACCGTATTATAATAAGTTGTTGCATTATGCGAGATGCTCTTGCCTGAATATGAATATTTAATCTTATGAATACCATCTATGAGCACTGTCCCTCACAGAAAATATGTGAAAATTTTGCAATTTCCTCCAACCTGGAGAAAAAGGGAAACAAGATTTACGAGCACTCACGAACTCCATTACTGGATTTGAACTGGACCATTAAATACATTGTCGTGTGAAGAGACAATGAGAATTGTGCAGTCAACATGGTGGTCTTCCATTAGAGGGACTCCACCCGTCAGTACTCCACTCAAAATCGTCAGTTTCCACTCGATCGCCGATCTTGAGTGGATATCCTACCTTCCTTAGTCCACTACCACTTGAGCTTATCCGTTAGTGGTCTCAACTAAGTGATATCATCAGATTGAGTTACCTCAGCTTTTTCGCCACATATATTTCAAAACAGCGATCTTTATCGATACAAGTATCCACTTATCACTCAGTCGCTGATGTTCTTTCTTATAAGTACGGTATTGTTGAGAAAACTTAAGACCCACTTTTTGAAAAGTGAAGTGTTTAGAAGACTTACTTATCGCTACAGAAGTGTATCGCGTAGACTCTAGGTTCTAGTCACAACCTCCTCCTCCAGTTCAACATTAAAATAAATTCTACTTAGTATATTGATGATCTAGTCATGTTTCTACGCTAGAAATTATACGTAATTATACTTACAATAACTTACTCGATACAAACAAAAACAAGACTTAAAACTCTTGAAACCATTTGATGGAAACGGCTCTTTCTGACGAAAGTGATCTTGCATTTATTTTCTCTTTCTAAACTTGATACATACAAAGACTTGACCGTGTTGACAAAAACGGCTCATTTATGAGAAATATGTAATAATTGCACTTTATTTTCTTCACCAAATTTTGTTATAAATCCCAATAGAGATTTCATCAATCCATTTGTTGTAAAGGAGAATGATTATGGTAAATGAAGCATCTTGTCATAAGTTATCTGTTAACATAATGTTATAAGTAATATTGTTTCTGTCAATAAATTATTTCGATTTCAATTGATGATAACTAACAATATTTGATTGCAAGTTCAGTGGAAGCAAACCATGTAAATCAACTCAAACTAATATGGTATCTTTCCAAAAATAGAAGAATGTTGTTATCTTGTTATCCATTGAAACTTTTAGTTTCAACCGTAAAATTTGATAGAAGATTAAAACCTTTTTTCCATAATAAGAAAACATATTCCGGTTACTGAATCCACTATTAATATTGGTATTGCATAATTTGCCAGTCTCGATTTAATGAGTTCGGATATCTGGTTACGACTGGTTACTAGGCTTTATACATGAAGTAACAACCCTGGGGTAAGAGTGAAAAATACTCAACAATTAGCCTGATAATCAAAGGTGAAAACAAGTTTGTCTTTATCATAATTTAGTAAGAAGTCGAAGAGATGAAATTAAATACTCTTTTAAAGCGCAACTGTTAACATATCAATTGAATACAACACATCAATCTGAATAGTGAATACATCAATTCAACTGTAAAGATATACTGATAACAAAAATAATAATTATAAAGAATTTATTTCATTTGTTCAACACATTGTTATATATAGATCAATTAGTTGATATCAAAATAAAATTAAAGCATGCTTACAATGTCTAAGAAATATTCTATTGTGACGTAAACAATAAAAAATTCAGCAAATAAATCCTGTAACATGCAAATTTAAAACCAAATTTTTGTGACCTATTAGTATTTTCTTTATTCGGTTACATTCTTATGAACTTTTTTTAGCATTGGCATAAAATATACATAAGAAGTAACTGGCTGAAGGTACCTACGGTAGTTAAGAATTCTGAGAATAATATTCTAATCACAATAACGAATTCGCAATGTAATTACAGATTAATGTAAATAGATAACAACATATTGCTTGATGGAATATTCCTCAAGACACAGTTCATATAAAATTATATCGTCATGATGTGGCTTCAATTAACCAATTATCAATTAAAATTTTTTTTAAATTTTATCATCAACAGTTTGGTAGATATTTGAGAAAAAGCCAAGCTTTAGAGGAATTTTAACGTAGAAAATCGTTTTTGTACATTTATGCTTTGAGGTTTCTCTCTTGCTTTATCATGTATTTATTTTTTATTTCTAGAATACGAGAATGCGGGGAAGGCTCTTTCGTCTTTATGCGAGATAGCATCAGAGGCCTGTTCGGCTTGGTTTCCATTGCCAGACAATTAACAAGTAAGTTTTAAATTTCAATTAAACTTGAAATACATAATTATAATTACTATAGAAAATATGTACCTACTGAATAAATAATATGATTTTTTATAATACGAAATTAATGAGTTGATATTCACTAAACATAAAAACCTCTTGTCAAAGGAACAGGAGTCATACTATTATTATTTACTTATTATACTTAAAATTTACTGTACTTAGAAAGTGGAATGTACTCACGGACTAGTGTTGATAGCTATTTCAGACTGTTGCTTGTCCATCTTCAGAACATGAGGTCACACAGTCACGCAGTTCACTGTGTTCTGAAGATGGACAAACAACAGTCCGAAATAGCTATCAACACTAGTCTGTGAGTACATTTCACATTCTAAGTAGAGTAATTTTTAAGTATAATAATTTGAACAAGTCAAAAAAGGAGATGGATCCACATCAAGTGGTATATAAAACTTTTATTTGTAAGTCGTTGAAGCTATTCTTATTAAATAACAGCTAGTACAGAGAATAAATATGGGAATAATACAGAGAATGAATAATAATAATAAGGCTATTTGAGAATATTGAGTTCAATAATAAAGAAGAAAAATTTTACATTCATGCAGAACAAAAAAAATTCAATCAAACACGATCATAAATTTTTGAATGTTGAATCACTAAATAGTTGAAGAAAAACAGTTTAAATTTATTCAGAATAGACTCCTTAATAAAAACTCAGTGAATAAATCAAGTCTAGCTCATAATAAGAAATACTGTAATAACTTTTGAGTCTCTTGGAAGGGTTCCAGGAATTGTTATTAATAGTTTAATTATCACTTCTATGTTCGAGATGTATCAAGTATCAATGATTTATATGTTTTGAGAAGTTAGATTCCAAGACAATATATTTGCACTTTTAACAATCTATAATGATTATTAACATCGATGGATCATAATAGTAAATTGATGTGAAATAGTTTATCAATGAATTATTCAAAATAAGTCTGTTCGCTAATCATGTCATTTTTTTTTAATAAAAATTGCAAGAATACAACACCTTGAAACACACAGATTATGAATAATTTTCATCTCACCCTCTGTTTGATAGCGCCTGCTTTTTTCGTCTCTATATAATAGAAACAATGCCCTGAGTTTCTGCAACAAAATATTTAAAATACACTAAAATAACAAACATGGTTCCAAAAAACAATTGATCAGAGATTTCAATTTTTGGTATTGACTCATAGCTGTTTAAAGGAATCCTTAAATTTAATCATTGTTTCAATCTAAATAAATTTATTATTTAGCCTTAACCTAGTGAAACTTACCTTCCTCAACACAGTCCTCAAGGGTATAACTTCGAATAAAATGTGCCTTTGACAAATTTATTTACGTGACAGAACTTGAGTTTTTGGCCTAAGCCCGACTTAACATTAGGACACTGGTATGCCTTTTGAATGCTTCATAGATTGAATAATTTTATCAGATACACTTTTTTCATAAGTTTGAAGAATTTCCCAAAGGGAAAGCATTGATTGATTTCCTTATTGAGAAACGTGTTGGTGATTGATTTTATAAATGATGATTATCACTCAAGTAAGCAATTAAAACAATGATTGATGTCAATTGCTTCTTCATTATTAATTATTAACTGATTATTCCAACTGTTAGAAATTTTCTAGTAAAATCAAGCAATCAATTCTTCATAATAATTATTATATCATTTAAATCTGCTTGTTCAAGTATTGTGGGAGTGTGAAAGAATATTGAGGAGTTTTAAGACTTCTGTGTCCATTCCTTACAATATGAGATTTTATTTTCAATTAACGATTGAAACTGGGTTTCTACAAAATTATTTTGCTTTTGAGTAATTATTTTCTATCCTTTTCTATTGTTTCAAGATTCTAATATTTTCCATAAGCTACAATCGATTTTACCAGGGAACAATAAAATAAGAAATACAAAAACTGGAAGTATATAGAACAAACTGAATACCCTGCTTTCTTGCAAAGTATCTAGATTTATAATATTCTCTATACACTATAATTAATTTTGTCTGTAGTAATAAGTGTCAGACTGATTTCCAATGCAGTCAGATAAAATCCATTGATAAGGGTCTGAGCCTGGTTGACGGAAGGATTTTGACAACTCACGGCCACTCCGTCTTTCGGAGGAGACGTTAAGCCGTCGGTCCTGACTGAATAAATTTAGTCGTCATATCTCATCATCAGAGTTTATTGGCCTATTCACAAGCCTAGAGCTCTGGGCATCATTGCATGAAAAAAAAGAAAAATGAATAATACTAGTTGTCAGATGGCAACTATTATATTACAAATCTATTATACAACTTATACTTTTCACTAACCTTCTATGATTAATCTATGTTTTCAGAGCTTATTGGCCTCTTCAAATTCTGATTGTAAATTTTGTAGTTAATGAAAATGTCTGATGGATTTCTCTAATACCAGTAATATTTATAGTTGATAAAATATTCGTAAAAAGCTACTGAGGAATATACTTCATGCATGCATACATACTGAGAGTGTGAGGAATAATATTCAATGTCAACATTTTTGCAAGTCAAGATGAATCGGTATTTTTAATAACTTTTAATCACCATCTGCGATTGATTTAGGTTGTCGTTATCTTTTGCAACCTGGAGGTAATTTTCAACTCCTACACAAATGGTTAAATTACTTTGACAATTTTATCATTCACGTTATTTATATATCTTGAATAGATATAAAATATGTTTCAAATTCTTATACTTTTATTTGATTATTACTTCTTTTTTGCAGCTTGCTAAAGGACAAGAAGAAAACTTATAATATGAAGTGAAGCTTGCAATAAAGCCTGATTAGAATACTGTGAGTTTCTCTTCTAGATCCTAGCAACCCTTGTAAAACAAAACACTAGGATACCAAAAAATTTAACAAGTGTACATCATTTTATCAACTGGAAGCAGTTTTGCTCTTTTCTTTAGAAGTATAGATTATTTTTTTAAATAAATCAATTACGAAATGTGGTTACCGTACGTTACTTGTTGAGAAGAATGTGTTTGGACAATATAATAGATAATCATAAATATAACTAATTAAATTAGTTACAATAGTTAAAATTGGATAGTAAATCGAGGTTTCCAGAAGTTATCAAACATTTTGAGGTTTTTTTAATGTAAACAGAACTTATTCAAAAATTGGACTTATGATAA
Organism: Laodelphax striatellus; assembly: GCA_017141395.1. Lineage (NCBI taxonomy): Eukaryota > Metazoa > Arthropoda > Insecta > Hemiptera > Delphacidae > Laodelphax > Laodelphax striatellus. The sequence goes on along the minus strand of CM029544.1, from coordinate 21,688,516 downwards.
GTATGAGTAATATTCATGGGACTTCGAATTAGGTCGAATTTTTACGTGTATTGCTTCATTTGTTATCATACATATTACAAGAATCAAGATTACCTACATGAACTTTTCCAATAGAGACCCTCTTCTCGTAGCTCTTCATATTTTTTTTCTATTATAATTTATATAATTTCCATATCATTAGCATCAGTAGCGTAGCCAGGGGGGGTCCAGGAGGTCCGACCTAGCATACCATTATCTTTAAACAAAGTTTTGCTGCTCATAAGGTGAATAAAATAATATTAAGCTGTGTATCCACATATAGCAGACATTGACATTGTTAATGTATTGGAGTAGCCTACTTTGTTTATGCTAGCTATTGTGCGTGAATAGCGAAAAATACAGCGCATAGCACCTCCCTCAATTCTCCCAAAGTAGTGCAAAATTTGCTAAAAAAAAAGGGGGGGGAATTTCTCACAAAGTAGGAACACTATTCGTGAGCCCACTGACCTACATTTTGGTTCTACATTACTGGTTCTACATTAAGCACAATTTTTAAGGTAATTTGATAGAATTTTAAGCTATAGAACTGACAGCCTTACAACTCTCAGGATTTTTATTGCATGGTTTTCAAATTCCTTTTTAGAATACTGGACCTCGCAGTTTTCTTCCTAGGATTCTTTTCCATACTAAAACGGAATTAAAATTGGATAGCCATAGATTAGGACGTAATATACTTTTACATTTCAAGATGATTTCAACATTAGTTAATTTCAATAACATTAAATTCTTACTACTATTGTTTAGAATCAATTTTTCTCATAAAATATTTTCAATTCTTCTGATTGCATTATTCAATTGAATTTATTTCTGATTTTTTTTATTCCAAGTATTCATAAAGATCTATGATAAGTGTGAAAGATGGCTGATACGTCTATCTTATTTAAAATCTAGCTTTAAAATTTCGCCCTCAATATTTCACTCGTGATAACAATATTAATCAGAGTTTTACTTGGACAAGGGGTTGTAAATGGACAAAATCACAAACTTTGGTCTATCCATAATTTACCGGAAGAGAAAGCTTGGACCTTCGTCGTAATTCATTTACAAAAGGTTTATTAGTCGAACTTCACGTACAGAGTGTCACGTCTCGTAAAAGCTAAGTATAATTTTCGATGCCAAAGCTATTTTTCAGTTATTATTTTTATCATATGTATTCTATCTGAAAATTCATAACTGTATTCAATTGAAAAATTCGAAATATTTCATTGAAATTGAGTATAAAATCAGTCTATAGCCAAGAAATAGCCTACTGCACTCCAAACGTTTAAAAAAATGCCTTTTTCAATCAATGACCAAATGATTTTTTAAGTTGGTGATTCTCTTGGATGATTCTCTCATTTTTTTCATTTGAAATTCGAAAAAAAATTCAATTAATTTTCGTCTATTAATAATTTACAATAAAAAACACACGTCAACTTATTGCACTGCCCTACTGTTAAAAAAGTCTTTTAGAAAATTGAAAAGTATGTTTTTGCACATTCCATAGCTGTCTGATAGAAAAATAATGACCACAATATGATAATAATTGAAACGAGAATAATCTCTTGAATATTGAATCTCAAAATAACACATTGACTTGGTCATTTATTCATTTTAGAAGTGGATAAAATGAATCAGATGTATAACAAAACCTTATTTTATCGGTTCATCTTCTTAGTTCCTTTGAAGCAGAGAATTTGATTTTTGAGAAGAAACCTTTTTTTCAGTAGAATTCCTATTGGATAATCGGTTTCAAGCTTGTTTCATTCTATTGGATGTCAAAATTTGAAGCAAAATTAAAATTTCAATTTCAATTTTTTCAATTTTCAATTTATTTATTCACATATACAATTGTACAGTACACTTTACAGGTGAAATAAAATGAATAATAGAACCCGCATAGACAGTACCGTCTGTGTGCGGGAGCAGTTCTTCTATATTATTTGTGTAACAAGATTTTACATTTTTACGTACTTCAAATAAATACAGTAATAGAACTTCAATATAGTAGATATTAAATAGAATATGAACTCGAGAATATAATATAATGTAAACTTATAGATTAAGATTTATACATATAGAGTTAAGATTCAAATTTGAAAAATCTTGGTGGAGAAAAATATATATAAATATATTTACTGGAAGACAAGAGAGTAAGTAGCCTGTCACAGCACTCAATCATTCTGTAAGTATTCTTCATTTCCAAAACAACCAGAATCGCACATTTCAATAAAAGATGTAAAAAAGCCTTTTAATTAATTATTTCTTCTGAGACTTCAAAAATAAGGTGATCTTATTAAAGCATCTGCGCCCTGCCATCCAGCATGCATAACCCACTCAGCAACCCTGCGCTCAAACGCTAGAGTGACTCGACCTGCCCCAGCCTCAACTATTTCTGGAGGTGAATTTCTATATAGCCACTGGGAAATATAATAAGAATTATGCCTTTGTAGGCTAATGCTGATTGTAGGATTATATAAACGTGACATACTTTGAAATCTGGTTAGATGACTGTGTTGAATTTCCCTTAAAAAGATATCCTTATTATTAAATATGAAAACTGTTAATGTTTTTATAAAAATCTGCCTTATATTCATAACTGGGAATATATTATAAAGTGAATTGGTAGGGAAACGCTGGTTTTTTTGTAATATTGTTTTTATTATTGATCTCTGGGCGACTGACAGAGGCTCCAGGACCGCCGATGACGCGCCTCCCCACGCCAAAATGCCATATTGTAACAGAGACTGCACATAAGCAAAGTAGACAGTCCTGCAGCGATCCACAGCCAGAACACGGCTCAGCTGTGAGAAGGCATAAATCAATTTTCTCAATCGGCTCTTAATCCCCTGGACATGGGGAACCCAACTGAGTTTACTATCTAGGATGACTCCTAAATATTTATATTGATCGACGCGTTCAATTATTCCGCATCCGCACGCGTCCGACCGCGGATCGCCACAGGTGTGCATCCTCAGTACACATTGATCAGGATCTTGTCTACTAAAAAATGGGAGATGTTTAGTTTTATTTATATTGACTGTGAGAATTGTGGTCGAACCAATTTTTAATTTTGGCTAGGTCATGAGAAGCCTGATTGTATGTCTCATCCCATGTGCAGCCTTCCGAAACAACAGCCGTATCATCCGCAAACAAGAACAGTTTCCCCTTTATTTTTAATTTGTTTATATTGTTGATATAAATTAGGAACAATAGGGGGCCCAATGTACTACCTTGGACCACTCCATACTCTATTGGTAGTTGTTTGCTGAGAACTCCGTTGATAGAAACTATTTGCAAGCGGTTTTCAAGATAACTAGTAAACCACTTCAATTCTCTATTTCTCATCCCTATTGTTTCTAGTTTTTTGAAAAGCTTTAATCTATCAATTGCATCAAATGCTTTTGCAATATCTAAGAAAGTTATGAGAACTTTCTTATCTCCTAATTTTATAGCTATTTCTTTGGTTATGTCAAACAAGGCATCAGACGTGCTTTTGTTGGAGATGAAACCATATTGTTCGGTTGCGATTATTTTTTCCCTTTCTAGGTATTTTGTGAGCTGTATTTTAACACATTTTTCAATGATTTTGCTAATAGTGAGAAGAGATTGGCCTATAGTTGCTTATTGTTGATTTTGGACCTGCTTTGTAGATAGGAATAATTTTGCTGTTTTTAAGGATGTTGGGAATTTTCCAGTTTGAAAGCTCAAGTTTACGATGTGCATTAACGGCTTTTGCAATTCCTTGAAGTTTTCTTTGATCATTTTTGTAGGTATATTATCTATACCGGGAGAAGAATTACCTCTGATGCTATTAATAACTTCCTCAAGTTCTTTAAGATTGATCGGCTGAAGCTTAAATTCGGACTCAATGACGTGGTCAGCATCGTTCACCTCCGCAGGTCCCACTGGGTTCACAGTCTCTGCCAGTCTCTTACCCACAGAGGAAAAGTATTCATTAAAAGATTCACTTAAATTAGTTTCGAGTGCCGTGGAAGCCGAGCCATCAATGCGCTTGAAAGCCCCAACCGGAAAACCCCCCTTGCCACCTGGTCGCCCTGAAATCTCAGTTACAACTTTCCAAAACTTCCTTGGATCGCCATTTGCGGAGTCTATTTTCCTTTTATAAAAATTATGTTTAGCTTTTTTTATTAGAGAGTGGAGCGTGTTCCTATATCTTGTATATCTTTGTTTTAGACTTATATTAAATGGTTGGGCCCGTACTTTTTTACTAAGTTTATCACGCATTCTAATAGATGTGACTAAGCCTGAAGTTATCCACGGTTTTATTTTAGTGTTCTTAGAATTTAGAGGTAGACAACTCGAATTGGACTCTAGAGTTGCCTTCATTACGTCGAGTAATGTATCAGTTGCAACGTCAACATCATTTTTATTTACAATATTATTCCAACTCTGCAATTGGAAACAACGTTTAACGTTGCTCCAATGTATTTTCAAATAGTTCTTATTGGAGTTTGAATTAATACCATTATTATTATCATTACAGTTGTGAATTACGTTTAAACAGATAGGGTAGTGATCGGTTATTTCGGATTTCAAGACGTAGGATGATAACTTTGTTTTATTAGGGATTTTCGTGAAAATATGATCTATACAAGTATTACTATCAGGCCGGGTTACTTTATCAATGCAAGAAATTAAACCATTTGCATACATAACTTCCATATATCGATCCACGTGTATATTTGCCGTTGGATTCAGAATGTCGCAATTAATGTCGCCTATTACTACTGAAAGAGCGGAGTTATCAAAGTTCTCGCTACAAAACTCGTTTAAAGCATTCGTAAACAGCATTAGATTGGAATTTGGACTGCGATAAACAGCGAGCAGGTTGCAAGGTAGATTAAACCAGTCAAAGGCAAGGTGAAGGCTGGTGGCCACCCCTCCCAAGCACAGCTGGGTGCACGATACTGATAAGGTACTATCAACGTAAACAACAATTCCATCATTATTATTCAGATTATTAAATGATCTATACACGTTATAGCCCTCGATGTGCATTAAATCACTTTCGTTATTAAGCCATGCTTCTGTTAGTATAATGCAATCAAATTTTACTTTGAGATCTTCAATTAAAACTAGAAATTCATCGAAATTGCGATTATAGCTCCGGATGTTCTGGTAGATAACTCTAAATGATCGAGTATTATCAACTGTATCTTCTTGGCTAGCCTGATAAAAACTCTCAGTGTCTTCACAGTATGAACACTCTATTAAAGAATAATCAAAAACAATGCTCTTTTCAACCATGTAGAAAATAGATTGATGGTTCTGCTTTCAGAGTTCTGCTATTAGTAGAATAATCAATAAGGCCAATTAGGTAAAAAGTAAGAATGTACTTTACTTTACTTTACTTTAAGGAAAGTGAAAAGAGTTCGAGTAGTCAACTAGTAACTAGAATCAAAGAAAAATTTCTCCTTTTTGTGCTAGTTCCTCTCTTTTTCTGTGCAAGAGTTTCATCAAGTAAAACATTATTTCTGAACTATTCGCCATAATTATGAGTACGGTACTGAATAGTTTTGCGGGTAAAGTTTCACCAAATATATTGGTAATAATTGTTTTAATTAGGTATTGTCTCGAATACTGTAATTCTTGTCTTATTGACTAAAGAGGTTGAAATGAGGACATTTGCGTAGGGACTCGCTGTTGGAAAATAAATAAAAAACGAAAATTCATGTGAATAATATCATTTAATAATATCATCAGGTTACATGTAATATCTATTATTAATATCTGTGGCTTGTTATCAACTAAATTACAAGGTATTAATAACATTATATAGGAACATAATCTAATGAAATCATTATAAAATCTAATCTTGCACAATATAGTATACTTAAATTAAACATCACAGTACGAAATATCAGCTAATAATAACACAATCTCATCTCACCTACTAACTTAAAAAAAATAAAAACTGATTAAAAAACATGAAACTTGAAATTAAAATACTTAAATTAGACATCACAACCATCAGTTAATATCAGCTAATAATATAACATAAAATACTATTCTCATCTTACCTACTAACTTAAAAATACAAAATAAAAACTAATTAAAAATCATGAAACTTGAAATTAAAATACTTAAATTAGACATCACAACCATCGACTATCTCTTATTAATATCAGCTAATAAGACATAAAATAAAATGATGTCATCTTACCTACTAACTTAAAAAAAAACTAATTTAAAATCGAGAAACTAAATCTAAAAATTAAATTCTTATTTGATTAGTTATTTGACAGTTACACTTACTACTAATTATTTGACAGTAACACTGGTTATAGATAAGGAACATCAGTTATTTTGTGATAATTATGGGTATATTTATGGTATTCTTTATTTATTTGAATTATAATATATATAAAATAGCACAGATTTATGGCATAGATGGTATAATTTTGTGCATGTTATAGTGATGATTGTGGTCTGGTCTGTATGAGTGCTTTTTAATAGAATGACACACACAATTGGTCTGGTTCATGCAATAAGGACCCAATCACACTGGATGTGAGTTGACATTCAGTACAACTGAGACCCAAAGCCCTTGCCAGTGTGGGTTCAAGGGTTGCAATTGAAACTGCATTATGAGTCCTATCTATAACTTTATCAATTACTGTTATGTGGGTTGGACAACACCTATTAAGTAATGTTTAACCTACATAACAGTATTTAAGAAAGGGATAGATAGGCATGCTTTTCAGTTCTAATTGCAACCCTTCCCCAACTCTGGCAAAACCCATATTGCATTACTTGGACTAATTTTACTGTTGCCTCGTTTGTGTTCGAAGTGAATATCAATAATTCACCCCAAACACAATGAGGCGGAAAAATGTATCAAGATAAAATTATCTAAGCATATATCAAGTTTACATATTACATCAAATCCAAATTCATTTATTGTTGCAACATCAACAAATGCATAACAAAGTCAAAATAACAAAACATTTCACAATAAAATATGAGACAAACGTAAACACATAGACAACAACCTTAAGATTATTTGGCAAACAATTATAAAGCCTAGTAACAAACTTTTTCATTTATTATTAGCTGATATTGATAAGAGATGATATTAACCGACGGTTGTGATGTCTAATTTAATTATTTTATTTTCAAGTCTCTTGTTTTTTTATTAGTTCTTATTTAATTAAGATTATTTGGCTAACAATTAGAAAGCCTATTAACATACATATTTTATTTATTCACTAAAATCCAATAAAAACTGTGGCAGAATGGTCAGAAACCAACATTGGCTCAACTGCAGCATCTAATATTCTAACCCTGTGGATAGAAGTTGCATCATTGTCAATGCATGACTCTACTCCATGCAAGGAGGAGGCTGGTCTGGTAACTTCATTTATCACTAAATTAAGATTAAAACTAATTAAAATGTTTTGAAGCCCCATCTTAAAACAAGAATTGGTCAATATATATCAATAATATCAATATTAAAGTCGCCACAGAGAATCACAGATGCATTAGATTTGTTTCTATTGTTAAAGTCTATCAATCAAGTTAAAAATAATTTCAATGAAAGACTCAAAATTACTATTATCAGGAACTCCGAACATCTCTATACAGATTACGTCAAGTTTAATAGGCCTACAGTAATTAGAACTGCTGAGATCTCGCAAACACGCTGCACTGATAGTTCAATTAGATAATCAACTTCATGACCAATCAGACTGTTTTTCAAAAATATTTCAGATCCGCCTCTACTACCATAAGCTCTACAATAAGAACTAACACAAGTGTAACACAAGTGTTTTGAGTGCATCTCGAAAATAATATAGTCCTAACATTTACAATAAATTAATTAGCATACAATCGAAAAATTTAATACAAAAATAGTCTATATGTAGAGCAAATTTGGAGTGGCCGTGGCCGAGTTGACTTAGTCCTACTTTATTCTCGCTGAAGGTCCTTGTTCGATCCCAGTTACCATTACACACGCACAAGCCTACAACTCATGTGGGCATCATCCTCGAAAAAATTAAAGCTGGTAAAAAGTCATGTATAGTATAGTTGGCTCAGCATTCAGTGATGTACTTCAGTTGTTCTTGATTTAGTACTGCTGCTATCGCCAAATCCATCTGAAGCCTGGAAATTGAAAATTTAGAAAATTTATCACCACAGAAAAATCGTGCAAAGGAGATAATTATTATTGTCTTGTCTTGAAAGAAAACAATATCGTATTAAACTAACAGTTTTGTAATGCAATCAACACTTGCTGTTAATCAATGTAGGTATAAAAGACGATAGTAATCCATCATTACAAGAAATCAAAAATAATCCCATTTAAAAAAAGCTACAAAAAATACTTTCTAAATGATAATCAAACGACTCAAGTTTGTACAACTGTCAATGCGACACATAACACCCACTTTAGAAAATATACTTTCTACAAGAAAATTAAACTAATCAAGTTTGTTGAACTGTCATAAGATGTTTAAAGAATAGTATAAATGAAAAGTACAATCACTGAGTCTGATGCAATCGTCGATGCCATTATTTATAAATTATTTTCTGTTTTGAACTAGGAAAATGAAGCTCAGGAAATAAAGGCAGCCAATCAATCAATCAATCAATCAAGCTCTAAGAATAATACAGGTGTTATTATAAAATGTAATTTTAAATTAGTTTAAAATAAAACACACATTGGCAGAATAATCTTGATTTCAAGCCTTCTTAAATCAATGTGTGATACTGTTAAGTCTCCTCATAAACTACAAAGATTTCAACTTTCATATTAAAATCTTGTGAAGGGATTTTAGTTTCAAAGGTCTTTTATAATTTTCATTAGACTGTATAAAGCCTGGTTCTATTAGTACTGTATCAAAATCCTTATGTATTTATTTTTAATTGACAAATAAAGCCTTCATTAATTAAAAAAAAGGGAATTGATCATGAATATTAATATATCAAGCGTACACAAATTGATGAATGGAAGTGATTTAATAGGCCTATCATTTTAAAACATTTTGCACTCAATGGAATCTCCTTTTATAGATGTGAAGATGAGATTGATGTACAGTACACCAACGAATTACCCAAAAGAAGTTTGGAATTTCGTCAAGAAATCTACAAACATTGAAAATATAAACAGTTTGGAATCAGAATTGGTCTGAATTGGAATAGAATCAGTAAAAAGAAGACTTCGACTCACAGTATAGAGGCAGTTTGGAACTGGAGTATCTCCACACTTGGAACTGGCAGATTTGGAACTGGACCAATCGGCATCTCCCTTCTTCTTTTTCTGGAGGATGTATCCTCTGATCTTCGAGCCTCCATCATGGCGTGGTGGTCTCCATGATAACGTGACGCTAGCCTTCGTGATTCTATCCGCCTTGGGAGGTTCTGGGGCATCTGGTCTTCCTGTAGGTACATACAAATAAGTTCAATAGACCGCCATTAAAAGTATAAAGAAATCATGCAGTGAAAGAAAAATCATTAAATAAAGAATTAAATGAATAAATGAATATATTTTTCCTTTACAAAAACAAATGTATAATTACTTAGAAATTAAACTGATCACTTTTTCAAGTAGGTAAGTTTGATCAGTGTGCAAGAATGAAAAATTAAATCAAGAATTATCAGACTTCATTCGCGCTGTGATGTTGATGATAATATAAGCGCTGTGATATCGGCGTTACTGATACCTCAAGATCCACCAATCAGAATATTGGAATCACATTCTAGATCAACTCTGAATCTATAGTACCGTGTGACATGACATATATAGTATTGTTTATTCCACAATTCTTACAAAATTGTGTATTTTATATCCAATATGATAGTATTTTATGAATAGCTTTTGAGTTGTTAGTTCCATATAAATGTAAGCAGCAATCAAACAAAAAACCGAAATGAATGTTATAAGTTGGAAGAAACATTATTTAAATTCAAAACAGTTCTTTAAAACTAATAAACATCCTATGGCAATGATCGTTTTCTAATAATTTTAAATTATGACAGTTATTTTGTGACTGGATAGTTTACTCAGTTCAAAATCATAAATTGGGATCTGATTATACTCGTAGGCTATATAATAATATATTATATTCTGCCATCCAGAAACATGGCACAACTAGAATTGAAACAATAAAAAATATATCATTGGAAACCAATACAACGTGTCAAATTCTCTAGGTTACTGTACAAATAATTAAAGCAGATTATGAAAGCACTGAAGACAAGTAATCAATGGAAACTCTAATAAGTCGTTGTGTTTCTTATACACTTATAAAAAATAAAAACAATAATGATAAAGGAGGATACTAACCTCCATCGTGCATGGTTGAATAATTCCCTCATGTCGTTCCCATTCATCATATCAATTTAATAATCCAAGCTTCTGTTGAATCCAAATGATATATTTTCAAAATGGAGTCAAGTTTTACAATAATAACAGATCTCGAATGGTAACCATAATGTGTGGAAGAAGATGCATATTAGTCTCAACAGTTCGTGGCCCCAACCAAGCGCTGTAAAATAAGATTTCATCCATTAATTTTAAAACAAAATATTATTATAATTATAAATAAATAATAATTATATTAATATAATATATTATAATATTGATATAATTATAATTATAAATAATTATTTGGGACAAAATACAGTATGGTACAATAAGTTTGACAAAGAGGCCCATTAGTTTGAGAAACAAGAAAACATTTTCAGAAGTTGAGCACAAAGTTGAAAAGTTGTAATAAAGATTTTCTGGACAACTGGATAGTTTTTTGTTGAAGCTGAATTTCAAGACTAATGAGAATTAACTGTAATGATACTCTTTTGATTAACAACAACATTTCTATTGACTGTCTGTGTAGTGCACATGTAGGCCTTTGAAAACAATCATAGGAAATTGAATAGAAGTGAATCCTACTAAACTACAGTATAGATGATAAATTTTAAAATTCCTGATCAACTGCCACTAATATTACTGCTACTACTACTACTATAAAGTTATTGCACGAATAGAAAAGCTCCATGAACAGTGGTATGAAGATGGTAAATGCTTGACATGAAATGTAATAGACATGAAAATGTGTTATTGTTTTAGCTATAAGTAATACAAGTATTCTCAACTTATGTACAATTGTATAGTAAAAAGGCTTATCGATAGGTCTAGGGAGTAATAATGTACGCATCCTTGGCAGCATTGTAGCAGCCGCCATCTTAATTTCTCTGCACACTTCTCAGCAAAAAATGTCTCTTATCGCCAAAAAAATATATACTACAGCTATACTGCTATTTATCAATCAATAAAACGTTCTATAATCATCTGTTAATATTAATGAACACATCAACATTTGCTAATAACATGATGAAAATTGATCTACAGCACTTGTCATAGGCTAATATGTAATTCATAAGAATCATTCAAGTTGATTGAATTAGGAACTGAAAAAAACTGGCCTGAAAGAACACTAGATTCAATTACAATTACGGTAATAAACTTTCACGGTAATTGGTTTCTATGAGTGAATAATGTAATTAACTATAATGTTTACAATAATTCATTCTGATTAGGCTGTTGAAGAATAATATTATCACATTATAGTTACATTAGATATCAGATATTAGATACATTTTAATACCATAGTTTATTTTCTGCAAACATGTATTATAATAATTGCAGCACTTATGCAATTATAGTGATCTACTAATCATGAGTATACTAATAATCACTGATCGTCATAGTTATAATAATTTATACAATGATGTTACCATTACATCTAAATACAACTGGAAATTACATCAATTTCAATAGCAATTGGATATGAAAATGAATGTAAATACCTCTGATCCTCAACTGAAGAATACTCTCTGTAGTCATCTCGACATCAAAGCAAATCAAGCTGGAAGAAATTTCTCTCACTTTGAAATGGAATCCCAAAAATGCACAATCAGGTGTCAACCAAAATCATGACTCATCACAATCAGTACCAATACTAAAAGCTTGAGGTACTTGAACGATTTCATTTCCTTGCAATAGATGTATCAATCAAGTACCGGTAGCACACCTGTTGAAATATAAAATTATTGGTAAACTTCAAATGGTTGACCTATTTGAATACGACCTTAATGAGAACGGTACAAGTATTAAGGTATAAGATACTACTGGTTGAATCTGAAATCTTGACTCCTGTAAGCAGTGGCGTAGCCAGAAATTGACTTGGGGGGGCCAACACCGGGGGGTCTGGGAGGTATGGAATACCCCCAGATATAAGGGGGGCCCTCCCCCGGGAAATTTTAATATTTGACAGGTACATAACACTGTTTTAGACTACTTTTAAGGTCTTGCGATAGCTGAAATTCGAACATTATTCTATTAGGAGAAACAATCATCCACTATTAAAATTAAATTTCGAAAATTTCGGGGGGGGGGGGCCTGGGCCCCCTAGGCCCCCCCTGGCTACGCCACTGCCTGGAAGTAAACAGAAATCGCGCAATACCGACGATAAGAGCACCATTGAATACCGACATTCTTTCTCCTCTCTCCTTCAGACTTCAGGGGTGATCATTTCAGATTCAACCAGTACATGAGTTAACACAGTCATGTTTTAGTACAATTAATTAAATGTAACGTACGCCCACTACCACTGCATTGCACTTCGTGACACATCGATAAAGAACCTTCTGCAGGGCTAGTGGCTTAAAATGAGTACTGGTAAAATAAATAGAAATATTGAAGCTAACACACATCAACACATCAGTGTTGACAGTGGCGTAGCCAGGGGGGCCTAGGGGGGCCGGGCCCCCCTGAGATTGTTGAAGTTTAATTTTTTAAAGGTTGGATTTCAGCTTTTGCAAGACCTAAAAAGTAGTCTAAAACAGTGTTATGTACCTGTCAAATATTGAAATTTCCCTCAATTTCTGGCTACGCCCCTGAGTATTGAACATCAAATTTTGCATTTTTGGGAGAATACGTTTTGCATTTTCAGATGTTTGGATAAATTATGAAATTAAATACGGTAATAATTGTGAAAAAAATCTTTCGAATGACTTGCCTGTGCAATGGTCCACTCAGAAGGCGTGTAGGCTATACCGTACTCAGACCTCAATCCTTCAAATTTATCTCTAATTATTGAATAAAACCACTCACAAACAATAATTACTCGACGCTCTGATCAGCCATGTTTGACTGAAGTTGGAACAGAACAAGGAAGACAATAGTTATTTGTGCATCTAGGGACTAAAGTGCAACTTTTTCCAACTTTTTCTCAGGGACACTGTTGTTGCCCGAGGCGTATTTTTTCCCTGAGGGAGAAAAAGTGCTTTAATCCCGTGTCGCACACAACACCTCCACCTCATTAATTCCTCATTTTCCTCCACCTACATTAACAGGCTACGTATGGAAATATATTATTCAATTTTACCTTATAATGCAATCGTCTGCAATGCTTTGTTTTTTAGGTTAGCTTTGACCGGCTGCAGATGTGTTCTGCGTAGCCACTGCCTCTGTGAGTTTCGTCGCTGTATCACACTTTGTCGTTTTAATTTTCAGTACTGTTATTTCAATTTTTTTTGTGATGTATTATCTTTTCTTATTTTTTGGATATTCTCTGAATTTTTCTTCTCATCTTGGTTTTCAATTCAAGTTAATTTATGTTATTTTATTTTTTCAAATTGATGTTTTTTTCTCCTTTTTGCTGCTGTTATCATCGTTTCCTGTATCATAGAGGAATGGGTGAGTAGAGTGCTAGTGATGAGTAGGGGGAGTGATGCTAGTCCAATGGGGAATGAAAAAAGTAGTTCCAAACATTTTTCATCAAACAGAGATTTTATCATAAATATTCATAAAACACTGACAAATAAACAAAAATTTAAAGAAAATCTCAATAAGTTTTGTGATCTCGAAATATGAGATGAATGCAGAATATTTATTAAAAGCTCTCTATGAGGTTGGATGGCGTAGTAATATAAATGAGGATGCTTTCCTGATCACTTGACCATCAACTCGTGTGTACTGTGTGAGCGGGAAGCCAGCCAGAACCAGTCCATGTCCATTGTCCACCTTTCTAGCAGTGACTAACAGGAACGTGTTTTCCAGTGATTTTCTGAAATTTCAGGTATGATAACGCTTATTTCTTCTTACAATTGGTATTATAAGTGACATTAGAGTAGCATTGTATCATAAATGTCATTTATTTCTGTAGAATAATTGAATACTTCACATAATTGTTATAAATATGTGGACTGGTAGGTTGCCATGTTAGTTACTATTACAGTACCAACAAGTAGGCTATTACATAGCCTTTCCTTCTACTTTTATAGGATTAATTATGTTTTCCCTGCACTGCCACTATATATATAACAACGTAAAAATAATAGACCGTTGCAACAGAGTATCCAAGGACACCACAAATGGTTTAGTGTACGAAAATTAATTTTACCAAACTGTTGTGATGGGGGGGGGGGGTCAAACACCAGTGGTTATGGAACACCCCCCATGGAATGGTGGTCCGGGGGTTTCCCCCCGGAAATTCTTGAAATATTAAGTTTAATAATGTATTTTTAAGCTTCATTTTGTCTATCTAAAGTTTAAATACAATAATATTATTGATAGGCCCGCTATTTCGAATTATTTATTTGATCTTTGGGAGGGGGGGGGGCTAGCCTACCTTTTCAAAATCACCCTAACTTTCTAAGACTTAATCGGATCAGAATTAAATTTGACTCTTTCTTCTCAGCGCTTTAAGGCGGTCTTATTTCATAAACATGTTCAAAATTTTGAAATTTTTGGAATTCGATAAAAAAAGTTGTAAGTACAAATTCAACTTTCAAATTTTTTTATCTTCTCAAATTTTTACCGAATGACAATTTGTCTGACTGGATACCATTTAACCAAATTACCATTTGTCCGACTGGTTACAATTTGACCGAATGACCATTTGTCCGACTGGTTACAATTGAACCGAATGATCATTTGTTCGACTGGTTAGGTTAGGTTAGACTAAAATAGATCTACAGTAGCCTAGTCATAAGGTAAAGTGTGTAAAGCAAAAAAAATGTTTAGGAAA
The DNA here is from genome assembly GCA_017141395.1 of Laodelphax striatellus. NCBI lineage: Eukaryota > Metazoa > Arthropoda > Insecta > Hemiptera > Delphacidae > Laodelphax > Laodelphax striatellus. Next base: position 21,673,442 of record CM029544.1, on the reverse strand, counting down.
CAATGTCACTAGCATTTTTAATGGAAAAAATAATAGATGACTTGGCTAAATCTTCATAATATACTTTAATAATGGCCCTTCTCATTAATTTGAAAGTTATATTCATGAGCGAGGTTTATACAATTTAACATCAAAAACAATTTTCTATCACCAAGGGCCTCCATCCTCCATGGTAGACTTATTTGAAAACAAGTATAGCAGAATTTCAAGTATAGCTCGTTCACTTTGCTATGGCACTTGGACTGGAATTGAATTATTGTTATTACAAATCATTACAGATTTTCATAGTTGTAATTTATAATCTATACATACAATAAAATAATTATAGTTGCATCATAGTGTGTGGAATTTGTAGATAATTTTTGGAATTGGTTACATTTCCAGGGACTGAGAACATCGATTGACGCCTTTCTCGATTTCGAAAACACTGCTTTTTCGCAGTAACTTGAGGAACACCATCGGAGCAAATTTGTAAGAATTGCCGCCCATCTGTGCAAGGGCAATAACAGATGGAAGCAGAGTGTTGAACTTTCTGTTGAAGGTGAGATAACTAAGATGCGAGTTAAATTAGTAGTACAGTAGAGTCTCGGTTATCCGACCTAAACCGGCCGCGGCAAGGTCGGATAAGCGAAAAGGTCGGATAACACGGAAATCGGTAAAATAGACGTTGAAAATGATAGATAGATAGATAGATAGATAGATAGATAGATAGATAGATAGATAGATAGATAGATAGATAGATAGATAGATAGATAGATAGATAGATAGATAGATAGATAGATAGATAGATAGATAGATAGATAGATAGATAGATAGATAGATAGATAGATAGATAGATAGATAGATAGATAGATAGATAGATAGATAGATGAATAGATAGATAGATAGATAGATAGATAGATAGATAGATAGATAGATAGATAGATAGATAGATAGATAGATAGATAGATAGATAGATAGATAGATAGATAGATAGATAGATAGATAGATAGATAGATAGATAGATAGATATAAGAGTGCTTTATTGATCAGAAACAATATTATACAAGAAATACAAGGAATATTACACATAGGCTACTATACGGCTTGATCTAAATCCGTATTCCAAGCAAAGAAAAATACATTCTCAAAACTATACTTCTTTTAAAAAATAAAAATACTATAATTGGAATTTATCTGCTGTACAATACAGCTTAATATAACTTTACTTTTTCATTGCTTTGAAACAGACCTCAATAATTGAATAGAAAAGTTTTCCTCTAAAATATATTTCATTTTGATAGCTTGATATAGTATCCAAACCGTAAAACTTTAATGCCGCGTCTACACCATCGCCGAACTAGGCGACCGCGAGCGTGTAGACGGGGTCACTCGCGTAGTTCGCCTACGCTTTTATATGGGAAAAACTCTCGGGCTAGACTCGAGTTCGCCTAGTTCGGCGATGGTGTGGACGCGGCATAAAAAATATCACCATAAAAAAGTTTTTTCAAGCTGATGCAAAGCCTTAAATAGTCTACAATTTTAAATTACATAGCAGTCAATTGACTTAAATTGACTGTTACGTCGTTTACAATATTGTATTTAAGTAAATGAAAAATTGTCAGTATCATTTAGATTGATGAAAAAATTTTAAATTTTGAAATGAAAAGAATCGACGGGGCTTCACATTAAGAATTAATTTCTTGTTTTATTTATAGGAAAATGGAGTATTATAATGGAGATTACCACGATGAGGGTGAGAGCCACACCCTCAACATACATGAGATCACCGAATTGGTGTGCTCCAATTGCTCTACAAGACAGCGACTGCAAGCCCACTGCAAGAATTGCCATATAAAACTCGAAAGGTATGTGTGCCTACATTGCAAACTTTTCGTTATAATATCGCAAGTAATTTTATTATAAGATTATATTTATAGAACGTCGTACTGGAAATCGTACTGCAAAGATTCTGGTATATGTAATAGTGATACTTCTTGGTCATACATTATTTGCCATAAATCAAATCAAATGATTCTTTATTTTGGAAAAACAATATTACAAGTACCGGTACATGAAATATAAGCCGCTACATGAAACCGCTACAAGAGCCGGTTTTCAAGTTCGAGACGAAAGAAGAAGGAAAGGTGACGGCTTTTCTTAGACGATGACATTTGCCGCCACAAAAAAATATATGGCAATTTTGAAAGTGAAATTCTAGGAAGAATTCAATGTTTTGAGGTTAGGCCTATGAAAATACTATCGCATTCTATTGTTTGATATCAAAACTGTTGAAAGAAATAATAGGCTATACTTTTAAGTGAAGAAATACTCAGGTTTCTATTATTATTTTTTGAATCTATTGTATTTAGATGTCAAATTCTATTTCAAAAAGAAACAATTACTGTACTTCACTTTTCAATATTCAAAATTCATAACTCTGTGTTACACAATGCAGCCAACACAATAATTGTTGAGGTTAAGGAAATATCATCATATTCTATTGGTTCAAGAAAAACTATTAAAGAAAAAACAGGATAATACATATTAAGTTATGGAACAATAATAATTTATAGAATATAATATAAATATACAGCTTATTTCCGTAAAAATTATGTGATTATCTCTTCATGATTTGTGTGATCAGACACGATCAGCTGTCATTCAAGGTCATTTTCTTTTCCGCCCTAGGGCCGTGAACGTTTACCGACCTCGTCGGAAACAGAACCCTTTCGGCCTCCGTTTGAGGTGTGAAAAACAGTTCATTACGTCCAAGTGTGGCGAAAACAATATTACAAGTACCGGTACATGAAATATAAGCCGCTACATGAAACCGCTACAAGAGCCGCTCTTTCAGGTGAAGAGAAAGAAGAAGGAAAGGTGTAGGCTTTTCTTAGACGATGACATTTGGCACTGGCTACAAATTGAAATAATTTTATTTCTGCTGGCCATGGAATTGTATTCTTTTTCAAAGTGTATTTCAAACCAATGGAATCGCTGCCTTCTATTCTCAGTAAGCGAAGTATACCGTCTAGTTCACTTGAAATCATCTATATATGCACTTATTATACGATTGGATTTTTTAAATTGAAATTGTCAGCAACAAAGCCAATCGGCTTCATATTTTCGAAATATATTATAGTATATATTATATAATATTCTGTTCACAAAGTTAGCACATGGCAAGTTATCGGTGTTTCCTTAATCTAGTTTACTGTTGAACGTGGAATAAGCAATTAATTTTATTTCGTACATTTCACATTATATTTCACGAGTTCTGTCCCATCTCAACAGGTATCATTCATTCGAGAATAATATTCTTGTACAAAATAAAATTAATCATTCAAAATTATACCTGCCATGTACTAATTGTTTGCATTGTAATTCACTTATTCGTCACCAAAAGTAGTTGTAGTTTTTTTTATAAATTCAATTTTCCATCGGTTATACAATTTTGAATGAAATTTTTTAGCCCAAAAATTAAAAATATATGTGTACAATAGTACAATGAAATAAGTTGTAGATAATAATATAGAAAAAGTCGAGTTCAATTTATTCAAAACTTAATGAAGAAACAAAATTACAATACAAATAAAAACAATATAGCCTACACGACAAATATGAAACAATTGATGGTGTGCTGAACAGAAGAAAGGAGGGGAAATACCTTGCTAACTATGGTTTCCCATGTGATAGGCAGGTAGAAGGCAAAAAAGTAGGAATATAACTAAAGAAGCGTTTATACGTGCAATGATTCACTTGCAAGAGTTTCAGCTGTCGCCAATGATGTTAGTGACTTAAAAGCCATATAGGGCGACTCTACTTACCTATAAACGCTTCTTTAGTGTTGAAGGATCATTATCGAAACAATCTTTGGCCTAAAATTGGTGTTTTCTCATTGCTTATTACAGTTCTGCAGTACGAGGAGATGTTCGGAAAACCAAGTTCATGGGAGGAAAGTTTACGCCTGTGATTCCAGAACCGGAACTCAAGAAAGGTAAATCTTTATACTGTATAAAAATAATAAGCTAATATGTTTTTTGTAATCAGAACTCCTTCCGTGGTTTCTCAACCGATTTTGTTCGTTCACGTCTCATTCGAAAGATCTCATTAATTAGATGTTTGATAAGGTCTTACATTTTGAAAAACGTCATCGTAGAAATGAGAAATGAACAATCAAAGTTTCAATTTTTGCCATTGCTTTAACCAAAGACGATAGGAAACTATTAAGTATTTAAGTATTTAAACTACTAAGTATTCTAATTGTCTTTTATTTAGCATAGAGATAGGTAAGCTGAAAATTTTCTCATTCCAACTTTTGATTTGATGTTCAGCTGTTTTAAAACAAAAATTTCATTTTTCATTGTTCATTGCACCGGTAAGGGTGCAGAGAGAAAGAGAATAAGGGAGAAGAGCGAGAGAAAGAAAATAGAGGGAGAAACAAAGGAAATGAGGGAGGGAAAGAGAGTAAGAGAGGGGTTGAAGGAGGAAAGGGAAGAGGAAAAGGGAAGAACGGGAAGAGAATAAGAGAGAGAGTGAGAGACAGGAAGATTGATTGATTGATTGATTGATTTTGATTGAAGAGAGACGGAGAGAGAGAAAGAGGGAGTGATAAAGAGAGAGGCAGCGAGGAAAAGACAGGGGGGAGAGAGAGGAAAATGGTGAGGTGAGTAAAAGAAGCGAAGGGAGAGTAAAAGAGAGGAGAGAAGAATAGATGAGAGGAGAGGTGATGATTGGAGCTAAGAGAAGAGAGGAGAGGAAAGGAGCGAAGAGAAGAGAATAGGAGAGTAGAGAATAGGAGAGGGGAAGAGAGAAGAGGAGGATGAATTCCACTATAACTTAACATTTTAGAAATAAGGTAACATAACATATAATATTATTTTAATAACTGTTTTTTTTTCAGCCGAAAGCTTTGTGAATCCAAAGTTGGAAAAAGCGAACGCGCCAGTGGACGTCTCCGAGATCCAGGAGATTGGCGAGCCAGGCTTGAGTTTTGACGAGGCACTAGCTCGCTTCAAGGCGATAATTCAGTGCGAGGAGGCGGCTGAGGGGTCGTTGGAAGCGAAACAGCGCTCGGTGTGTCGTGATTTGGAAGCAACGTTCAGACATCTGTTGCCCGGTGTGCAGGCCAAAGTGTTTGGCTCGTCACAAACTGGACTGCGAATGAAGGGCAGCGATACTGACATTTTTATGGACTGTCGTAAGTGTTGGTTTTTGTTGAACTTGAGGCACCATAAACAAAATAGCTATTCATGTATTTTAAGAGCGTGAAGCGCGACTTTATTGCTCGAGCAAAACAGTTATCACGCGACGCGTTGCGGATTCACGCTTTACGCGCGAATTACATACAATATTTTTTCTACAACTGCAGTAAGTTGATGTAGTTTTAATGATTTGCCTTCACTCATGTCTATTGCTTAATTTCAATTTTTGAGGTTATGAAAACTACCCAAATTTCACCGACACTAGTAAACGTACTGCGCATGCTCGGCTTTTGAGCGAGCGTATAATGAATCAACTGTGCATGCGCTGCTGCTCAGAAAAGACTTCCGCTCGCTCCTCAGAAAACAGCTGTTTTACAATGAGTTTTCAGTACGTAAAGAAGTTCTTTACGAGCAGTTGTAGAAAACCAGGTTTTCGTTAAATTCAAGTGCATGTTTGTTGGATCTGACTACTTGATTTTTCTTTTCAATTTAAATATTTTTGTTTTCATCCTGATATCTTTATTAAACGATTTACTATGTATTAACATCAACTTAATTCAACCACTTAATTAATGTTACTTGACTTATTGTTTGTATTTATTCTAATTTAGGCTAACCATCTTATTCTTTATCAACTTACTGTTCATACTACAGAGTGGCCCAAAAAAATGTATCCACTGTTTAAAAATCCATAGCTTGTAAACTAATTGATGCAGTTGTCTCATCTTTAGTGAGAGGGTAGCTTAAAGTCCAACTTGAACATATCAATTTAGGTGTTCGAAATGGCCACCTTACACATCCACACACAAACGATGCCACCGAACTGCAGCACGAACTACGATGGATAGGCCGGAGAGGCTTAACATCCCCTCCGAACGGGAGAAGATGTCTGTGGTCAAAATTTGTTGTAGTCAACAGGAATTAAACCGGGAACCATTATCAGACCGGCAACATGCCTCCACGGCTAACTGGCCACTCCAAGGATGAATATAGGATGAATCCATTCCATATATAAAAAACACATCTTATTTCTCAAATCCGTATGATTAACACGTATACTATCTTTGATTTGTTTATTCGAGAAAAAATGAGTAAAGAACCCCGGTTTTACGTACCTACGGTAGCTCAAGAGACCGAGAAAAAATTCGTTGTGCTGTGGAGTATCCACCACGTTCCCCAGATTTAACTCCTCTGGACTTCTAACACTGAAGCACGTCGTTTATAGACTTCGAGAATCCATCGTACATTCACATGCAAATATCCAACTGAACATGTTAACAGACAGTAGGTAGTTTGTGCTGCAGTTCAGCGCCATCGTTTGTAATGGTGGCTGTAAAATATAGGACCTGGATTCAGTGGAAAATATGTATGAAAGAAAAATGAGTAAATTTGAAAGGGAATTTGGCACTTACGTATAAAGTGAATTAAAATATGTCGATAAGGCGGCAACGGACTTTAGAACGGCAATAGTTGAGAACGGCTCGGTCTAGAAGTTGCTCGGTCACGGAGCTCCACACTGTCCAGTTCACAGCACGACTGTCGACTGATGAATGACGTTTGTCTGCATTGTTGTCTAGAAACCTTATCGCTACCGGGGTAAGGCCAAGGGAAGGGTGGAGGTGAGGATAGGAAAGAAATAGGTATTATATTTTATAGGATGATCAAACAGTGGCCATTTCGAACACCTAAAGTGATTTGTTTAAGTTGCACTTTAAGCTACACTTTCACCAAAGATGAGACAACTGCATCAATTAGTTCTCAAGCTATGGACTTTTAAACAGTGAATACATTTTTTTGAAGTTTCAGTTGATGTTAGTCCAGCTTAAATCTGTGTTATTTTCCTTCCATTTTCAGAATCGCTTAGCGTCATTAATTAGTATCAGAATTCCTATGTCCACACTTAATCGATGTTGTGTGATGCACCGCATGCTACCAATGGTTAAGCATATTCAGCGTGCTGTGCAGCACACCAAAATGGACAAAGTATGGACGTAGGGAAATGATAAGTAATAATTGATGAATTCCTAAATCGTTTTCTGTTTTGTTTTGCAGCCAGCGGTCAGCCGCAGCGAGACTTTGTGGAGAAGTACGGCTCCCTGATGTTAAAAAGCAAATACTTCAGAGATGTGGTGATAATCGCAACAGCCCGCGTGCCCATAGTCACCTTCATTCATGTGGAGACCGGTCTACTGTGTGACGTCACTTTCCTCCACAAACTCGGCCTCAAGAACACCGAAATGCTCAAGTTCCTTCTCTCCCTTGATCCGCGCATCCGCGATCTTGCGCTAATTGTCAAGTACTGGGCCAAAGTGCATGAATTGTCTAGTATGGGGAATTACTCCAAATACGCGCTCACTTTTATGGTTGTTTTCTATTTGCAACAATTGGCCGAACCACTTGTGCCTTCTATTTATCTCCTAAAACTGTTGGCGGACAGAAAAGAAGTGTGTGGAAATTGGGAGACTAGTATTTGTAGTGACATAAGCAAGTTACCAAAAATCACAAACAAATCAACCACCAAAGAATTATTATCGGGTTTCTTTGATTATTGGGCGAGGTTTGATTACGATAAGTATGTGGCGGTACCATTGTTGGGTAGGACCATTGAGAAGGCAGTTTTCAAAGATTTTGAGAACCTCCCTGATGAGTTGGAGAGATATAAACGTCACGCAAGGAAGTTGGAGGCTGAGAAAGAGCTCAATGAGACCTTGAAACAAGAGCAGCAGGCCAATAACAAAAAACAGAAATCAAAGTTGAGTTGTTACGAGAAGAAGGATGTGCTGAATGTTGATTCCACATTTTGTATACAGGAGCCGTTAGACTTGAGTTATAATATAGCGCATGTGATCAGGCATCCTTTGTTGATGAAATTTCTGAGGTTGTGTGAGTATGCGCGTGACGAAGTGTTGACGAGAGAGGAAGGGGGTAAAGCGCTTTTGGATGTGTTTTTACCACCCTTGGTGATGAAACTACCCGAGGCAGTGACACTTGAGTTACCCAATCACAAAGACTTGTACATGGATCAATTTTACATTACTGGCGTAAACCCCGAAGAGGAGCGGTACAAAGCGGTGTGGTTCATTGTGGTGAGACTGAGTGTCGTGTATATCTTGACACACATGTATTGTTTCGAGTTGGAAATGGATGATTCGTTTGAGTCGAATATGATTATGGGTACTGAAAGTGAAAATTTCACGAAACGTGTTTACAGAACAGTGTGTATGAAAATGAAGGGAGCCAGTGCTGTGTTCGAGGGACGCAACGCGGCGAAAAAACGTCTGGTGCTGGGCGGTGATCCGTTCAACAAAAATTGCATAGTTTCACGCGAATTGATCAAATCTTTGAAAGATTCCGCCCCAAGTAATTTTGAGGACGGTGATTTGGATAAGATTCTGGGAAATTTCACGATGCAAATCCGGTTCTTCTGTTTTCCCAACGAGCAGCGGCCCAGGCTTATGTTGCAGTTTGTCAACTGTAATTCACAATATTTTAATTTAGTGACATCGAGACTTGATGGCGTGCTGTGTTCGAGCTTCCAGCGTGGTATAACCAGGTGTATGAGTGAAAACGATCTGCCAATTGCTGAGTATTTGAAGGGTGGCGGGGGTGATTGGTACGACCTGGGTATTATGTATTATTTTGAGGACTTTGCAAAGGATTGTAATGAGAAGAGTAGGAAATTGTGTGACGATCCTAAGTTTGCGATTGTGTATCGCGACACAAATATTTAATTGTGACCAAGACCAAGACTTGAGACACTAGAGCTTGCGTGAGACGAAGGAAGTTTTGAAGAGTTTCAGACTACTTATTCAAATATTCAAGTACGAGTCAACCTGTCTTTCAATTAATCATTATTTATTTATCAATATTATTCATTTCTCATGTTATAACTACCTATATACTACTACCGCAAAAACGTCTACCGTATATATTATGGTATCTGCAAAGTACCATTTCCATCGTGCATCATGCTTATTATGATCTTTTAATTTAAATCTAAAAGATTTTGCGAATATTGTTTCAATGAAGAAGAGGAAATTATTGTGTTTCTTTATACGTCAGAGCTAGCGGACCGTATCAGTATCTATAATGTTCACTGGATAGCCGATAGGTACCGGTACCTTCAATAATAGGCCTACTTTATCAGAAACTTATCTTAATCGCGTTGCACGGCTTCTCCTTCTTCCAATGATCAAATCATTCCACTTGAAGGGTAATCAGTGTTGTTATGTTTTTGCTTGTTCTCACTATTTCAATTGCAATTCAGTGAGCCGGATTAAGTTTACAAACGTCAACTGGAAAGTGACTGTGTTGGTTCTTTTCATCCACTTGTCAGTTTTCTTCCACAGTTCGCTTATTGTGTTACTAAAAGTGATGACACTCCTCCAATACCTGGGATAGTGTTACAAACTCCCCATCTAATATCTAACTTATGTCTAGTTGAAAATTCTATAGGCGGCAGATTGAAGATGTGCTCATTTTATGAAGACGCATGCAGTTACGACCCTGAATCAGCCGAAAAATTCGAGGATAGATTTCTTCGTTTAGGTTTAGAAGACGAAGACGGTGACAATGGCATAGAGTATGATTGTACGTTTATTGTTGGTGATGAAAAAGTTGTTTTCAAAGGACACAAATTATTGTTTTCTGCGGCGAGTAAAGTTTTCAAAGATTCATTCTACGGCAGCCTGAAAGCAGCTGAAGTCGAGGTGGATTTGGACCCGGAAGGATTTCAAGGTATGAAGCAATTCATTTATACAAGCAGGATTGATTTTAAATCTGCAATGCACGCGCTGTTAGTTTACAAAGCTGCTCGAAAATTTATTATCCCTGCACTTGGAAAACAATGCATTAGTTATATTGAAGAAAATAAAATTCATCCAGCTGAAGTATTAAAATTCTATGAGAATTGCAAACTCTTTGAATTCTCAGAATTCGAACAACTATGTTGCAATATTATCCAAGATAAAACTGATGAGGTGGTTGAGAGCGAATATTTCAACTCAGCAAAAACCGAATCAATAGAGGTTTTTCTGAAATTGGAATCTCTTAAATTTATATCCGAAATCCAGGTTTTTGAGAATTTTGAAAGATGGGCTATTGCAGAAGCTGTACGCAAGAAAATTCGAACTGAAGATATGAGTTCACACTTCAACAGTCTGATTAAACACATAAGGTTCTTAACTCTAAGTTATGAAGAATTTGTTTCGAAGGTCTCAGAATCACCATTGCTCTCTGATAGAGAAAAGCTCGCTGTCGCTTGTAATTTAATGAAATCTGACTCGAAACCAATGCCTGAAAAATTCTCTTCGGAGAAGGCGCATCGCAAATTCATTTTCGTCACCCCATCTATAAAAACAAAATATTATCAATACAGCTCTTTTTTTAAACTTCTTATCGGAGGAGCTAAAGAATCGAATAATTCAATACAAGACGTTATCACTCGTCCAATAAAGCGCATCAATCACCCAACAGCTTCTGTTCGCATCAGCTACACTGACGAAGTTAATGGTTACATTTGCTTCAAAGCTGAATTAGAGAATTTGAGTCTTACTGACACTCACAGGCTAGATGGACTAATAATAAGGTTGGAATCAAAATTTCAAGCTCCAACTGAGAAGAGCTCTCAATTTATATCTCTCAAAAGAGATGATTTAATTGTTGAGTCTATGATTGACATCAACCCGCAGAGTAATGAAGAAGCATGTCTAATTGAAAAAATTCCCATGGAACTAATTATGAAGATTCGCAAAACTTCTGATTCGAATGTATTTATTAAGGGTTCCTTCAACTTGTTTTTCTCCTCATAATATGCACTCGTATGATATAATGTCCAAGTTTTACCATGTATTTTATATTATTTACTATTATCTTATTTATCTTATTTATATTATTTATATTATTCATATTATTTATATTATTTATATTATTTATATTATTTATATTATTTATATTATTTATATTATTTATATTATTTATATTATTTATATTATTTATATTATTTATCTTATTTATCTAATTTACTATTAAATCAAACATGTATCTTATTTACTATTATTTTTTCGAAGAGAACTTGAGAAGAGTTCGAGCACAAGAGTTCTAAGCTTTTAATAGAAAGGGTGAATGGCAGATGGCTCCAAGCTTGTGCAAAGTAATGGGAAGGGTGGCAGATGAATAATTACATTTCAAAGATGAATGTTACATTTTTGGTCGCTTCTTAAAGTAGCTATTCTTTAAAAATATTACTCTACAACTTTCTTTGTGTTAAATCAAACATTAAGTTTTTTCTCTTGACTGTGTTTAAATTAATTAAATTGCGAAGTAATGGTTATGATGGCAGATGAATAATTTAATGCCTGCTTTTTTGGTCAGCCTTGTCCTCCGAAACATTGGAAAAGCACAAGAAAAGTAGCTATTCTTTAAAAATATTACTCTACAACTTTCTTGGTGTTTAATCGAACATTAGCTATTTTCTGTTTAAAAATTAACACACGTAGATGGATTCAATCAGTTAGTTTTGATTATAATATTTTCATAGTTTTTGTTAAGTCAATATTCATTAAATAATATTCGAACACTAGCATGTTTCTGTGAAATAATACCCTACCCATCTTCTATTTTTTACTATCATTAGAAATGTTTCTAGGCGTTCTTATCCCTGAAATATTAGAACATTGTGTAATACTAATATGGCATATATTTTATGGCCATATTAAAATGGCATTTTTATGAAAAGTTATGAAACTTCCGCACAGCAGGAAGTGATTTATAAGAAATCACATCCACAAATTGAAATTTACATTTCATATGGACATTTGCATAAGGATTATTACACATTAAAATAGTTCGAAGTATAGAAATTTACATTTACAGAATGGAATGCTCATTAATAAGGTTACTTTATTCGTAAACCTTTCATTGTACATATTTTAAAAAAGAATGTAATTCAAGATATCGAAATATTACAGCAAAAGAATAATTGCTCATAGAATTTTATAATCGAAAAATTAATTATTTTTCATAACTAAATCACATGCCAGTGAATGAATATCACATTTTAAATTTCGATCACAATAAATTTTTCAAAGTGAATTTCCAGAATAAAAATGTTTGGTCGACTTGGAAAATGTGTGTATAAGAGTCTTGAGGTGTGATTTAGTTACGAGAAACATGTTGAAAATTTTAATTCATTGGTAGCAAAGATCAAAATTTTACAATTTCTGAAAAAAATACTCGAAAATTCCAATCCTAAGCCAACTTTTTTTTAAAGAAATTTGTTGTGTGTGGTGTGATGTTGTGGTATTTCTCCATAATGAAACAGAGATATTTTCAAACCACTATTTTATTTTTTAATTAAAAGATACAGAACCATGATTTCAGGGCATAACCTGCCACATCCTCAGCTGTACTGGTGACTACAGTGCCTGATGACTACTGGTGACTAGTAGTCATGAGGTCATGTACAGCTGATGTGGCCATGAAACCAAGATACTGTATCTTTTAATTCAAAAATAAAATAGTGGTTTGAAAATATCTCTGTCAATTTCATTCATTCCTAAACCAACTCTCAATTGTGTATCCTCATGAATCAATTTATTTAAAAATGTTCGCTTTGAGGGTTTAATTTTAATAAAAAATTTCAACAGATTCCTATACTCCAAAGACTTTTCAGTCTTTATCAACACGTTTTCTAAATTTAATTCACGGAAAATGACATACTTCTTGCTATAAAAGACAATTTATTTTGAAAAATGTATAGAATGTCTATTATTAATTTTACCGAATAGAATTCTACTATCATTCAAACATCAAAGGATTGAGAAATATTCCTAATGGAAGATTTGCTTTTGAGCAATACGAGCTATAAAACATCTTATGAAATATAAGACATATTTTCAAGAATATCAACATTCTATGAATGTCATTATTTATTTGTTTTAAATAAACATCATACGCAATGGCATCTTGGAAAAATACAAATTCATGCTCTTTAATCAAGTGAATTCACTTCATCCAAGTATTGAATTATACATTATTCACGGAGAGGTAAAACTGATGTAAACTACAATGCGCTTGCGATGGTCAATACACAGTTTCGCCCAATAAACGACAAGTCAGTCAACGGCTGGTTTTAATGAACTCAGTGCGTGATCTAGAGGAACGCATTACAGCTGATAGCAATCATCTGTTCTCCCACACAAGCGCAAACTTTGTTTTGAGTCACTCCTTTCCGTGAATAGAGTGTGGATGCAAAATGTAAAAAGTGCACCGAGGTATAGCAGGATCCTTTAAATTGTCAGAAAACACCTAATTGATGTACGCTCGTTTACTAACGTTAATCAGCTGTTTTCTGACAAGTTGAAAGAATCCTGCTATACCATCTACTTCAATACTACAGTCGAAATAAGGTGAGTTTTTTGTTTACTTTCTGGCATATAATTACGTAGCTTAGGTCTGCACCATTAAACAATACAATAATAATATAAATAATTTTGAATAACAAATCAACAGTTTGAATGAAGCATTTCAAAATTCTAGTGCCACTACCTCCAAAATTTACAAACCCTGAATTCAAATGTGAAATATTCAGGAATGCTGCAACTAAATTTTACTGTTGGATAAATAGTATTTATAATATTTAATATCCAGTGTCAATTTCTGAAATTCTACAGTTCGCATTATACGACACTTGTAAAATCTTTATGCATTTAATGAAATAGTCACTTCAGTGACAACGCATAGAATTAATTTGAAATGTGAATATTATTATTAATAAATACATTTATTATATCCGTTTAAAAATTGGATTTGCCTCTTCTAAAAAATATTGGTCATGAATTTATGAGAATTTTCTTCTTGGGTGAATTTCACACCTATTATATAATTGGGCTATTGACATGTATAATAATTATGTGTACATAATAATTTATTCTTCTAATTTCAATATTATACATTCAGAGTAAGTTAGTAATAATCGACAACAGTATATAATTATAATTCATAATATTTCTGTTGGAATAAAGAAAAACTTTCATATAGTCTAGTAGCAATAGCAAATAGAATGCAAATTTGTGAATTGAAAACTCAGAACAAAAATGTATTTGTGGTGGATGTGAATGTTGAAATATTCTTTATTAGGCAACTTAAGTAGCATTCAGCTTTAGTTTTCAAACACTAGAAATAATTCAAACTTGTAAACTTTTGATTGTTAAACTTTTTATATATTATTTCTACTTATTCATTTCATACAATACATTTTAATTCTGTTAACTTATATAAAACATGTCACCCAAATATAAAATTTCTCGACATTCTTGTTCCCATAGCTTTCCAACTGAATAAAAGATTAAAGCTGAGTAAGTAATACAACTTATTAAAACTATATATGCAAATTAAACACTAGTTAATGAGTTATAAAATATACACGCTTCAAGTAGACCTATTCTTAGAACATACGTATTTATTGTTATTATAAAATTAATATGAAAGGTTTTTTCAATAAAATTATGCAAAATCTCAGGCTCAAACTGTGTAGACCTTGTGTGACTTCTGTCTCCCTATATTCTTCTACTGTATTCTTATACTGAAATACCTATATCATACTGTACGTGTTTTCAAAAATAATTTGTGTAAAAAAATGTATAATATTGAAATTCATATTATATTTAAATAATTTCTGGAGAATAAATTAATTTGAATTGGTAGTGCACACCAATGCTAGGAAACCTATATGTTGAACCTTTTCTACTTTAGCGGCATTGTTATGACAACTGTGTTTATACATAATTAATATAGCTCAAATAATAACAGTTAGCTTCATTAGAGTAATGGGAAAATCTGATTCAGTTGTGAAAATGAATTTGAAGTGACTTTTCAGCCTAGGCTTGTCTTTCAAATTGAATAAGTTGAACTACCCGCTGCTTTCAAGTGAATCATCTGACTTGCACGATGCTGCACTCTGGTGGAGTATAAGATAACTCAGCTGGGTTAAATCAAAATGTTTGTGGACTGGAAAAGGTGGCGTTAGCAGTTGCACAGTGGTGGCAGTGTGGATGTAGGGCTGTGTTCTGTTCTGTGTTTGATTATAGCCTACAATGTAATAAATAGAAAAACCGTAAAAACTTCTAAGCTAAGTTGCTTTAAATTACATCCTACGATACACAAGTGAATAAAAATCCTCACAGTATATTTATTAGATCGAGGTAATTATGTTTTGTGTCAGAAAATTCAATCGTAAAGTAGTGTTTTGTTCCAATCATCCTTGACGTGAGAATCTATTTTGGTTTATCTTCCACCTGATCTTAGCCTACTGTAGGCTTTTAACGTGTTTCTGGAAACAAGAAGGTAATAATAATTGATTAAACACAATTTTGTCTCATGTTTAAGTCATAAAATGAGAAAAACTCTTGATTGTTCTGTGCTATCATTGTTGATCCAATGTACTGAAGATCGATGATGAGAAGGTTAAAATTATGTGATAAAAATCAATTCGATCATGCTAGTAAACATCTATTTTGCTCTATGAATATACTAGCATTAAAATTATTGTGCATTTTTTTCCGTTTTAATTCAAACTCTTTCTATAATAATTGTTTATTTTTGACTATTCATCAAGTCAGCTTTCTGAGAAAAAGTTTTTATAAAATTAATTTATTTGTAAGATGTGCTTTCATTTGCATCGACCATTTTCTCGTTGAAAATGCTCATTAATTAAATGATGTTGGCCACCTATAACTTGATATTATAGACTTAATCAGCATAATATTGTCAAGCATAATCTGTCAAGTTGTATAAAATTTTACAGTCTGTAAGTTGATTGATTATATTGAATCTTTTATGATTGATCTGATAATCTACCAGGACTTGGAAAACCCTTGTTTCTAAGTCACTAGTAGGCCTGTACTATAAGATGATTTCATATTCTATAAAGTAATAATAAAATAAAATAATAGAAGTAGGCTGTAATTGTTTTGAAAATGAGGAGATAGACATATTTATAGTAATTTAGTTGTAGTAGACTATACTGTGACTAACTTGAAACAGGTTTTAGTACAATAAAATTAAAAAATATATATATCACGATATAATTCATTCTTTAATTATTAAAACTACAATATCAGGAAATAAAATTGTAGGCATATATTGGATTACCAGAAATCTCTCTTTACTTCAATATAATTATATTCATGTAACTTGTAACTTGTAACTTTATTCTTATCAATAGAATTTCAAAATATCTCTTAGACCCTTCTGTATTCTATCTTAAGATAAAACCTAGATCTGTCCATTTCCAATAAGCTACAAAAATCATTTGAATTATGTTATGCTACATGGTATATTGTGTCATTTTTGAACAGCGGCAGCCATGGAGTTCTCCATTAGCCTTTTTTCTCCTGAATTATTTTCGTAGTCTAACTTCAACGAGATTAAAATAACTTGAGACTAGTTCACTAGTAAGGCCTATTTGCATGGAAATATCCTACAGTAAAATGGAATCTTTTTACTAGGCCGTATGGATCATCCCTGAATCACTTAACGTACCGTACAGTGATATTCATTCAACCTTGGCATTAGATAGATAGAGAGATATTATTTATTTGCCATCGTACTCTACGGTCATCAGCAACGTCTAGAAATAATATCTCTCTATCTATCTAATGCCAAGCTTCAAATTAAATTAATGCCACTGTAGAAATCGGCGATTTTTGAGACCCATTACACCCTCTACCTCCCCCCCCCCTGCAATGCTACAACCCTATTTATCAACATTTCATTGATAACATTTTCATCTATTTTAGATTAAAAGACAGCCATTTTTTCATTATGATTCAATGATAAGATGGATAACGTAGCTTCAATCGGAACCGATTGTTCACTTTTTCCTCGCTTGAGCGCTAGTTCCTCAAGCCTCGTTCTTCTACACACAAACTGTTTGAACTCGGGGTCAGCTGTACTTTATGAAAAATTATTGCTATAGCAGGATCCATTCAACTTGTCAGAAATCAGCTGTTTTGGTAATAATTAAACAGGGACTTCGACACAATAATCAAAAGGATTGAAATTCTTAAAGACCTTTAAAGTCTTTGAAAGACCTTTTTAAAGAAGACCTTTTAAAGAATAACTTTTTAAAAGACCTTTTCAATAATCTGCGAGATTCAGCCTTTGTAGGTTAAGTATTGTGATCATATGCTCGTCGATCATATGTTTTATGACAAGTTAAACGGATCCTGCTGTACCTATTGAATTATTTTTCCAGATGAATTGCTTTGAATGATCAAATTAGATCGTGAACAGCCTAATTGTTATAAAGATAAAAATATAATTTTAAAATAGCAGATCAATATTCATGAGCATATTATACTGCGGTTGTCAGAGAAAATAATATTCGTTAATAATTTATAAATGACATCTATATCCATCAAAAATTACACTTACACAAATTTCAATCATCATCAATTATTGATAACCAACAATTATTGATGATGATTGAAATTTGTGGAAGTGTAATTTTTAGTGGATATAGATGTCATTTATTAAGACATTTCATCGAGACTGAAGAGACAATGAAATAATGAACTTCAGCTTCCATCATCATATGGCATAGCTATAACTCATATGTTATAATATGTGTGTGGAAGAACTTGAAGAGGCGTTTAGTTTTTGTTTATGATTGGTATAATGTAAGGAGGAATAATCTTGAGTTTTGAGATTTTTCATTGCTCAGTCTATTTGGTTATTCTATGCTTAATGGTGAAATTCTCGTGGATATGAAACTTTATAAAAGTGCATTACACTAGTAGACCCACAACGCAGTTAGTAGAACCATAGATAACAGATTAGATAATAGAGAGTATCGCTTCTCTATGGTAGAACACACCTTGCGTATTACTTTTCGATTTCAAGATAAATAATTTTTTTTATTACAAAGTCATATTATGAGGCTAATTAATGTCTGATACCAAAAAGAAAACGATCAAGTTTTAATCAAAAACTTTGATTATTGTTTAAAACAAGTTTTAATCAATAATCAAAAACAAAAACTATGATTAAAACTTGATGTCGGGTTTTGAAGTCAATGAAGATAAAAAATCAGATGAGAAGGGGTGAATGGTTTTTTATTTTTTGAGGAAGGGTTGTGGGATTTTTCTGTGGTAAGAACGGCTGACAGTATAAAAGAAGAATAGAAATGATAAAAAAGATTGAAATACTGTCCATATCAACTCCCCTCATGTCAATTAAAAATTTGTGGATCTCATCAAGCAGCACATGTCATGACCATCGCCTGTCAATCATCCTCCTTCATTGGAAAAATCCTTAGCTTATCGCTACTATGAAAAGGCGAGGTTGGTCCTGATCACGTGTTTAATTAAATATTGTCTCTTGAAACTTTCCAGATTCGGTCTGGGTGCAAAATAAAAATAGACCACGTGACTAGGTGACGTGATGTAGCTCAATTTTCTTTTAAAACAGGATTTATTCATACTTTTTCTCAGATCTATGTAACAAAGGAAATAATAAATGAGTTGTTCACATGGTACATGTCAAAAACTCCATCGATGAAATTAAAAACTATGCCACACACAGTGCGATCCATTTCATTTGACGCTTGGCGATCAGTAAACAGCTGATGTTACGTAGCTCTGACACAATACTCAACCTACAAAATGCTGAAAAGACTTGAAAAAGGTCTTCTTTAAAAAGGCCTTTTAAAGACTTTAAAAAGTTAGTATTTGGATTATTGTGTCAAAGTTGCGTAACAACAGCTGTTTACTGATCGCCAAGCGTCAAATTAAATGAGTCGCACTGTACTTCTATAAAATCCACTAAGCAAATATTGGATTTAATATTTATCATCCAATGACCACCTGTAAAAGGGGTATAAGGATTTGTCAGGTATTTCTAAAACTAATACGAATTTAATAAACTAATACGGATTTTTTACAATAGGAAATCAAGCTACTGTACTGTGGCGAGCCATATCCAGATGAAAGTAAATAATTATGTGAAGTTTAGATCATATTTGTAATCATAAATGATAATATTATGATAGCGAAATAATAATTGAAGGCTATTGATTCTTGAAAGGTTATCCCAGTCAGATCAAAGTATTAGTGCAAAAAATTTGCCATCTCGTATTTTTCACTTTGGCTTTTTCCTGTTCCATTTTCCTTCACAAGTTTTTGAAGAATAAATCCGAAGCTCTATAAATCCGATCTGATGTTCTTTTCATCCTTTCGAATTATTTGGAATCCCTTCTTGGTTATGCATTTACCATAACATGGAGATCTCGCGTCTGAGTACTAAGGGCTTTTAAAATATGACATCCGACTACTGCATACTTTCCTCATATTTTCTTTTTTCTCTTCTTTTCCTTTACATCGTGCCCCATTCTCAGTCACTGGCATTTTTACTCATCTCACTCACACTCACATTCACACACCGTCAAGTATGGATGAAGATTTTATCCTTTTCCAAGAATAGACATGCATAATATATGTTCAAACTCCACCGTTTCATGTATCTATGTAGATAATATCGCGATTATACAATTATTATTATCACATTGCATCAAATCTCATCAAATATCGTTGAACAATGCATTTGTTTATAATTTTTATAACTCTTGAGGTAGTATCAATTAATTCTGTTTCAATCTATAGTAATTTGTACTGTATAATTCTTAGAATGACAATCATCATTCTAAGAATTATACAGTACAAAATAAAATCATTTTACGATTGACTAGTTGTGATGACTTGAAATTGTTCATTCAAGCAATTGGGTTGGATGTAAATAAAACCAACAACTTCTACCTCAATTTGACTTGAATTGACTTTAATAGTCTGCTAAGTTTGAGGAATCTGCGGAGAAACTTATAATGTGATCAGACGCATCGTGGATGCCCCATAATTGTGCGTATCGAGTTGTAAGTCTATTTGTAAGCATCAAGAAGTAAGTATCCAGCTTGAGCTAATGAGGTGATGGTCCGTAGTGGCAAAGAAGTACACAGTCAGAGAGCAAGAGGATTCTACGCTTACAAAACAAACTTCAAATCTAGTTAATCCTGGATGAATTCGCGGAATCGGAGTACGTTTTCCGCGATTAGAAACTGTGTCAAACAAACAATTTTGCTTTCAATTATTGAATCGGCATAACTAATTTGACCTTGATCTTGAGCTAGTCAAAAAATAGAATAGGATGACTGCCTTTATTTGTTTACTAGAGGGGCGAAGTCATTAATTCATTCTTATTCATCATTCATGCATTCTAATAAAAAGGTAGAGAGAGATGTGCTCATCTGAATTCATTCTAAATTTATTCAGTCACAGGTAGACAAAAGGTATGCTCATCTGAATTATACTTGGATTAAAAAATCAATCAATTCCAGTGTTGTTAGCTTGTAAGACTCATTGAAATATCATTCGGTGTGAATAATGAATTTGAAAATCCTTATTCCCTATTTGAAATTCCCTATTCCCATTCCCATTATTGAAATGGTCGATTTGATTCTTCAATTTCAATTTTTACATAAGTGGGTTTCATATTTTGAAATTAATCGGTTCGGGAATATCTATTTATAGATTTTTAATTTTATTTATAATTTAAATTATCGAATATCGATTCATTGAGTGATCGATTTTTTGGGTGATTCAAAGTATGGGTTTCACTCTTCTCAATTTTCGTATCCACTAATATAAGGTGACAAGATGAGTACGGGTATGTATTAATATGGGAAGTATATAATTTGACAAATTGTCCTCATGTTTCAATTGGTCAAACATTACTGTTAGTTGCCTATCAATAGGTTACTGTTGTTACCATAGTAAACTTTGCGGGTCACATCATAAAGTCGGTTTATTGTTGAGATTACGATTTGGTAAACAAGTCGTTCTCCCTAGAGAGAGCGAGAGCGAAAAGTATGTTCCAGATTGAGACTAGTTTACTCCAATCGTTCATGATCCTCGATGTTTATTCGGTAAAAGAGTGAATGGGGACTATTTTTGTTGAAAATTCCCAAATCCTTACGGTCAAGTGTAGGATATCATTGGAGACCCTTCTCAAAGAAAGTAGATAGCATGCTCTTCACCCTTCCATGTAGATACATCACTCCATCTTTTATCATATTGCATCTCCTTTTAAAGTCATCGAAATTGATTTTCTTTATCTACGCTGGATTAATTAGTTCTAAATTAATCAATCTTTTCAATCAATACTTATTTCGAATTACTCCGTGCAATATTTGCATCGTTTATGAACGTAAAAACAAAAATTATCGTCATCAATATGAATAAATAATCTTATCCAATTTCAATCAAATTTATCAATCTTTTCAATCAATACTTATTTCAAATTACTCCATGTAATGTTTGCATTGTTTATGAACGTAAAAACCAAAAATTATCATAATCAATATGAATAAGTAGGCCAATCTTATCCAATTTGAATGCACAAGAAATTATAATTTATTTAGGTACTTGAAATAAACAAAAAATATCGATGAAATACAATTGAAAACAGTCGGTAGGGAACTTAATTGAAAATGTTGTTGACCAGTAATCAGGAAACCGATTTTTACTTCTAGTATTCGAATCGTTATCTTTTAAACTTAATATTATCCTGTGAATACTCGTGAATTTTTAGCCCTTTATTAGGGCTACAAAATCTTCAATGTAGGCTTATTACTTGAATTGACGTAAGCATTCGGTTCCGAAAAACTAGCCAAATTATTATAACAATAATGAAATCATTAAAATTCTAATAATAACAATGTTCTTATATCCTACAAACCTCTGTTAAAAACATCTAATATAATTGTTAATGATAGTAAAATCATTTTTAAACGATTATGCGGGAATTATTTATAAAATATCTAATTTTTTCCATTCTTTATTTTTAGATAATACAACAGCTTCAACATTGGGCTTCACCGCCAACCTGAACAGAATAACCATGTCCAGGAGAGCGAGCAAACCAAAAAATACAAAGGTAAATTTCTGCTCTTCCCTTTACATTTGCATCATTTCATTGATAGAAACTCAGATAGGTAAAGAGTTCTTTTCGTCCATTTCCATATTCACATCATGTCTTATTTATAGAGATTATTGATCAATCAATAGCCTAGGAAGCGACAATGGATGGATAGGTGATGAAGAAAAAATAAAGATCAATTATTCATCTTGAATGGGCTTGACCTGATTAGTTATGAATGAATTTCGACTACTACAAGAAACTTTTTTATCGATAAAGTTGACTCGTTGAAATTTTCAGTCGTTCTGGAGTACAAGAAACCACTTGGTAAAAAATGAAGTTAGGTTTTGGTCAGTACATGCTAGTTTCACCAACTGTCCTAAGTTCGAATCTTGTTTTAAACCCGGCATTTTCGTATAATTATTCCGTGATACCTCACACTAAATACCCTCACACTATAACACTGATTATTAAACAAAATACATCGATGAATAACTGCAAATGTGGAAGTTGAATTATCATATGTAAATTATGCAAGAAGAGTTAAAAATGAAAAAGATCATCACCATAAGTCTATATTTAAGGAGGTTGATGGTAAAAAAATACGTTAGTATTCCCGAATAAAAAACAACTTTGTATATTCAAAATCTATAAATTTATTGTTTATTGAAATTTTTCTTGAAACAGAATATTTCTTAAACATCAAATAAAACTATTTGTATTATAGATTTCAATTTTATATGGTTTTACTTTTATAGTTATAAATAGTTTGCTTAGCAAATAGAAAATAGATCATCTTGAGATCAGTAATTTAGCATGTTGCATACCTCTTTCAGCAAAGCTCGATGCAGGGTTCTCTGAATATAGAATTTATTCATTTAAATACGTTATACATCTCATTACTTTTAAAGTTGTAAAACTGTATTTTTATTGCAGTAAACGCCATCAAATTAAATTGTAGAGTAGTCCAGCAATTGATAGCTATCAATGAAGGGATCAGTCTATGTTGTATAAATAAGCTTCAGGAGGAGACTTGTTAGTGTGCAAACGTATTAGGGTTGCAATCAATACTCTCGATTACCGCAAGAGAAAAGCGTGGACTCAGATACACGAGAAGATAAACACACAGTGATTTAACGGTCCGACCGCTTGCAAAATTTGATTGCCAGCACTAGCTATCAGATCACAGATAAATCAGTGAGTTAAAAACTCTTTCTCACTTGCTTAAAAACTACTTTTCACTATCACATGTATTTTGCTGTTCAAAAAACCATCATGACTACTCATTTTCCATTAGATCCTTTCGTTTAGATTCAGTCAAGTTTCGAGGTAGTTTTTGAAAAAGTTTATTTCAAATTTAGAATCATCCACGCATTTCTTTCTCGAATAATACTGTACTAAGCGATGCTTCATTAAACATTACTAAGCACTAGTGAAAACATTACTAATGCAAACCATCGCACTGAACATGGATGCTTTTGTTTAGGTATTCCGTCAAATTTCGAGGTAGTTTTTGAAAAAGTTTATTTCAAATTTAGAATCATCCACGCATTTCTTTCTTGAATAATACTGTACGAAACAATAAACTTCGAAGTGCTTTTTCCAAGGACTCGTGGCGATAGGATCAGGAACCTAAAAGAAAAGTTTCAACGCTTGGAAGTTGTATTGAACTATTAATAAATAGCTACCCTCAAAAACTATACAAATTCTAGAAAGCTTAAAGCTTTCTCGAACTTGGAAATTTGGAGTGGTCCGTAGCCGAGGGCGATAAGCGCCTGTCTGATAATCCAAAGGTTCCAAGATCGAATACAGATCGAATACTTACGAAATCCTTACTAAAATTCCTATGTCATATACTAGCCAGAACTTTACTAGCCAACATAGCATTATTGTGCTAAGAAGCTTTTAGCTTGTTTTGAAGAAGCGATTCTGATCCCGAACGCTCGTCACTTCAGTCATTGATACCACTCAAACGATACCCTTGTATTTTCATGCGTATGTTATAGCGCTCTGTTGGATGGCTTATCGTAAGCTACCCTACAGGTTGGAGAGATTATAACGTTATGTATTATAGATATGTATGGATTATAGCTTTATGTATTATAGATTATAACGTTATAGACATAGAGGTGAGTTGTATCGTAAGCTACCCCACCGGTTGGAGGGATTTTGGCACGCGCATCTCACCCTCGGGGGTAGTTAGGCTCTAGGTCGCGAAAGAGGGGTGTGAAGATTTCTCGCATTCGATTTAAAAACAAAGTGAAGGCCTTGAAGGTGCAAACTAAGAAAGGTTAGCGTGTTGGTTTAATGCCCTTTCGGTTTTTATCTGGCGGGCTAGTTGAAATCGGCGTCACTCTTTTTAGGAAGGCTGAAGGGCCCAAAGGCGGAACGTGGTGGATGCACGACTATTGATTAGAGAGAGAACGTGCGAATGAGTGAGTGAGAGAGTGTGAGACACCTCTATGTGGTATGGTGGGAGCAGGGTGCCCTACTGACCCGTTTTAGCCCTATCCCGATCCCTATCCCTATACTCAGCCTTATCAACAGTAGTAGCTGTTCTTCCCAGCAGGAAGCCACATCATTTCATACAATTCTGTTCTACACGTGTATCCAATGCACGTTGTTCAACCAATTGCTACAATAATATCTGGATGAAGAAAGAATATAATAGATAATTCACATTTTCTTACTATTGAGGATTTCGGAATCTGGATGAAGATAGACTAATAGATAATACACTTTTTAGTACTATTGAGAATTTTGAAATCTTCGAAAACAATTCTAGAGACCAACTTTGAGTTTTATACTTTCCACTACTATATTCATGTAAATAGTACAGTATATAAATATTATTCACCTACTGTTAGTTATGGAGTTGGTCGAACATAATTGGATGGTCTCCGGGTAAAAGGGAATAAGTCAATTTTTCCAATTTTTTTTTATTGAAAATCAACTTCTTTGACAGCTTTATCTTCGGGTATAAGGGAATAAGTCCATACTCCTATATAAGAGCTGTAATTACCCATGTGAATATTGTAATAAGTATTAAGTAGATAACTTTGTGAGGGTAAAAGTTAATAAGTGTATTTTTGACTTATTCCCTTTTACCCGGAGACCGTCCAATTATATATATCCTATCACAAGAGTTACTAGTTTAATATTATAACACTGATAGAAAAACTGATACATATTAAGACTGATTGAAGAAGAACATAAAGAAACACATTATGATGGAAATATCTCTGAGGCTGGGCCGTGAGCATGGACTGATGAAGGAGGCCCAGTCTTAGAAATATTCCCATCATAATGTAAGACTCTTTATTTTTTTCCTCAACCAGTGTTTATATCAGTTTTTCTATAAGTGTTAATATTATATTATATAAGGTCAAATCATATATCCTTTATATGATTTGACGTTAAATCAAATAAATCGACTTGATAAATCAATAAATTTCAATAACATCATTATTTTTTCAATAAATAACGAGTTTTGTGTGTTTTATACTTTTTATTTTACTTAGATTAGTATTTGTTTTTTTATATCAATTTAACAGCTCCACTCAGTGCTAATGAAACTTGGTAAAGTTTATCCTATTTGTGGAAGTTCTTTTTTCTTTAATACCGGTCTATGTCCGATTATCCGAATTTTCAATTATCCGAATCGACCCGGGTTCCAATTAATTTGGATAATCGGCGTTTACTGTGTAGGAATTAGAATAGGTCAAATACATTAACGAAACGGAAAAATTGATTATGATGAGGCATATGATTGAATTTTAATAAGGGAGCAAAGAACAGGAATGAATTTTAATAAGGGAACAAAGAACAGGAAAACTCCAGGACAGAAATATCCGATGACTAGGAAAAGTAGCCTTGGATGCTGGGACAAGTTACCCAGCTCATTTCGTTAAACCTGACGCTTTAAAATGCTGCTTCCCGGTACCAGTCTTGCAAAATGTGTAGCTTATTGATTTTTCAAAATCAAACTAGCCGGAACGTCACTCAACCGCGATTATCCCACCTCCGTCTAGTTTTTCCAATAGTGAAAAAGTAAATATTGCACAGTACTGTGTAACCAACAGTCAATATAAATACTGGTTTACCCGACTATAAGTATACCACGCTTCGCTACGGCTGTAATGGGTGATGAAGACAGAATGATGAATTTAATGACTGCATTTTTGGGCAGGCAGAACCATTTTTGGGCAGGCTCAAGTGTCCTTCAAAACACGGGAATGACCCTAGAAAATAAGTCCAGTATTATAAAAGGTCAAATCTGTTTTATTTCTTTTAATTTGTGTTGAAGGAGTTCTATTTATACATTCAAATATTCATCGGAACTCATCATGAACAATCAAGCTACAGGTTCGCGTGGGAGTCAATCAAAACGTGAAAAGACTCATTCGAAAATGAACTTACCTTCTCACAATGTGAAAATAATCATCAAAGAAAATAAAGCCTGGAAAAATCATTCAAGGAAGATGTTTTCTATTCCGATTGGAAGTGGAGTTCATTCATTTCCTTCTCAAAGGGAAAAAATCCTCAGAGAAATCCTCACCACCTCCACCCCTCGCGGTCATTTGTATCTTTCTTGATTCAATAGCTGAATAAGAACAGTTTTCAGAATCAAACTGTGAATATTTTATCTGAATGAAAATTACTTACCTTTGAAAATGTTTTCAAGACAGTATTAGTCATGAACAGCTTGCTAACGCCTTTAAAAGAATAATGCAAAAGGTCAGGGTCTATGTAACCCGCTAACTTCTGATGGTAGCGTGAGACGCTAGCGGGACATAAAAACTAACTTAACTTGAGGAGATATCAGAAATGAATACATCAACATCACCGAATAAGTTGCTCTATTTTATAACACACATTATCTACATCTACTGACTAAGAAAAAGTTACATCTAGGAAAATACTATTCTGGCTGCCCGTCATACATTTCATTACATCATTAAATTACATTCATGAGAAAATTTACAAGAAATCTACTAAGGTTCGATCTTCCCTGACAGAAATAAGCTCTTAACACTCACTTGCTAAGACGAAAAGTCCGCACCCGATCCACATCTTTGTCAGAGTCCGCGTAGCCTACTCGAAGAGATCACGGCACTCCCGTTCACAATACGATCACCGAAAAGAACTCTTTACATGTCGGATTTAGAATTTCGATATTAACTCATTGTAGTAACTATTAACTTTGGAAATTGAATAAAAACATTAACGAAATTGAAATTGAATTTTGATCATTTGAAATCTTTCTCCGTCCTAACTGTTCCGTGGTTCGATAAAAAGTCAAGTGATCAGTGAAACGATATTTTTTTCTCAGGCTGGACTCTTCCTGTGGCCTACACGTGGAGTTTTTCCACAGGAGGGAGCAGGGGAGTCCAGACTGGCGACGGGACGAGTGGGTATGATGTTGCCTTTCCCAGGCAAGGATGCAAGCTAGGCAGTTCCTCCCCTGAGAAAAGTTCCTCACCTCATCCATCGTCTAGAAAAAACTGCATTTCACTGCATCTATTTTTTTCTGAGCAGCCAGCAATAAAAACTACAATGTAATACAAACTAATACACTAATACTAACGCAAGTCTCTATCTTGTCCAATATTCTCACACTAAATTTCACATATCAATTTTCTACCCATTACATCACCCCCTCCCTTAGAAAAGGGAGCACTATGCTTGTAGCTTCCTTTCAGGATCCTGGCTGGGTAATGTGAAGTCTTCTGCCACCTCCGGCAAAGTGGAAACCTCTGCTGGTGCCAAAGCATCCTTACTCTGGACTGGGTGACGACGGCGGTTCCAGACCACTCCAGCAGTCAGCGCAGCAGCAACAGCAAGGGCAGCTCCACAGATGAGGGCTGAGGTGAGCCACCAGCTCCACCCCTCAGCAGAAGGTGGATTCTCCAAGGCTGTCAGATGTTGTAGCAGCTTGTCTATAAGCACCTCATCCACACCAAGTTCACCAGGTTGCAGGTGACCCTTGGTCTGGTGGAGTTTGATGCCTTCTAGTAGATGCTCCCTGGTCACGCCTGGTCTCATGGTCAGCATGAGGGCAGGTGGCAGACTGAGAAGTGTCAAGTGCTTCTGAAGTTCAAGATGCCCTCTGGCACGGGCTGATGGCAGGATCTGGTAGGTGGGTGTACTCAGTGTACACCCTGGTGCGGCCTTCATTTGTCCAGTACCATGGAGTGTGAATTCATGGACCAGAACTTGGCTGCCTCGCTGACATTGTGAGACAACCTGCTGTTGGGATGCCACACTGTACATCCAGGTGTCATCTTGATCATTCCAGACCCAGGTGTCTGGAGGGTTGCCAGCCAGTACAGTCAGCTGACACTGTTGGTGAGCCACATCAAGGTTGTTCAGGAAAAGTGCACTCAGGCAGGATGGATGATGTCGGCTGTAGACTGGGGTCATCACTGGGCATACAGTCAATGGACCAACCTCACACTGCTCCAATTGTTGTTGGTGAACAATGGCGAACTGGGCTTGATCAGGTGTCATCAGCAAGCGGTGTGTAGGCTCCAGCTGATATCGCACCATCAGCTGGGTCTGGTTGTCATGAACTGGGAGTGCAAAAGCCTGAAAAAGTTCAAATCTCCTTCTGGGAGACATTAATGGCACAGTCACAATCAGTTTTATCAAGCCACCTACGGCCACACACGCACTCACATAATGTCATAGTAGAGATAAGCACTTGTGGGGTTTGTCCCAAATGGCAACTCCAGCCCATCTGCCAGGCTTGATCGAACCTTTTCCAAAATTTTACTTAACACTATAGGGGACAATAAATTGATACTTAACCTACCATCTGACACTTCATTAATAATTGTTATTAGTTTCCTTAAATCTAACAATGCATTGCTACTTGCTAATCTCAAATTCTGTAGGGCAGAGGATGTGTTAATATAAACATTCAATAGTTCCTCTATCTTGACAACAATTTGATTCAATTTCTTTATAGCAGACACTATTTCATTTGTGTTCCTAGAGCATTCTTTGGCAATCTCTATCAATTCACGGCTGTTCTCAGCCACCCTATGGCTCAAATGGCGGGTCAGGGTCAACTGCTCTTTTTCTACATGTATTAGTCCAGCAGTTTGAGTTTGAAGTGCTTCTTCACTGTGCTTTACAGACTGCAGATCTTCATCTTCTGCTACACCAAAGAGTACACGGAGGAGCTTTCCACCAGCATTGATCAGTCCCCTTCTTCCTCTACCTTGATATAGAAGGTCAGTTAGAGTTCTAACAGAATTGGAGATGTCATCCTGCATGTCGCTGATGCTGTTGAAGGCCTGTTTTTGGACTTGCAATGCAGGCATTCTCTCTGAAGCAATGGTGATTGCATTCTGTATTTCCTGGGTCTGATCATGAAGTTGAGATAGTTCATGGCTGATTTCGGTGATGTTGATTACTACAAGAATTCTCCAATAGTCGCCAGTCATAAGAACATCTGCTTTCTTCTGGAACCATACTCCTTGTTGGTTGATGGTTTCTTCACTGGATAGGCCAATAGCACCTGGAACCAACAAATGGCCATGTCCAGTCTTGGATAGAGTTTTAGTTGTGGTTAGTCCCCAAAATGTACAGTCCCCTGGCTATGTTAAAATCTGACCCTGATTCCCACTGATTGCCAATACCTTGCCACATTCCTCCAGCCCATTTATTTACAACATATTAACCATTATTTCAACAACAAAGTACTCTTAACCTATTACTGTATCTCACAGCATTTTCAAAACAACATAAACAAACATAAACACTTATTGGCAATTGAATTCAAGTATGAACAACATTTCAAATAACAATAGAATAACACTTAAATAGACCTAGTATTTCTCTTATAACTCAAGTAATGAATTCAAAACAATCAAAATCAAATATCTCCTTTATCAAACTTAATACTAACTGAACTTAACAGTTATCATAACTCCTAATATACTGGTGTTCCTATATATTTGCTACCTTTCAAAATATTTTTGCAAATAAACTTGGCAATCCTTTTAACCAACAAATTTCACTTTACTCAATACTCTAAACAATTCAATCAATTTGCTACAACTTATCCTTACAAATTAACAATGTTACTACCTTAGCTTAACAAAATTTCAATCCTATCAGAAATATTACAACATTACAAAATTTGATACAACGACATGACTGTGATTCTCCCTTGTAGAATTACACTTGTTCACTTTGTTCATCTTATGCTTCTTAGTATCATCCTGGTTCATCCTACTCAGTATCCCACTGAGACATTACCTTTTGGCTGGTGACTCCCTCACTCGCCTCTTGTGCAATCAGCTACCCCAGAGCCAGACAAAGTCTGCAGCAAAGAACCCCCTACTCAATCCAGGGATCCCCTACCCGACCTTGCCTGGTTAGGTCACTGATCTTGCACGACTTCTTGTTCCAATTGGAGATCTGGGATCAATGAATATCCTCTCTTCTGGGACGTAGGGAGGATCTTCATTCTCATCAAAGACAGGACTTGGTGGATCTTCCTCTTCCTCTTCTTCTCCTTCAGATTCCCTTTCTTCTTCTCTGAGATTCTCCCTCCCAGACTCATCCTCCACTGGAAGCTCAACAGGTGGATCTTGCTCCCACCATTCATCTTCAGAATCTGGAGCCTTGTAGTCCACCTCCTCTTCCTCCTCATGGACCTTCCTGGAACCACTTGATCCATAGGTCACCATTTCCCTCTCTAATACATCAGGTGCCTCAGCATTGTCTAGAGGAGCTACTTCCTCCGCCCTTTTTCTGTTAGCAAGCTTCAGCCTGTTTACATGGACTGCTACCTGACGTCCATCAGGTAACTGGATTAAGTAGTTGACAGCTGACAACTGCTTAGTGATGACAAAGGGACCCTTCCAGGGGAGATGAAATTTTGTTGAGTCACCAGGCTTCACGGCTGGATCGTGGAGGTACACAAGGTCTCCTACAACAAATTTCCTCAACCTTCGTCCCTTGTTGGCAATTCTAGTCCGCTGTTCTGCCATCCTCATAGATCTCTCATGAGCATCCTTATACGCTGTTGCTAGTCTTTTCTTCAAGTTGGTCAGGTGTTCTTCCAGAGTTGTTCCTCGTATCTCTTCAGGAATAGGAAAGTTCCCTGGGAGGATAATCTCCGCCATAAAGCAGGTAGTGGGAGAGTATCCGGTTGAAGAATTTGGTGGTTATCTGTAAGCAGCTATGGCATAGGGTAACCATCTATTCCTATCTTTTCCATCTTTTTGGACAAAATGAGCCATCGACTCATTCATGGTTCTGTGCTGCCTCTCATCTCGGCCCATTCCTTCTGGATGAGAAGCTGTCGTCCTCAGCTTCCTTGTGCCCAGAAGTTTGCACACCTTGGTGAACAGATTTGACAGAAAGTTGCGTCCTTGATCACTTAACAGGCGGCCAGGCACCCCATGTCTTGTTACAATGTGAGTTACAAATACTTGGGCTACTGTTTCAGCTGTTTGGTCTACTACTGGTATGGCCTCTGCATATCGGGTGAAATGATCTATGAAGCTGATGTAATACTTGTTTCCCCTTCTGGTGGTTGGAAGAGGACCTACCACATCTACAGAAACTAAATCAAATGGATATTGTGGTTCATCAGCTGCTTGCAAGGGTGCCTTCAACAAATTTGGTGTTTTCCTCTGTGCACATTCATGACATTCCAACACAAATTTCTTCACTGCTTCTCCAAGTCTTGGCCAATGGTAACGTTGCTTCACTAGACTAGTTGTTCTTTCTTGACCTGGATGTCCTGCCCAAGGGACACAGTGATTCCAGGCAATGGCTTCCTCTGTCAGCCTGCTGGGCATTGCAATCTTCCATCTACTTCTGTCTTCATCACCTCCTGTCCACAAAATGATGTCTCCTTCCTTTATGCCAGTGCCTGATGCTAAGATCTTCTGACACCACGGGTCATTCTTCTGATGTTGGATAAGAAGGTCATCAGTTATCTCCTCTACTCCTAATGACATCACTGCTCGACTCAAGGCATCAGCATTAGTGTGTTTCTTTCCAGGCTTGTGTACCACTACATATTCAAATTCTGCTAGTCTGAGTGCCCATCTTGTCAGACGTGATGATGGATCACGCAGACTCAACATCCATTTGAGGGCTGCATGATCTGTGACAAGTTGAAATTTCTTTCCTAGGAGATAGCATCTGAACTGTTTGGTGGCAAAGATCACTGCCAGTAACTCTCTCTCAGTGGTGCTATAGTTCCTTTCAGCTGGGTTCAGCTGTCTACTGGCATAGGCTACAGGTCTTTCCCCATCCTCGGTGTTCTGAGATAGGATTGCACCTACTGCTGTGCCTGATGCATCAGTTGAGACTATAAATTCCTTGGTGAAATCAGGAAAAATAAGGACTTGATCAGAGCACAACACACGTTTCAATTCTTTGAAGGATTGAGTTTGTTCAGAGCCCCATACAAATGGTACACCCTTCTTGGTTAGCTGAGTGAGGGGTTGAGCAATTTGAGCAAAGTTTTTCACAAACCTCCTATAGTAGCCAGTTAGCCCAAGCCAGCCACGAATTTCTCTGACATTTTTGGGTACTGGAAAATCCTGTACAGCCTGAATTTTGGCAGGGTCTGGTTTCACTCCTTCAGATGTTACTAGGTGTCCTAGGTATTGAACAGAACTCTTGGCAAAATTACATTTCTCTAAATTAACCTTCAGATTGGAGTTTTCAAAAATACTCAGTACGTGATCAAGCCGTTCAGCATGCTGTAGAATTGAAGAGCTAAAAATAATGACGTCGTCCAGGTACACAAAACATTCTACTCCCAGAAGATCAGTTAGAAGGTTGTCCATCAAACGTTGGAATGTTGCTGGGGCGCCAGTCAACCCAAAGGCCATGCGTCTGTACTCAAAATGGCCTCCCACAGTGGTGAATGCTGTTTTCTCTTGATCTTCTGATGCTATTTTAATTTGATGGTATCCACTATGGAGATCCAGAGTGCTAAAATATTTACTATTGTCTAAATTTTCAAGGGTTTCATTTATCAATGGTAGGGGGTAGGCATCGGCCTTAGTCACTTCATTGAGCGCACGAAAATCTGTACAAAAGCGATATTTGATATTGCCATCAGTAGATTTCTTCTTGACAAGTACTACAGGGGCGCTCCACGGGCTAGTAGATGGAACAATAACACCCTTATTGAGCATTTCAGCAATGTGTTCCTCCACCACAGGCCTAAGGTGATAAGGAACTCGGTATGGACGTTTTGCAATTGGTCTGTCACTACTAGTGGGAATAGAATGTTCCACATTAGCTCTGCATCCTTCCAATCCTGGTTCCTCAAAAGAGGACGAAAATCGTTTCAAAACCTTCCCAAGTAGGTTAGCTTCATCTGGGGGAAGATGACTCAATTTTTGTACAATTTTAGCTTCAATATCGTAGTTTGTTTCAGACGTGGTAACAGAATTTATGGCAAGAGTTGGATCTACTATCTTTAGAGACTCTGCCACAGCCAAAAATGTATTTCTATTGACGTTAATTGGTGACTGAGTGAGATTAATTAATCTAACAAATGTCCTTCCTTCTTGAAAATTTTGTACACATCTTGCCACTCGCAGGCCTTGTAAGGGTTCAGTCGTTGGTTCAATGAGCATTACTTTGTCAATCGGAGTCCTTATAAACACATCAACTAGTTTCTCAGAATACGGTGGTATAACATCGCTCTGTACCGCACATACATGATAGAAATTCGGATCGTCAGTGGGCGCCTTGTTGCTAGTAGTGGTGACGTTACAGCTGGATGCGGCTTCAACGGCTGGCGACGCTCCGATTCGTGCTGCCTTCAGTTCTCCCCGTGGCGAACGCTCGGCGCGGCTCGAAGGGAAATTTCGACTACTCGAGGGAATTTCCCTTTCACCTGGCGGAGGGAACTTTTGGTCTCCAGCGGGATTTCCCTTACCGCGCGGTGGCACCTTGGGCTGCGCAGAAGGTGTGTCCGTTGGCAATTTTCTCTGCTGTTTCTCCTCACATGTTTCTTCGTTGGCCATCGCTTGTCTCTTTGCTCTCTTCTTTTTCTTTTTCTTATTGTCATCTTGCATCGTACGTTCGTTCGTAATGTTAGAGCCAGCTTCCCTCTGAACGGTGACAGGCTCGCTGCTTCTCGGCGCGGATAAATTTCCAACTCGGTCTTCTTGTCTCCTCTTTGTTCCGATCTTCGCGTTCTTGTCAGCGTAATAACAGTTTGCTAGCCTCCTTTCTTGCTGTTTCTCCCGTATTCGCTCGACTACGTTCACCGGCTTACTCTTTTTATTCTTGTATTCCTGCGTTCTCGTCATTCCTCTTTCATCTCTTACTTCTTTAAAAGTTATTTCACGCTTAACCACGTCGATTACCGAGCCTAGTTTGGTTAGCAAGTCCCAACCTAGGAGCCCATCAAACTCGATATGAATAGGTGAAATAAAGAATTTATGTCGAACTTCTAAGTGTGCTACTCTCAAGGTCACCACCTGCGTTCCTTTGGTTGGTAAAGAATCTCCGGTCACACCCTTTGCCGAAATCTTCTCCCTTTCGAGCCATACCCCAGGTATCCTCTCCCTTAGAACAGAAATTTCGGCGCCCGTGTCCACCAGAAATTCCTTAACTTCTCCTTCTACACAAATTTTGGCGACTAGTCCCCGTCCACTAGTCGAAACATTCGGAATGACATAACGCCCTTTACTTTTCGTAGGCCAGGTGGTCGGGCAATTCTTACCCTAGCCGATTCTAGTTTTCCGAATCCTTATTAGCACTGTTTCGTCGGCTGAGAGTTTGAGCTGCTTTTAGTCGTAGCTGTAGACTCTTTCACGCGTTTGGGACACTCATAGGAGAGGTGTTCCGGATCTCCGCACACAAAACAAAACTTTGGCCTCGCCCTACGATCGTTCCTTCTGTTATTCTCCCATTTTCCTTTACCCGTCTCTCTAAATTTTCTCTCTGATTACTTCCTCCTCTTCGATTAGCGCACTCGCGAGCAAAGTGGCCCCTACCGCGACATTCGTAACATTCGATTTCTCTCTCTGCGTTTTTTGATGAGTTGTTCGCGAAACCACCTTGTACAGCGAAGATGTCATCCGGCTGGTGGTCTGTCACCTGCTCCACTCGTTCGGCCACCACAATCGCCTCCTCCAAATCTCTCGGTGGGTGTATTTGTAGGGTTACCGCTGCTGTACCCTGTAACCCTCGTACAAAAGCGGTCAGAAGGGTTCTATCCATCTGTGCACGAGCCCATATCGCCTGTTGGGGGTCGGCTGGAATCGGCATCGCCTTCAGCCCGATTTCGCGGCAGCGGTCGGCGAATGCGCGAGCGGTCTCTCCACGATGTTGTTTGATGGCACTAAGTGTGAAGAGCCATCGTTCGGGATCCAAGTTTTTTTCGAATCTTTGTCTCAGGATTCGTTCATAGTCTTCAAACGTGGATTGAGGCGACATCAGCTCGGGGTGAGCGTCGAGGCAAGTGGCTGCCGCACCCGTCGTTTTCATTCGGCATATGAATTTAAGGTCATTGTCCTCCCAGTTTCCCAGTTGGGCAATTAGTTTTAGATTCTGCACGAACTCTCGCACACTTTGAGAGCCTTCTTCCCCCGAAAAATATTTCAACATGGATTGAACGCTGAGATCCTTTCGTCTAGCTGAAGTGGCGGGGCGGGGCAACTGGGCAGCAGCACCCTGTAGCTCCAATCTGTTCTGATGGTTTCCGTCCTCTTCAACTCTTGTATGCTGGGCCCTGAGCTCGGCCAATTGTCTTCTCAACTCCTCCATCTCGCTTACGGTTCCCGACGCGCCTGGTTGTCTCTCAGATGTTGGATGATTCGATGGTGGTTGTTGAGGCGGGTTGGACGTCGGAGGATTCGATGGTGGGGGAGGGTTGGACTGCTCCCGTTCGATAACCATTTTAAAACTGATATTCAGAGTGATCCACCAGAAAAGTAAATAAAAGAAAAGAGAGAGAGAGAAGAACAACAACTTTCCTTATAATTATTCTTTGTTATAGACTTTTTAAATAAATC